>JACGCM010000281.1:0-219701 GCA_014058105.1 Kingdonia uniflora
TACTATCTGTAGTCTATTTCATTTTGGATGTATACTTTAGTCTATATATCATATTATCATATGTGATTCTGTAATGACTAATGAGACTGAGTAATGATTGAATGACTGTATGTTATCTGTGATTCTGTTATTCTGAATCATATGATCTAAATTACTAATTGAGGATGTATGACTGTCTGCTAGCAATAACATGCCTCGTAATAACTAATGAGACTGAGTAATGACTGTATGACTGTAATCTGTTTATGTAGATTCTGTTACTCTGTAATCTGTATGACTAATTGAGTATGTATGACTGTCGCTAGCATGCCTCGTCTGTACTGTGTACTATCTGTAGTCTATTTCATTTTTGTGTATACTTTGTCTATAATAATATCATATGTAATTCTGTATAGACGAGTAATGAGTATTACTGTCTCCTAGCATGCCTCTGTAGTCTGTACTGTCTGTACTCTATAGTCTATTTCATTTGGCTTAATACTTAAGTCTAAATATCATATGTGATTCTGTATGAGACTGAGTAATGAGTCTAATGACTGTAATCTGTGATTCTGTTACTCTGTAAGTTGTATGACAGTATGACTAATTGATTGAGTATGTATGGCTGTCTGCTAGCATGCCTCGTATGTCTGAGTGTCTGTGTGTGTAGTCTATTTCATTTTGGCTTAATACTTTAATCTATAATATCATATGTGTTCTGTATTAGACTGAGTTACTAGAGACTATGAGTAATGACTAATGGTATGATGACTGTATATAGCTAGCTGCTAACATGACTTAGTAGATATTCTTATATGGCTCTAATATCTAATGTCTAAAGCATTTGAGATATTTGACGAGAGTGAGCATGCCCCGGTGAAGTCTCAGCTACAACAATATCTGGAGGAGCCTAAGTTTAGTTTAAGCGAGGATTTCGATATACTTTCTTTTTGGAAGTCATACCAATTTAGACACGAGCTTGCTTTGATGGCTCGTGATGTATTGGCATTCCGATAAAAACTGTAGCTTCTGAGTCTGCTTTTAGCATTGGTGGAAGAGTTAGATCCATTCCGCAGTGCTTAAACCTACGTGTTCCGAGGCTCAGTTGTACCCGTGTGTTATCTCGAGAGATCTGGTGATCTCATTTTACATTGTTTGTATTCTTTTGTTGCATTTTAATAATCGTTGTTTATTTGAGAGTGATCTCATTACTTTATAAATAAATTTATAGGGGATTCAAATGTTGAGGATTTGTGGAATCGGCTATAGAGGAGCTTGGTGAAGAGTTGTAACTTCTGGATGTTGGTAAGTGTGAACTAAGTACATTTTTATGACCTAGTCCTATTTAACTTTGTGTCTAAATATTTATTTGACATGTATATACTATATACTGTGTATGGAAATTTTTTCATGGAGTTAACGACGTGGAAGAATCACCAGAGAGTGCAAGTAATGGCGGTAATGGACCAGTAGAAGTGGTGTTTGACTTTGCATTGAACTATTTCAGTTTGACTGTTTGTGAGTTGTGAGTTGTGCTTGTGACTATGCGTATGAGAGTATGAGTCATGTATACACTTGTGACTGTGAGTTGACTGTTTGTGAATTGTGACTGTGTGGTAATATGGTAAATGGTAATGCACTATGCAGTAGCTGGTAGCAGGTAGCAGCATGAGTGCTGAGTGATGACTGCATGAGCAATAGCAGTTTGACTATGATACCGAATGTCGAATCACTGATACACTGATGCATTTTGATTTTTCATGTCTTTGTTGACTGTTCACTGTTGTATATATGAATGAACTAGGGTAGTTTCAGTCTGCAGAATATGATGAGAACTATGAGTATGTCTTTTTTTGATGCAGTTGCAGACTTGCAGTATTGTATATTGTATTTTGTAGTATCTTTAGTATATCTTTGAATCTGATAATCTGAATTATTGATTCTGAATCTTGATTAGTGGATGATATTGTATGAAGTATGAAGTATGAAGTATGCAGTATGAAGTATGAACTATGAACTATGAAGTTTGAAAAAAAAAGTTTGTACTATGTTGAACAGATGAAAGTATGAAACTTCTGATTATTTATTTTTGATTGGTGTATAATTATATTCTGATTGTGATTCTCTGAATTTCGATGGGTCGGGTTGACAGGTTCTCGTGTTGACCTGGATAGTTTCGCGGGTCAAATGGGTCGGGTCGTGTCAACCCGATAATTTGCAGGTCGGTTCGGGTCCATTTTTTTGACCTGTTTAGTAAACAGGTCGGTTCGGGTGGCTCTTTTTTTGACCCGAACCCGTGACGCCCGACCCGGACCCGACCCGACCATTGACACCCTACCACTCACAATCACACATCCTCATTGAACAATCCATTGTGCATTGATATTCCATTTGTTCAAAAAACCCTCTGTTATCACAATTATCAATAACCTTGTAGGTTCCACTGGAAACATTTACTTGACAAATTCTAAATTTTGTAAAGAACATCCAGCCTCAGTGGCCAAACTATTAAACACTCTTTCATTTCTCTTCTCCAATGTAATATAAATAAGCTTGAAAACTGTTTTCCCGATTTGTGTAATAAGGGAGCTGCCTATAAAGTGTTGTCTGCACCAACTAACTTTCATTTCTCATCTCTTAATAGTTCATAGCACTTTTTAAAGTGAATTTTCCATTCAGTACACAATTTTATCCTCGTCATTCTCACTTCTGTTTAGCTCATGTAAGACCCCACGACTCAGACACCCTATAAATAGCTCTACTGGGATAGCCCAATTTTTTCATTCATTATATTGCTGACCTTGGCACTGAGGTAGAGATTAGAGTCATATTTGAATTGACCAGTAAACCTGTCTCTCAGAATTCCCAAGGAGTGCCAAGGTTCAGACCAAAAGCTAGTATTTCCTTCTTTCTAATTTGTGCAAATCACTCCTTAGCATGGTCTCTGTTGTTGATAATGTTCCTCCAACACCAGGATTACTCTCCTGGGGTCTTCATAATCCAAAACTCCTTGTTCTTGATCAGGTTAGCCTTCACCCATTTCACCCAAATTGATGCTGTCTCTAAAATTTTTTCTATATATCTGAGCATGGAAGCATTGTTCATCTTAGTAATGCTCTTGATCCCCATACCCCCTTTCAGAAAAGGGCATACAACATTTAACTCAGCTAACTATTGGCACCTTCCTTGCTAAATCAGGCACACTCCAAAGGAATCTCCTACAAATAGACTCAAGCTAATCAACTATAGATTAAGGAATCTTATAAATTGATGTCCAATAAATGTGAAGGCTTCTCAAAACAGACTTAAGCAAGACCAATTACAGAATACCACAGAAATTTACTCTTCCAACTTTGTACTCTCTGACAGAATCTTTCCACAAGAGGCAGACAATCATTAACCACTAAGTCTGGTTGTGATCAGGGCAATCCAAGATATCTGAGTAATTTCTCCAGTCTCCTAAACACTCAAACCAGCACTAAAGACTTGAGTCTTATCAATATTCAATGTATCCTGCAAAAGAGTTAAGATTGGTAAGCACAACCTAAGGGTATTTGCTGAAGTACTGAATACATGCTATTAACTTTTGGGAATGTATGGTTTGCAGGTGATGATATCACTTACCGAATCCACCACACTAAAGCACAATAGATGGCATATTGAAGGTGTTAACACAAGACCATCATCTGGCTTTTAATGATACAAGCAGTGACAAGGTTGCTGATGAGTTAGTCAGACAATAATTTTTGCCTGTAAAGCCTCCATTGGTTTTGCAGAAACACCAAGTGTAAGTTAAGACCACTAATTATAGCAAATGTTGGTAGGCAGTATCTGTTGGATTTTCCATCTATACCGGCACTACTGTTCTGGTTCACGAGTACACATGTTAATAGGTCGTATATGTGTTATTGGCTGTGCCCAATTGTTACACCAAGTTAAGGTAGGTGGGACCTAGTGTTACTCTTTATTAGGGCTTAAGGGTATAATGGGAAGACCACTCTAACCCTATCAGGTTAAATAGAAAGGAAGTCCCTCTTGAAGGCTACAACACAGAAACCATCCCATTGAGGTCTGCAGCTAATCCAAGGGAAGACTCCACTCAAGAACATGAGATTATTTCAGAGAGCAGGAAAACAAGTTAGTATAATCTGTCTTTCATATCCTATTATTGATCATAGCTAATTGTATTTATTCCCAACAATTGGTGTCAGAGCTAGGATACAAAATACTATGATTAATTATTGTTGTAAGGCGAGAAAGAAACGAATTTGAAAATTGTTGTCAGATTTGCTTTCTCTGTCCTGTAATGGATTCAACAAGGTTGGTTATATTAACTCTTTAACTTGTTCTATCGAGTCACTCTCTCTCTCTATGAATTTCTTCACTCCCCAAATTATTAGGGTTCCTCCACAACAACTCTATAATCAGATTTGAAAACCTTATACACCAATCTATATATTGATTCCTCCATGGGTTCTTCTCTCCATTGTTTCATCATTTGATTTGAGACCCATTAGAGGTTCAATACGACTGATGGCGTCTGATTCAAAGTTTTTTCTTCAAAACTTTGTTTTCTCTTCTCACTAAATTCTCTCCTATGAACTCTGCAAGACCCAATTCAATCAATTCTGAGTTTGGGCAATTAGAGAGGGAACTCGATTAGTTTGGGGAAATCTAACTGGGAATTGGGATTTAAACTGTTGGTGGATTCAGTTCGCCATCGTTCGTCAATTGCTACTGTTCCTATTATAAATGTGCTATTTATATGGGGTTTGTTAGGTTTTTATGTGATTATGATAAAAGATTTTTGGTAGGGTATAGTGTTTTCTAGAGAAGTCAGTTTGAACTGGGTTTGGTTCAGGTAAATGTATCCCTCTATTGGGAGGGAAAACACATATGGACTTTGAGAAAGGAATGCGGCCTTTGGTTTGGAATTCATATAGAAGATTGGGAAAATGTGTTTGGAGATTGGGGTGGTAACTATGCCGTTTGTTCTAACAGAGAGACTACAACACCGATCAATCATACCTCTGTTCCTAGAGTCATGAAGAGATAGTACCAAAGTTTATTGGATTAGCTACCGATTTAGTTCATTTTTTGGGCATACTTCAATCCAGCCAGGCATTTTTTCAGCCTATTTTCTTCTTTGTCAACGAAGTTTGTTTGTTTTACCCTAGAATTGTTTGGTTGATTTATTCTCTGAATCTCTGTTAATGGGTGATTGCATCGAGTTGTCGTAGATACCGATGGCTGTCCTGTAACAGTATCTTGCAGTGGTGACACTTGGCGTAATATCATAGTATTATTTTTCTTCGAGATACTTGTTGACATCATAAGCTAAGTTTATACCCAAATTTGATTTAGCAGGAGAACTATATGTGTTTGAGTTGAGATGGGCACCTGGACTATCATATTTACACATATATCCATTATAAGTCCTTAAGGATTAGTGGATTATTTCAGTCAATATTAAGGCACATTATCTAGATTATGAGTTATACCAAATCCTATAGTAACCCATATTATAGTTTTTCACAAATTCATTATTGATTTGAAAAGTTAATCACCAATTCTTATTTCATATTACTTGGATGAGAATATCTGGCTTAAGCTATGATAAATCATTATGCTATAGGGATATAATGCCCAAGGATCTCTAATGGGGTTTAAGTGAGTTCAAATAGTCATTAAGAAGGCGGGATATAAAATGGGCAAATACACCCAAAAGAATTTTGTCCATGGAGTTGAACGTGTATCCTAATGTTGAGACTATCTTGTAAAGTTTCATTAAGACTACTTTCCACTAATTAAACTTAAAATACTTAGACCACCTAAAGGAGGCTAAAAAACTTTTAATTAATTAGTGGGTCAAGATATACTACACGGTACAGGGCGATGAAGGTAACCCTCAACCCAAAGGTGAGGAAATGTCTCGAGTCAAACTGTAAGTGGCCAGTCTAGTCTTGAGCATGAGTGATCACCATCTAGGGGGCAATGTATGTCAAATCACCACCCAAAGGAGGGATTTGATGATATATCGCTGTACCCACAGAGTGAAAATTAATGCCTTAAATATTATATACACTCTAAATCGACCATCCTAATCTCAGGTAGGATCGGGATTAAAGATGTCAAGTTATTGATCTTTTACAAATCAAGTTAAATGTGCATAAAATTTAATTTTACATGTCCTAATATAAGTCATTGGTCCATGCAGCTATGGATCCTATGATCCATAACCAACTGACTAATATTGAGACCTTGACGGACTCTAACTACTCCAACTGGAAGCTTAAAATCCAGATTGCCCTAGGCTACCTTGATTTTGATTTTGATTTTTTTCTCACTGAAGCCAAGCCCGTAGATCTCATGGATACCTCTTCTGATGTTGAGAAAGTGGCCTATGCTAAATGGGTCAAAGCCAATAAAATGGCAAATCTCATTATTCATTCTTCAATTGATCCTATTATGCGGGGCGGTATCGCTGAGAGAGGTACCGTAAAGGAACTCTTAAATGTCATTATGAAACAGTTCGAGGGTTCCGCCAAGGGAAGACAGTGCAGTAACTTATCTCAGCTTTTATTGCTGAAGTATGATGGCAGTGGAAATATGTGCTCACACATTCTTAAGATCTTCAAGTTAGTTCTTACTTTGAAAGAACTCGGTCTCACTATTGATGATACGTTGATGGCTCACTTAGCAGTTTGGTCTCTTCCACAAAGTTTTGAGATGTTCCAAGTTCACTACTAGAATTAGGAGAAGACTTGGGAAATGAATGAGTTGATTGTAGCATTGGTTTCTGAGGAAGAACGACAGAAGAAAGGTAAAGCAAAATCGGTTCATCTGACTACGTCCATGAAGCACTTGTCCATCAATTTTCAAGGAAAGAAGTAGTTCAAGAATCAAGGTTCTACGAAGAAGAACGGTTCCCAGTTTAGTTTAGGGCAGAGTTTTCATTCAGGGAATGGGAACGGGAAGCAGAATGTACCTTCGTCAACAACTACCTTATCAGCTATAGAATGTTTCTTTTGCAAAAAGAAAGGCCATGTGATGCAGGACTGTCATTCTTGCAAAAATTGGCTAAATAATAAGAAAGGAGGGGTTCATCAGCAGGCAACCGACAAAGCCTAAGGAGCAAGTTTTCTCGGGTGTTACTTTATATTTGACATGCATTTTTATTATGTTCCATCGATAAGACGATCTATAGTTTTAGTTTTATCGGTTGTACTATTTCAGTTATTTTATGGGTTACATCGTCTATCTCTTAATCATTCTTTTAGGTTGTACCATTATGTTTATCTTCTAAGGCTAGTACTTCTTCTAATACTAGGACGATAATAGAGATTAAAGCTATTCGGTCAGATCGAAGAGACGAGTATTATGGTAAGATCGATCAAGATGGTCAACATTAGGGTCTATTTTATTAGTTTTTTGTTGGATCAAGGTATTGTAGCCTAGTACACTACTCCTTTATCATTTATGAACTGGGAGAAATCCTAGTCTTAATCATTTGCATGTTTGGGGTTGTCCTGCAAAGGCAAAATTGTTTAACCCGAACATCGGAAAGTTAGATTCGAGGACTATCAATTATTTCTTCTTTGGTTTCCCAGAGAGATCGATAGGTTTCAGGTTTTATTGTCCTTCTTACCCCATAGAGATTGTTAAGTGTGCCCAGGCTCATTTTTTAGAGGAGAGAGATCATTTTACCAGCTATATTCATAGAGAGTTTTTCTTTGAGGAGGGTTCTGTAAATCGGAGTTCAACTGCTATTCTGATCAGTGTTGCTATGCTTTCGCGCTTATCGGATATTAATACTGTGACGAGTACGATTCTAGACTCTCTTCCAGACCCCGTCGCAGCACCAGTTCTCCCATAGATTTTTCCTCCACTGCTCCTGTCCATTTTCCTATCATTCCACCTCCAGTTTAATTTTTTGCTTTTACTCGGTGTTACCCTAGAGAGAGGCGTTCAACCATTTCTTCAGGTTATCATCTTTATTTAGTTAAAGGGGAATTATTTAATTTTGAGGATCCAGTATCTTTTAGTCCAGCTATAGCTAATTGTTTTGTAGAGTAGTGACGTAATGCCATAGCAGAGGAGATGAATTCTATGTCTCATAACTCTATGTGGGAGTTGAGACCTTTACTTGAAGGATCTAAGGTAGTTGAATGCAAATGGATTATTGTATATACGTTAATCAGAGTGGGAGACATTTTACATTTATGGTTTTGTACCCGACATCAGTTTTTGTTGTTAGGATGTTAGGTATTAAGGTACCAACATAACCCTTCTAATATTCACTAGCAGGCAGTCAAGAAGGTTCTTTGCTATTTAATAAGGATAAGAGGTTACAGATTGGTTTATAGGAGATCGGACGAGCTTACGGTTTTGGGCTACTCTGACTCAAATTTTGCGGGAGTTTCTTTGAGGGTTCGTTATTATATGTGGGAGATATTTCCATATATTATTTTGGTCAACATTCAAATTTGATTTTGATAATTTAGCTGCTATTATATTTGGATCCGTTATTATATGTGCACATATTCACTTTAAATTATGCAATTGCAATAAAGTTTTAGATATGAGTGATTTCATCACATGACAGTTGTCTAAGTATCAAGTACCTTTAGAGAATACTGAAAGGTTTCTCAAGTTTACTTGGGCTGGATGTGGGTAGGCTCCACATCCTTTGGCCTTCATTTCAGTATGAGTGATGGTCTTCGCATGACGGTTTGTCTAAGTATTGAAATGATATGTGTCTGGTAAACACATGTTGCAGAATACTAATGGAAATGTACTAGCACATCATTAAGGTGTACATTTTCCATTCACACGCTAAACTCCACCAGTAAAGAAATTATACTTGAAAGCTATTGAGGTTGCTAGCCTGATGCCCACGATATGAATTAGGCATGTGCCCAAAGGCCTGACCAAAATTTGTCCATAAACTGTGTTAGTGATCTTTGTAGTCGGAGAGTGACAGTCAAGTTCAATGTAACTTTACCTTCGATAAATTATCATGTGTGGTTTTAAAAAACAAAGGATGGTCATCCGCTTTTCATAAAAAACTGTGAATCAGGTTAATTTTTTTTTTAAATCGAGTTAGCACCGGGTGGGAGATTGTTGGATTTTCCATCTATGCCGGCACTACTCTTCTGGTTCACGAGCACACATGTTAATATGCCGTATAACTGTTATTGGTTGTGCCCAATTGTTACACCAAGTTAAGATAGATGAGACCTAGTGTTACTCTTTATTAGGGCTTGAGGGTATAATGGGAAGACCACTCTAACCCAATCAGGTTAAATAGAGAGGAAGTCCCTCTTGGAGGCTACAACACAGAAACCATCCCATTGAGGTCTGCAGCTAATCAAAGGGAAGACTCCACTCAAGAACATGAGATTATTTCAGAGAGCAGGAAAACAAGATAGTATAGTCTGTCTTTCATATCCTATTATTGATCATAGCTAATTGTATCTATTCCCAACAGTATCTTCTTGTGGCTACCCCAGGGTATGGAGGTTCAAAGTTCCACTTATTGAAGAAATGTGACTTGTAGAACTCTGCATCAAAACCGTATCTCTCAGAACTGATCTAGTTGCATATATGCATGCTTTTTATTATGAGGGTGAAACGCGAGGTAAATTGTGCTTATACTACTGTTTTTCACATTTTTGTTCATTAATTCTCTTTTAATCTTCCCTTTTGATCAATTAAAGTCTTATCCGATAAAAATAGAAGATAAGTAAGGGATGTTGATGAATAAGCTAGATTCTGTTGGGAGTGCTTAGAATGATGTTAATGTTGAAAGATGATCAATCTAGAGCAATATAATACTATATCTTATGAACAAAAGGAGAGAGAGAAATAAAGATTTATTGATCCATCATAGTTGTATTCGCCGTACATAATACATAGATATATATAAGTAGCTAAAAACATAAGTTACCTAATCTACTCAAACTCTCCCCATAACCCTATCGGGTCTATGGGATTGTTAGGAGTCCGTATAGGACACCCTAACCCTGTTGGGTTCCTAGCTTAGGATTGGACCCAACTCCTAATACTCCCCCTCGGGGTGTTCTATACTAGGACGACTTACCTCATTAAAACCTCTGCTTAGCAAAACCCCCTTGGGCAAAAAAATGTGCAGGGAAAGAGTACAATCATATGCCCTGTATGGGTTGTGGACGCGCATATGTTGCCTCATCAAAACCTCCAGCCAGTAAAACCTTCTAGGATAAAAATTACGGTATCAGGAAAAAGAGTACAACACGCATGTGTCCACGTCAGGCTGGGACTACTCCTCCTGACGTCGATCTCCCTGAGATCTATCCCCTTGAGATAATAAATCTTATAAACTTTGCATGCCGATTCCATGAACTAATCTTTTAAACGTAGGATATGCAAGAACCTTCGTGAATAGATCAGCCAGGTTATCTTATAAATGGACTTGAACAACGCTGATCTCATTCGTCTTCTGCAACTCGTGTATAAGGAAGAACTGTGGTAAAATATGCTTTGTTTTGTCACCTTTAATAAATCCGCCTTTGACTTGAATGATACAAGCTGCGTTTTCTTTATAAAGTGTCATCAGTTTATCTTGGATAAAACTCAGACCGTAACTCCCATTGATGTGGCTGATCATAGACTGCAACCATAAGCATTCTCTGTCGGCTTCATGTAGTACAAGAATCTCTGCATGGTTTAAAAATGTAACAACTATTTTTTGCTTCAACGATCTTCATGAAATCGCAGTATATCCATACAAGAACACATAACCCAATTATAATCGGCCTTTATGTGGATCTGACAAATATCCTGCATCGGCGTATCCTATAATTTTCTGTTTGCCAAGTTGTGGATAGAACTGACCCCAGTCTTTCGTGCCAATGAGATATCTCAGAATATGCTTGATCCCATTCTAGTGCCTTTGGGTAGGTGCGGAATTATGGCGTGCCAAGCAGTTCACTGGAAATATGCTATCGGGTCGAGTACACCCTGCTAAGTATAGCAAAACACCTCCTAGTTATGGCATCATAGCCTTAGGAATTTGTCCCCCCATTAGGATGGTGGAAGATGTCGTTGTCCACACCCAAGTGATGAACGCGCAATAAATGACTTAACACCGTGTACTACATCCATATCGAAGTGTTAGATAACTCTTCCGATATATATTGCTCAATGTATGAGTGCCACTATCAAGATGTTCGATCTGCAAATCGAGACACTCTTGATTTCCCAAGGTCTTGCATTTTGAATTCCTTCCCAAGGTGTTCGGTGGCTCTCGCGATCTCCGCCGGAGGTCTAATAATTTCCAAATCATTTAGTACACTTTTATGATGATTGAAGATAATATCTATGTTTTAAATAAGAATGCATGGATAGATAAGGATATTTGCAAAGTCTTTGACCTTTAAATACTCAGTCAACTTACTATGTCTCATGAGCCCTGATTGCTTCAAGTTAATAATAACATTTCCAGTTTTATTACGTACACACCTCGTGTGTCAGACTTAATTGCTTCCAGAAGCTTATACCTTCCCAGGTGGCTTCATATAGATATTTGTATCTAGTTTCCCATATAGATACGCGATATTTACATCTGACACATGTCTAGCTTGTCCCCGACAACTTGACAGACTGATCACTACCAAAATGTTATAGCGCCCATAACCGGGTAATAGGTCACACTATACTCGATGCCAAATCTCTTAAAGATTTCCTAGGCAACTAGTCTTGCCTTGACCAAATTATCTCTCCGAGTTAATTATGTTTCCCTATTTTTCCAATTTATAATCGACAAGCTAAGCTTCGCTTGGATTCCAAATGCCCACTTTGGCCAAAGTATAAAAACATACAGTTATTTATAATAAGTGGCTCTGAATCCTTATCCTTGATGGTGAGCACAACAACGAATATGAATATCTTATCGATAAATCTGTACTGAACGATTCTACGTTGTGCTTATTACAAACTTTTAATAGATTGAGATCTCATTATTATCATATGCGTATGTGCAACGCCGGGCAAGTCTCATAATACATCAACTGGTCGCGTAGCTACTATTGCCTCATCAATGGGTGGTTCCATCCTCGATGAACCGACTACACCATTAGTTATATTTGTCCTTTATTTTGTAGCTCCCCAGCTCATAATACTTTCTTCCAACGGTGCTCTGCACTAAGCACGAGCCTCAGATTTGCTTGCAGTACTAATTCCCCAAGAATGTTCTGCTGCGGTACTAGTTCCCCCAGAACGTTCTGCTGTGTAGGTGTATTACTTGCAGGTACATACACTTATACTACTTTAATAGTAACTATGAATGTGTCTAGGAATTCATTTACAACCTATTAGAAATTTATAATCCGTTGAACATTATTGTCACCTAACTTATGTATAGAGATCTAGATGAGATAATGATGGTGTTCACCAAGACCACTTGGAAATATCTTCAGCATTGACTGTCATATTTCCCTCCAATGCTGAGAATATCGTCTCCTCAAAGTGATAATTATCTGCCCTGCAGAATATACGTCGCCAGTGGGTCTAAATATATAGTAATAAATGTGAATCATGACATACATAAAACTATGCCGACATTGAGGGTCCCATCTTCATACATTGTGGTACGATTGGTACTTGTACAGAACATCCAAATATTCGACGATAGGCGACACCGGGATCCAACCCAGTTACTAATCGCTTTTGGGATTTTTTTAATGATTTTCTAAGGGACAAACCCTAATCAATGCTGTAGGAGCAAAAATGCATATCTCACACATTAGCCGAAAGCTGTGATCGTAATTACAGTGGCCTAACGATTATTCAAAATTGTTTGATTAGGTTCTCTGCTAATCCTAAATTTGGTATGGTATGGGGTACTCACGATGCCCAATCATCTATCCCATTTAGTGGTAAAATAATCATCAAAAGCCTGTGAGTCCAACTCCTAAGCCCCTGTCAAGTCGCATCGATCAAATTTGATCGGTTAATCCAAGAACTGAGCCTGCGATTTAATGTTCTAAGTAAGAAGTTGTGCTAACATTACATTCCTGGATTTTATGATAGGCAAACGTAAGACCATCTCCTAGATTTGTCTATTATGACCATAAATATTCAAGTGGGCCACTATGTGGATGGAAAGGTCTACATGTGTCTCCATGGATGCGTTTGGAGCAAGGGTTGGAGATCTCACCCCACCTTGGTCATACTAGGATAAAATAATAGACTTTCCTTGAAAGCAATCGTTACACGTACACTCTCTAGATCTTCTCTCATTCTAAGGAAAGTTGAAATGTAATCCCGATAATTCTCCTAACTATTCGAGCCCTGAGGAGTGTATTGGAAATCGTTCTAATAACGTGCTCTAACTTTTTGACATGGAGTGAATGCACAAAACCCTGTCTGTCATTTTCTCTAATAGTCATTATGTGATAAGTATTATCATGTATCTCCCTAAACTCAGTAAAATCCGGCTAGATTTACTAGTATATAAAGTGGACTAGATACCTTGTATCGTACCATTATAGAGTAATAGCGGGATGCACTTAGTGCATTCTATCATGTTGGACGTGCCAATGATATTCGTGCCATCCCTGATACACAATATTAGACAAGAAATATATGTATATCTCAAAAAGATCGAGTACGTGGTACTAATGTCTCTTAGACATATGCCGCCAGTCATCCGATTATTGGTCATGCTCAATAAGCAGATAAATCCATAGGTGGGTTGTATGTAGTAGATCAACTATCATACATAGAATTTATCTACTTCCCAAGCAATAATTCGAATAATTGCAAAATAAAATTAAAGAACAATCTCACATAGATAGGATACCAAACTAGAGCATGTCACTAGCATTCTATTAAACTAAACACTAAAGAGTTCCCAACTCAGTCAATGATAGAACTAATAAAGCAAAACTACTACTTCAATAAGTAAAGTTACTACTTGGCAATGTTCTCTAGGTGACATCATTCATCTATTCAGAATTTACTACTGTTCATTCTTAGAACTTGATCCAATGATGCATTGGTATCATGGGAGGAATCTAAAGTTACAGACTCTGCCATAGTGTAGTCTGTGCTAGCTGCGATCACGTGATAAGTCCGGGGCTGATCTTTTTGGATCGTTTAGGGTGCCTTATAATCCTGTACCCGACTATCTCGTATCCATTTTAGAATTCTTCCTATTCCATTTTGGTCTATTGGTGAACTTCTTGTTCCCCTTGCCTCAGGTTACTGATGGCTAGAATTGAATCCTGCCGTTGTTACCACCTTTCGTTAATCCACAATTGCGAACCTGTCTACAACTTCCCCTGCCACTAGACCCAACATTATGTGATATTGTCACATGCGTACTTTTAGTCGGCATAAGCTTGAGGTTCGTAACCAGTAGCTCATTGTTTTGCTCATAAATGAGGAAAATGTGAATTAGGTTTGCGTGCACAGTGATCTATCAAATGTTGCCTCGGAAGCGCAATATTTGAAACATAGAAATTGTAATAGAATATTCCCAATATCTTTATTTACCTCAGCTATTTCTTCAAGTGAGATTATAGTGGAGTTGCACTGGTGAATAAAATTGTTGCCGCAGTCGTATAATACTATCATAGTATAAGTTAATCAATTATCAAGCCTCCTGAAAATAGAGGCGAGGGTGCCAAACAAAGCTCCTACTTTGTTAGTTAGAGACTCATTGTTCTCAACAATAGCCTTTTCGAGATTCTGCAATAGCAGATGGATTTTAGTATCCATATAGGTCAAGTTTATTGGTACCTAAAATAGAAATTACAATATGGGAAGTACTCAATGTTTTGAGTGTTACCAGCATCTATTATGCATGTAGATCAATACCAGTAGGAGTACTTGATAAACTTATTAATTGCATTAAAGACATATCATACTACTTAGAATAAAGATAAATAACTGATTCCTAATCATGTTATAGTTGAACCCTGTTCATATTCTAAACCCTATTCATATTTCTAACTAACATAGTCTGCCACGTACAATGCACGCACGGTCACACGTGCCACACGCACAGGATACACACGGGTAACACACACGTGTCCCACGCACAGACTGTACACGTGCTACGTGCGTGTCTGCCACGTCACTGCTCCTGTGACGGCCGGGGAATATTCTGGTGACCGTCCAGAGAATATTCCAGCCAAAATTCTGGCTAACTTCCGACGTCAGCCGGCAGCCGGTCTCTGGTGACCGGCCGGTGACAGTCCGGCGACTACCACGTACCAGACGTACCACGCACGTGCCATGCCACGTGTCCTCGACACGTGTCACTGCTGGCGTCACACTGGATAATGATGACGCCATATAGGATAATTATAGAAAATAAAAAATAAATGAAAATATTTTAATATCTTCCTGACGTCATCGACCAAAAAATGCCGTTTTTGGATGTGAAACTGCCTAGTTTTAACATGCTATTTCTGACGATTAGGACATCTTCTAGAGATGTGCCATATACCGTTGGAAAGCTCTTAGAGTAGGCTATTCAACCAAAGTGGTCTCCCCTCTATCTGATGTACACAGAAAATTATATAAGTTTGAATGCAGCCCCTTATCAAGGGTAAAATCACCAAAAACCCTAACTTTTAATCCGAAAAAATAGGTTTTTTAATCATGATAATCTATCATGTAGCATAAATCTAAAAATATGTATTTAAAAAATTGTAAAATATCTCTTTTCCTGATCGCTTGGTTTCTGTGAAAACTCTGATTATAAGGTAATTTATGCTATCTTCGTTCCTAGAGCTTACGTGCTGATAACGTGTAGAAAGATGATCAATCTAGAGCAATATAATACTATAGCTTATGAACAAAGAGAGAGAGAGAGAGATTTATTGATTCATCATAGTTGTGTTATCTGTACATAATACATAGATATATATAGGTACCCTACAACATAAGTTATCTAATCTACTCAAACTCTCCCCATAACCCTATCGGGTCTATGGGCTTGTTAGGAGTTTGTATAGGACACCCTAGCCCTGTTGGGTTCCTAGCTTGGGCTTGGACCCAACTCCTAACAGTTAAGAAATTTTAATGCATGTATACCATCCCCAAACGTGTAAACCGCATAACTGAAACATATAAACCTTATCAGCTTATTCCAACAAATTTTATCTTATTGTTTTCCTATCATTTGGAAATAATGAACACTTCCAAGGAAGATAATAGTCATTTATTAGCAAAAGGGAGTATCGAGAAGGTCCTAAAATAACGTTATACGTTTGATAGGTCACAGGGTCGTCTACAACGGTCGTTCTCCACGTCGCGCCAGGTCTCTCTAAATTAAGATTTATTTTAATGTTTTATTTTATTTGTTTAATTAAGAAGCTTATGATAAATGCTAATGCCTTCATTTTAGGATGATTCTCATTCGGATGGATAGTTAGGGTTTGAACTTTGAAGTGGTGCGAGTTTGAGAGAAAAGCCTAGTTTTTAGAGAACGATGTAAAGTTTGGGTAAATCTATAAACCCTAGGTCTCCGACATTTAATTTATACAATTGAGAAATTTAGTTTATTTTAGAGTGTGATTTAGCTTTCGCAACAATATAGTTTTTAACATATGTCTTTGGACATTGCCATGAAATCTCATCTTCAAAGTCTTTTGTTAGTGGTGGTGCTGTGAGGGAGAGGTGTTTTTGATGATTTGTGGTGGTAAAGAGTGATTATGACATTTTTGAAAGTGAGTGTTGGAGTTGTGGCCAACTTTTTCTTGCTCAAAATAAGGTACAATAATGCTTATTATTTTTGATGCACTTGTAGTATTTGGATTTTTAGCTTCTAATTTATGTATATGCTTCTTTTTGGTCATGTCAATATGGTTTTTAGAAATAGATGCATTACGCAACGGTTAAATGCAAGTTTACACAGGCCTTTACCGAAGCAGTGATACAACCCTTCCCCTTACGGAGAATGCATTTGAACCTTAGCAGACTAGGCAAATTTATAATATATCTCAAGATTTTATAAGCCCTGGGACTGTAGATCTATTACACAAGCCACAAAGGTACATAAGTTGAAGACACAAACGACAGATGTGAATGCGTTTTGGGCATCTAGATTAGCGTTAGACTATAGATGGATGGAGCAGTCGTAATAAGGGTATACTTGACCAAACTTGAAAATTATTACAGATACTTCGATCTCTTAAGTCAACACTACCTATTTTAATTGAAAAAATACACAACTAAATCACACTTAAATTTTGCTTATCCCTACCCACCCCTAGCGTTATAGTGCTGAAGGCATACCTTTGTATATTGGAGTAGCGCCAGTGTTATTATAAAACTACAAAGAAGAAAACATCTTTTTTATTGAGCGAAAAAGAAAAAGGGAAAAGGCAGGGAATAGAATGTGAGTTTCTCTTATTTCAATCCGATATGAAGAATATCATTTATAAAGGCTTGCAAATTCCTTTGAGAAGATCCCCCCTCTGCCACAGCCTCCTCCGCTGATTTCTTTAATTTCATAGCATTTTTCTTCATTTCTTTTGATTTAAGTCCTTGCGTTACCTCAAAAACACACCTCTCTACATCTTCCTTTGAAAGCGATTCTGTATTCAGCTCTCCTCGTCCCAATCTCACTCCCATGCCGTAAACTTCATCCAAGAACTTGGCATCAGTTACTTGGTCACCCCATTGAGGAAACACTACTACGGGAACTTTGGAGCTCAAAGTCTCCCACGAAGAGTTCCAACCACAATGGGTGACAAAGCAAGCAACCGATGGGTGCGCTAGTACTCTATCTTGAGGACACCATGGTACAACCTTACCTTCACCTTCAGCCTCTTTGAGGAATTTTTCGGGAATCACAGATGACCCACCATTGACAGAGTTGTCTTTGTCATTATCTTTTGCCATTGGGGACGGTTTAATCACCCATAAGAAACGCGACCCAGAGTTTAAGAGTCCCCAAGCTATCTCCTCCATCTGTTTCTCATCTAAAGCAACTATGCTGCCAAAGGATACATAAACGACAGACCCAATAGGTTGAGTGCCTAACCACTCGAGACTGTCTTTCCGCCATACTCCACATGTCACCGCGAACAATTGAGTCCTCATTTTCGCAAGGAAACTTGAATAAAGGGCCGATGAGTTTTATCGGTGAGACATTTGATATAGCCTCAATTGTTTCATGTTCAAGTTCCTCAAACGAGTCAACCAAACAGCAGAAAGATTTGGAAAGATTTTTAAACTGTTCCATTATGAGTTTTCCGAAGATTCCCCAAGGAGATGATGGGTGCAAGAAAGTCGCTATTTCATGGTACTTTAATATGGGTAAACCTGGCATATCAACGGAAATATTAGGTTGATCAACGATGGGGAACGAGGCTAGTTGATGATTGTAGTGATAGTAAGTTGAATAAACGGCACACGATTGAGTCCACAACACTGCACATGGAATCTCCATTTTAGTTGAGAGGTCAACCGCCCAAGGCAAGAACGGGTTGTTAATAATACAAGAAACGGGCCGATTTGCTTCAGCTTGTTTGCTAATAAGTTTAGTAAAGGAGTCACGGCCAACAGTCTCAAGCTGGTGAAGAAATATTTCTAGGTCGTAGTGTCGTTTTGGGTCATTGTCCTCCCACCCATCAGAGAAGAACTCGAAGCGAAGTTATCCAGCGCCTACAGTAATTGTTTCATTTGTGTTGATGGTGGAGTTTTTCTGCATCATGTGGCCTACAGCTTCAGTTGTGGAGAAGGTAATTAGGAGACCCTTTGAAGTTAGGCAATTAGCTAACCTAAGTAAGGGATTAATATGTCCTTGGGCTGGGTAGGAGACCATGAGAACATGTAGAGGTGAATCAGACCCCATTAATTTTTTCTCTGATAGCGAAAATTGAAAGTTCAAGATATATTTTGAAGAGATTCAGGTTAGAAGCATAAATATATAGAGGATCCATTGGGTCCATTTTGTCATTTTCCACAAAGGGGTATCCATCAGATTCTCCCATTGCAGGACAAGAAATATCGTGTTATTGTTAGAATTACCCTTCTTTTCTTCTTTTTTGACAAACCGCACTGTTATCTTAGTGATATCAGCGGCTACAAATTATGATGTATGCTGATACAAAATTATACGATGAGTAAATATTGTCTAGACATATCAACAATATGCCTACTAATTACATGCTCCATGATCTTATATTTTAAGTTGCAAGGCTCTGTGTGTCTAATGTGGGACTATATATCTCAACACGCCCCCCGTGGCGTAATTTATGAGCTCAACACATAGACAGATTTTTGGGTGCACATGGACCGTTGGGGATTGACAAGTGGAAGAAAGGCCCACTCTGATACCATATTTGAAACTGGAGGTTTCATCTCAAAATCAATTGGCAATGAGAGGAGTACTCCATGATCTTATATTTTGAATTGCAAGGCTCTGTGTGTCTGATGTGGGACTATATATCTCAACACGCCCCCCGTGGTTTAATTTATGAGTTCAACACGTGGACAGATTTTTGGGTGACGCGGGAGTAGCACAAGGATTGTTGGGCTCGACAAGTGGAAGAAAGAAGACCCACCCTGATACTATATTAGAACTTGAGGTTTCATCTCAAAACCAATTGACAATGAGAGGAGTACCCCATGATCTTATATTTTGACTTGCAGGACTCTGTGTGTCTGATGTGGGACTATATATCTCAACACCTCCTTGTCTTAATGCCAAAGGGAATTTGAACATTCTATTAACAGCGTTCCTAAAGTACCTCACTCAGTTGGGTGAAAAAACCCAAAATTCAACTAAGTGAGGTTCAATTTCATTTAACAGTACCTCAATTGATTTTGTTAACAGGTACCTAAATGTTGGGCGCCCGTTTCATTTTTTTTAATTTTGATTTTGATTTTTTTTTTCATCGGGCTTTTAACTGTTAGGCGCCCAATTTGATTTTTATTCTTAAAAACACAATTGAGCGCCCAAATCTTGGGTGCCTTATTTAAATACCCAAACCTTAAGCGCCCGCCCGATTAGAAAACAAACAGACGCTCAAAACTTGGGGGACCGATCGGGACGTTAAAAAGCAATGTTGCATATTGAACCTTGCTTTTTTGAAAAGTAAAACCAAGTGAGTGAGGACTGTTGGAGGATGAAAATCCTACGTGGTACCCTAAAAATTAAGTGAGTGAGGTACTTTAGGAGATGCTTTGAGATACGAAATCTAGTATTTTAATTAGTAAATGTTCTCACGTAACATTAACAAGGGTGTAAAACTTTTCAGGTGAGGATATCATTTTATGATTTACCGCACAAGGCATATTGAAGGGCTAACACACGAAGAGGTCATTGAAGTGTTAGGCAAGCAGCTATAAAATGATATGGTAGTGATGTGTACTGCGAAAATATGAAGGTAACTACTTAGAACTTCTGACGTGCAGACAAATCTTTACTACTACTGTAAGGTAGCTACATGAGTCAACAGTGTCGGCCCATTTGGCTGTAAATTAACAATGGTTGTTAGAGACGTCATACTTCTTTTGCTCATTTATTGACGCGATTGATGAGTTACTAAAAACAAGGTTAGAGTGTCTTTAAAGAGTGAGCAAGTATTCCCTGAGAAGCACAATTGAATGTTGAACTCGTAACATTAAACATACATTTCCACTGAACTTTAAAAATACTGCAGATAGTGTTGTATTTTGCAAACATACGTTTCCACGAAGCGAAGGGTTAACATGTCCTTGGCCTGGGTAGGAGACAATGAGAAGATGTAGAGGTGAATCAGAGTCGGACGCAATTTTTTTCTTCCAGAGAGCCAAAATGGAAAACTCAAGTTGAAAGCATGTAATATATATAGAGGAAGGTCACTCCAGTGCCATATTTGGGTCAAGAAGTATGGGAACCCGTATTGGGTAATGAGATCCTCTCCACCACGGTGAAGATTGTGGCTAAATGAAGAGAGACCCCACTCTAATTTGTCATGACTACCGGCTTTTCAAATTATGGCATACTTGTTTATAATTATGCAAGCAGTTCAGAAATTTATCAAAAGGAGTAGAGATATATTTCTCCGTTGCCACGTTGAAGAGGATTCAGACTCATCCCAAAATACGAAGATAATCTTGATTTGGTGGTGACATGTACTGCGGAAATATGAAGATAATTATTTAGGACTTCTGAAGTGCAGACAAATCTCTACTAGTGTAAGTTGGCTACATGAGTCAAACATTATCCGCTCATTTGGCCGTATGGCCGTAATTTTGTCAGAGCCAGTTGCATTTCTCTTGCCCATTTTTTGACGCGAATCACGAGCTAGTACGAAAAACAAGGTTAGTGTCACAATAAAGGGTTAGTGGGTACTCCAATGTTGAACTCGCAACATGTATCTGAACCTTCAGAAATACTGCCGATTTTGCTGTATTTCACTAATATAGTCTTCGTGAACAATACATAACGACATAAAGTCGACAGTGGCTGGGAATTGTCTTGGAAAGATATATGATTACTTTGGTCAGACCAAGCTCGACTCACGCTTATTAATGTAAGTATGCATCATAGTCCGTTATTGCCGCAGATAAGGTGGTAACTTCTGGAAATAGAAGAAAACATTTATGTTACCATTGAAGTTGAAGTTGCAGAAATAATCTAGGAAACGGAGTGAATGGCATTGAAGTTTATTCGGGAAGACCGTAAGACGACATCAGACTCATCAACAGACGAGTCTGATGATGATAAGATAAACTAGTCGAGTGAGTAAAATACTTGGTAGTACTACTAGACTACTAGTAGGTCTGTCAGGTCGAACTTCATTTTAGTGACTCTTTTCATCATCTTTACTCCTGACTTTTGCTCCACTTTTAAACATCTAAGTAACCACTGTGATACGCATACCATAAGTGTCTTGTCAAAACGCATCGCTCACCAGCCCATAGTTTCCATGAGTTATGACATATTCTGAGAAGTTGTGTGACTCTAAATCATGAATGGGCAGATGGGCTAATGATCTTGCAAAAATTACATTGCTGGTCTAAATCATGTTCTAAGTTTTAAACCCCATTTAGTTTAAAGAGATGGATGCAATGTGACAATGGAGGTGCCATATAAGATATTTGCTGATTTAACATTAGAAACGGGTTCTTAACATGTCCTGACAGGTTCATGGGTAATCTGATAAGACCATATTTGGGATTAGGAAGTCATATATAGATAAACTTTCCAAACTCTTAAAAGATGCCAGGTCTTGCTAACCTTCCCTTTCATATGTTGAAACAATTACGGACTATTTTTGTAACTATTTTAGACAACCTCTCTTACATGATCTTTGCTTCGCTAGAATTCATCAATTTCTATGGGATGCTTGATATGAACAAGATGGTTTTGGTCTTTTTCATTTAGGGTTACACTATTTCTGCCTTGGTAATCAGAAGATCGAAAAAGCTAGGCTGGAAGGCGTGTTGTCACTATCTATCAGTATTGTATTACTATATATATATATATATATATATATATAGTAAAAATGCATTTTATGTATTAATGATTTCAAACAAAATAGTCTAAGATGAAAATAATACAAAGATCTTTGAATTTCATCGTAAACTCTTTTCCACCACCCATGACCTTAGCCCTTGTTATATAAAATCGTATCTTGGTGAATTATCAGTGGCCATATGCATAATAGAGAGGCCTCTGTATTCACTATATAAGAATATTGTAAGCAAGCATATATGATTGATATCTTGGATATATTGAATATGCCAAGTATCATGAATTAATTTGGTTTGAAATATTGAACCTTTGCTTATACATCTTTTTTACTTCCACTCTCACATTATTATTTATACATTTTAGCCTAGAAGGCATTAAAAGATTATTTGAGAAAGTTTGTCCTTATGGATATGATCTGTTTCCCATTGAAACATCTTTGAATATTTCAGTATCATGGATTAGCTAGAGTCGAAAATATTGGGTCCTTGGCCATGTACCATTTCAAACTTCCACTCTCACTTTACTTTATACATTGTAGCCTAGGATTTATTGACTTAGCGAGCTACAAAATGTTATGTAGGATAACGTTATCACGAAGACTGGCAACTCATTACACCTTCCCTCTTCGTTTTTGATAGATTCCCTTGTCTCTAGCCTCCAGTGCCGACCCATCACTATAAAGCTCTTCATAGTATTTTGTATTCAGGTAGGCGAGTTTTATTAGGGCATCTCCAGCAGTTGGGTGTGGGTTAAGTGTACGTGGCTACAAGAGACCCAAAAAACCCAACCCACATCTTAAGAAGCTGTTTGTTTGTTTGCTTTTTTGTTTTTTCTGATTCTGATTGTTGAATCTAGCACCTAAATATTGAAGCTGAAATGTAAAAAATGTTATTTGTTTTGTTTATGAATATGAAGTTTGAACTGTGTGAAAACTGTCATATTGTCAAAATTACCCAACTCTCTAATTTTTGTCGAACATGTTACTTCATAATCGTATTTAAAATTCAGGTAAACAGATATAAACTAATTTTCATTTCTTCTCTCATTTAGATAGTATCTTTATAGCTGAGGAATTTGTTGGGTTTTATATCTCCAAAACTATATGTTGCTTCTTTAGTCCCACATTGATTGGAAGAGTAGTTTGTTTTCTTGATATAACATATATCCTTTATTCAATATTTTGGGTGGTGGCAGGCCGAAAAAATGGGTTTAAAACTTTGTTTGGCTCATAGGCTTGGGCCTCGAACTTGGGCTTCTATGAAAGAATTGATTTTGTCAAAAACAATTCTATTTCGACCTGGACCAACTCGAACTGAGTCCAATCGATCTCGGCCTGGATCATTTCGAATCAAGTCTTTTCGACCTGGAGTTACCAGGAGACCAAATTCGATCTGAGTCTGTTTCGATCTGGAGTTCCCAGGAAACCAAATTCGAACCGAGTCTATTTTGAACTGAACTTTTCAGTTTTAAATTTCTCAAACGTAACTGTTTCGTAATTAAGTCTTAAACGTTTCATTTTTGTTTTGAACATTTTTGATGACGTGTCCCACCATTAACTCTTGTTACCGTTTCAAACTTGCTCTATATAAAGAGAAATTGTGCCTCACCTTTATCAATATAAATCGAATACACAGTTCTTCTCTTCTCTTCGAATCCTGAGTCTAGAATCCGAGTAAAGTTGTTGAAAGTGCAAATCATTTGAAGGTATTTCTTCCCTGCAAGAGAAGTTTCTACTCTACTCTTTTATCCTGGAGGTGACGCAGCAATCAACTATTTGCAAAGGGCAGTGCGGCGAAACGTCTTAAAGATAAAGACCTAGTCCTCGACTCAGTATCTTCTGATCATCACTTCGGTATCTCCATTTCATCTTGTCACAGTTGCTATTTTTCTATTAATCTCTGCTCTCGATAACTGCTGCAGAGGTAACATAGTTAATTTCCTTAACATAATTGAACAAGATCAAACCCATTATTATTACAGAAAAAAACCCTAAGATTTTATACCAATTCATCTTTCAACATTAAATTCGCCGACAAACTGCAAAAATAGGTCAAACACTTTAATAATTAAATCAAGATGTTATATTATTCTTTAATGCTACATATTGAATTTTTTTACTATATAATATGAATACATTTATATTAGAGAATAGTAACGTTGAACTTACCCATGAAATATCGTAATTGATGGAACCTAAGATTCAAACCCAACCAATTTCAAACAATAATTTTTTTTTCCCAATCACATATATATTGAGCTTGGAACCCATAATGGGTTACTGTAATTTGAGAATCTTCAATGGAGTTACTAATGTTAATCTTATTAAACCTATCTTTAAAAACGATCATTTCAAGTTATAAATTGATTCAAGCCCTAGTTCACATTCTCGTTCTAGTTTTCTGAAGAATTAAGGATTTTGATTCGAATAATAGAGAAGGGATAGAAAGAATTGTAGAAAGAAGAAATATAGGAAGAAAGATGAAGATAAAACAGTGGTACGTATAATCGGGTTTAAATTTATTTACTAAGTTTCGTATCAATCCCGTTAACTTCAGCAATATTTTTCCCCAGATACGTTAGGTTTACCAACTTATCTTAAGTGATGAAAAGTGGGGTGCCATTAGTAATTTTTTAATTTTTTTTTTATAAATCTTAAAAAAAACAAACTTATTTGACCTATTTGGTCTATTAAGTTAAATAAGTTAATTAAATAAAAAAACAAATAGCCTCTAAATTTTCTTGGTGCTGATGTGGCGAATCTTTATTTAAGGAAAATAATTTTTTAGTCTGCGGCAAACTTCTTTGCTCCGCTACAATTATTCATCTCCTCTGACATCAATAAAAAAATATTTAGTCTGCGTGGTGTAATTTAGTCTGCGCGGACATCTTTAATCTGCGCAGTGTTTTAAACTCCTTACACCCGGTTGGGTTCTAACACCGCCAAATTAGCAACTCACACCCAATTTTTTGATTGCTGGAAGGAGAAAAGTATGAGTTTTGAGTATGGGCTAACAAAAAAACCAATCTATACACAAAATCTCAATTGCTGGAGATACTTTTAGGACGATATGATATATATGGGCCATTGTCATTGACGGGGAGGGAGGTAGCAACCAAACCCCGTGCAAATTGACTTTTTTTTTCTTCATAAAACTCTAACCCACTCCCTTATCTATATATCATACAAAAGAAATTTTGAAAGTTAATTTATTTCTCATATAGTATCATCTGTTATGGAGAAAAATTGATTAAACCCCCAAGTAATAAGGATAAGTATTTGTGATTATCCCCCACATTTGCAAAAAAAAACTTACTATACGCCCAAATTTTACACGTTAACATGTAAAAAATTTAACCCTTTAACACCTGAAAGTTCAAAAAATTAGTGACAAAAGGAAGATTTAAACATTATTAACTTTTTTTTTTCATAAACAAAGTTTGGTCCTGATTACTTTGTATTGTAGGTATCCAATAACTGGGTTCACATATAAATGAAGCTATACATTGATTAATGCAGCCTTCAGACAAAGAATAATGCGACTTTGAAAGATATCAAATATCAAATATATCATAGATTTCACATCAACTCCTTTCCACCACCCAATTTGCTTTTAACTTTAGCCCTTATTTCATAAAGTTTGCATGATGGCGACTTAGAGCATCAGCAGCAGGCTAGCAAAGCTAGCAAGCCACGTAGACATAAAATCAGAAAAATATGACATGTAACTAGGGGTAGAAAAATGGTCTTTTTCAGGGTGGGGATGGATGTCAGATTTAAAAAATAAAAATAAATAAATAAATTGTTGTGCACCAATTGAATTGGTGCCAATATTTTTTTTTAAATTATAAAAAAATAAAAAAATACACTGTACCAATTCAATTAGCACATCTATTCAAATTAAATATTAAAAAAATAATTTTTTTAATAAGTCGCACGTAAGCAAAAAATATTTTTTAATAATTCATAGGTAATCATTACGCTGGCCCACTGACAACCTGACTTAAACTGGCTTGCCACATATAACCACTAATTTTCTCGATATTAACTCGATTTGAGCGATAGCGATCCTAGAAAAGTGATTTTTGATGAATTTGGATTGCTATGTTAGCGATGGCGAGCCTGCTGCCCATGCTCTTATCCGTCTCTGTGGCCATTATAATTGAGCCAACGTACTCCAGTGGGTCCAACAATGCCCTTAGATTTTAGCATTAATTGAAGGTGAAATGACAGATTTAATGGTTGCGACTTGATCGCAAACTCAAACTTTGAAAATGTAATAAGATCTGAGGATTATTTGTTTGACACTCAAGTCTAAAGCTTGAGTTTTGAAATTGAAAACTTGAGTTTTAAGGCATTGTAGAAGTAAAAAAAAAATGATGTGGCAGCCTCTAAACTTAAGCTTTGAGTCTTTGTACTACGAGATGGTATAATAATACATGACATTCGGCTCCTAACACCCACGAATGATCTGAAGTGAAATATCCCATTATCACTAATATATTAGTAGAAATTGGAGCACAGTTATGATATTTTGAGGATGTAAATATCCAAGATGTGTCAGGTTAGTTTTTAACAAAATATATGAGTTAAATGTCAATGGTACATTCTATATAATCGTAAATATTGATGATAGGTTCCGATGAATCATATGCAAACACCAGAAAATGTATCTGAGGCCTTTAAATTGATTATCTTAGATGCCCTTAGAGTGTTCTTTCTTATCCTATAATTTGCTGTCCGGAACCCCCCCCCCCCCCCCCCCCCCCCCCCCTCATTTTTCATCAACACAGGGGCAACCATTTTTTTTAAGGATTAAACAAGTAGAGAAATGATAACGGGTTTTTATAGAGGAATACATAGGTAACAGGGAAGTGATCAAGAAAAGGTTTGTGTTTCATGGATCGTGACTGTCCTTTTAACATTGCTTGGAGCTATCAAGAAAAGGTTAATTTTCAGACAAGGAGTTACAATAGAGATTGAGAAGTTTGTTGTTCAGATTTATTGCTTCTTATTGGTCTCTTTGGGTGTCTTAGTTTTTGAAGTTTTCGTTTACTTGAAAGGTTGGCAGTATTTTCAAAACCCCAACTTACACATTCTACAGACCTCTGAGTTCCAGGGGTGGTTGCATATGGTTTATGTTGCATGGTTGACAATCCGAGCCGACTACATTGCTTCGCTGATTCAGGGTCTTTCAAACTTTTGTGTTGCTCTATTCATAATTCAATCTTTGGATCGAATGGTCATCTGTATTGGTTGTTTATGGATAAAGTACAAGAAGATTAAACCGAGTTTTAATAAAGATATATATGCTGGAAGGTGATAAATCTAGTGTAATCTAATAATATATATAGCTTATGAACAATAGGAGAGAGAGAAAGAGGGATATTTATTGATTCATCATAATTGTGCT
This sequence comes from Kingdonia uniflora, assembly GCA_014058105.1. Lineage (NCBI taxonomy): Eukaryota > Viridiplantae > Streptophyta > Magnoliopsida > Ranunculales > Circaeasteraceae > Kingdonia > Kingdonia uniflora. The sequence goes on from JACGCM010000281.1 coordinate 27,856, forward strand.
CTCTGTACATTATACAAAGATATATATAGGTAAACCTACAACATAAGTTACCCAATCTACTCCAACTCTCCCCATAACTCTATCGAGCCTATGGGCTTGTTAGGAGTCCGTATAGGACACCCCAGCCCTGTTGGGTTTCTAGCTTGGGCTTGGACCCAACTCCTAACACTCCCCCTTGGGGTATTCCATACTAGGACGACTTGCCTTATCAAAACCTCTGCCTAACAAAACCCTATTGGGCAAAAAGTTGTGCAGGGAAAAAGTACACTCATATTCCCTGTATGGGTTGTGGACACGTATACGTTACCTCATTAAAACCTCCAACTAGTAAAACCTCTTAGGATAAAAATTGCGCTATCAGGAAATAGAGTACAATACGCATGTATCCACGTCAGGCTGAGACTATTCCCCCTGGCGTTGATCTCCCTGAGATAATAAATCTTGTAAACTTTACATGCCGATTCCATGAACCAATCTCTTGAACGTAACGTAAGATATACAAGAACCTCTGTGAATAGATTAGCCAGATTGTCTTCTGAATGGACTTGAACAACGCTGATATCATTCATCTTCTGCAACTCGTGTATGTGGAAGAACTTTGGTAAAATATGCTTTTTTTTTCACCTTTAATAAATTCGTCTTTGACTTGAACGATATAAGTTACATTGTCTTCATAAAGTGTCGTCGGTTTATCTTTGATAGAATTTAGACCACAACTCTCGTTGATGTGGTTGATCATAGACCGTAACCAAAAGTATTCTCTATCGGCTTCATGTAGTGCAAGAATCTTTACTTGGTTCGAGGATGTAACAACCATTGTCTGCTTCACTGATCTCCATGAAATCACAGTATCTCCATACAAGAACATATAACCCGATTGTGATCGGCCTTTATGTGGATCTGCCAAATATCCTGCATCGGTGTATCCTATAGTTTCCTGTTTGCCAAGTTGTGGATAGAACAGACCCCAGTCTTTCATGCTGATGAGATATCTCAAAATGTGCTTGATCCTATTCCAGTGCCTTTGGATAGGAACAGAACTATGGTAAGCCAAACAGTTCACTGGGAATGAGTCATTGGGTCTAGTATACCCAGTTAACTATAACAAAGTACCTCCTAGCTATGGCACCACGGCTCTAAGAGTTTCTCCCCCCCATTAAGATGGTGAAAAATGTCGTTGTCCACACCCAAGTGCTGGACGAGCAATAAACGTCTTAGCACCGTGTGCTACATCCATATCGAATTATTAGATAACTCTTCTGATATATATTACTTGGTGTATAAGTACCACTCTCAAGATGTTCGATCTACAATCGAGACACTCTTAATTTCTCAAGGTCTTGTATTTTGAATTCCTTCCCAAGGTATTCAACGGCTTTTGTGATCTCCCCCGGAGGTTTAATGATATCCAAATCATTTAGTGCACTGTTATGATGAGTGAAGCTAATATCTGTGTTCTAAATAAGAACGCATGGACAGATAAGGATATTTGCAAGGTCCCCAACCTTTAAATACTCAGTAAACTTACTATGTCTCATAAGCCCTGATTGCTTCAAGTCAACAATAACTTTTTCAGTTTTATAACGTACACACCTCGTTTGTTGGGCTTAATTGCTTCTTGAAGCTTATACCTTCCCAAGTGTCTTCAAGTAGATATTCATATCTAGTTTCCCATATAAATATGTGGTATTTACATCAGGCGCAAGTCTAGCTTGTCCTTGACAGCTTGACAGACTGATCAGTACCGAAATGTTATAGCGCCTATAACTGGGTAATAGGTCACAATGCAATAGATGCCAAATCTCTTAAAGATTTTATGGGAAACTAGTCTTGCCTTGACCAAATTATCTCTCTGAGTTAATCGTGTTTCCGTACCTTTTCTATTTATAATCGACAGGCTCAATGGTATTATTTTGCGTTATGCGCAAACTGAGCTCCGCTTGGATTCCTGACACCTACTTTTGTTAATGTACAACAACATACATTCGTTTACAATTAGTGGTTTTGAATCCTCATCCTAGATGATGAGCATAATAGTGAGTATGAATACCTTATCAATGGGTGGTTCCATCCTCAATGAACCGACTACACCATTAGTCATATGTGTCTCTTATTTTACAGTACCCCCGCTCAGAATACTTCCAACGGTGCTTCGTATTAAGTGCGAGCCTCAGATTCATTTGCGGTACTAACTCCCCTGGAATGTTCTGCTGCGGTACTAGTTGCCCCGGAACGTTCTGCTGTGTAAGTGTATTAATTGCAGGTGCATACACTTGTGGTACTTCAATAGTATCTATGAATGTATCTAGCAATTCATTTACGACCTATTGGAGGTTTGTAATCCGTTGAACCTTATTGTCACCTAACTTATGTATAGGGATCTAGATGAGACAATGATGGCATTTTCCATGACCTCTTAGAAACATTCGCAGCATTGACTGTCATATCTTCCCCTAATGTTGGGAATATCTTCTCATCAAAGTGATAATTATCTGCCTGCAGGATATACGTCGCCAGTGGGTCCAAATATCCAGTGATAAATACAAATCCTAGCAAATATAATACCAGGCTGATGTTGAGGGTCCCATGTTCATACATTATGGTGTGAGTGACACCTGAACGGAACATCAAAATGTTCGTTGATGGGCGACATTGGGTTCCAACCCAGTTACTACTCGCTTCTGGGAAAAAATAATTTGATGATTTGCTAAGGGACGAGCCCTAATCAGTATTGTGGGAGCAAGAATGCATATCCCCCACACTAGCTAGAAGCTGTGATCGTAATAACAGTGGCCTAGCGAATATCCTAAATTACTTGATTAGGTTCTCTGCCAATACCGAGATGGGCATGGTATGGGGTACTCACAATGCTCAATCATCTATTCTATTTAGCGGTAAAATAATCATCAAAAGCCTTTGACTCCAACTCCCAATCCCCCGTCAAGTCGCACCGATCGACTTTTATCGGTTAATCCAGGAACTGAGCCTGAGATCGAATGATCTAAGTGAGAAGTCGTACTAACGTTGCATTCCTAAAACTATCTCCTAGATGCGTCTTTTATGACCATAAATATTCAAGCGGGCCACTATGTGGATGGAAAGGTCCACATGTGTCTCCATGGATATGTTTGGAGCAAAGACTGGAGATCTTACTCCACCTTGGTCATACTAGGATGAAATACTAGACTTTCCATAAAAGCAATCATTATACGTATACTTTCTAGATCTTCTTTCCGTTTAAGGAAAGTTGAGATGTAATCCTGATAATCCTTCTCACTATCCGAGCCGTGAGAAGTGTATTGGAATCTGTTCTAATAGCGTGTTCTAACCTTTAGACATAGAGTAAATGCACAAAACCTTGTCTGCCATTTTTTTCGATAGTCATTACGTGATAAGTATTGTCATATATTTCCCTAAACTCAGGTAAAATCTGGTTGGGTTTATTAGTTTATAAACTGGACTAGATACCCTGTATCGTATCGTTAAAGAGTAATAGCGCAACTCACTTAGTGCGTTTTATGATATTGGTCGTGCCAATGATATTCGTGCCAATGATATTCGTGCCATCCCTGATGCACAAAGTTAGACATGAAATATATGCATATCTCAAAAGGATTGAGTGCGTGGTACTAATATCTCTTAGACATATACCGCCCCTCATCTTTTACCCCTTTAATTCCAGTAGCTCATTGTTTTGCTCATAAATGGGGAAACTGTGAATTAGGTTTGCGAGCAGAGTGATCTATCAAATGTTACCTCGGAAGTACAATATTTGAAGCGCAGAAGTTGTAATAGAATATTCCCAATATCTATATGTACCTCAACTATTTTTCCATGTGAGAATATAGTGGAGTTGCACTGCCGAATAAAAATTCTGCCACAGTCATATAATACTATTATAGTATAAATTAATCCATTATCAGGCCTTCCTGAATATAGAGGCGAGGGTGGCAAACAAAACACCTACTTTGTTATTTAGAGACTCATTGTTCTCAACAATAGTCTTTTCTAGATTTTGCAATAGTAGATGGATTTTAGTATCCATACAAGTCAAGTTTATTGGTACCTGAAATAGAAATTACAGTATGGGAAGTACTTAATGTTTTGAGTGTTACTAACATCTATTATGCATGTAGATCAATACCAGTAGTAGTACTTGATAAGCATTCCTTGCATAGTGGCAATTCATATTATTCAAGTCAGTGATTCCTAATCATTACTTGTAGGTGAACCTTGTTCATATTCTATTACATATAAAATCCTATTTAAGTACATGATTTTCAATTATTACTTATGGTTCAAAGTATATAGCGCAATGAAGTACATGATTCGCAATCATTGCTTGTAAGTAAACCCTGTTCATGGCTTTATACTCATGAAATGCTATTAAGCGTCAAATCCTAATATTACCCTGTAAAATGGTGATCGTAACCTTAAAGTGTATTTTAATAGATTCTTAGCCAAGATAGCAATTCAAAACTACTAGATGTTGTACTATCCTTACTCTGAGAACTTGGGTGTTCTAAGCCCTTTAGTTATATAAAAGTAGGTATTTTCTAGCCAAATGACCCTATTTGCTATGAATATAAAGGGTATTAGATGCTTAGCTGACAAGTGGTCCCATCCCGAAGTCAGCTGGGTTCACAAGATAAGTTGATTATGCCTGTCTTTGTACTAACATTCTAGGGTACTATAAGTTGCTATTAATGCCTATATACCTCTAAATGTTATGCATGTAACATCTAATTGCACTACAAAAAATTAGTTCTTCAGACACCATGTTTTTAGAAATAAGACTAAGTCAATTCCCAATTGAGCTCTAGTTATTTATCCTTGACAATTAACTGTGATTTAGATATGACTCACAGTCGTATCTAAATTAGTCTTGGTTTCGTATTATTTCTGATCCCTGATAATTATAATTAGTATCCTAGGGCCATACCAGTAATATCCTATTAGCTAATGTAAGATACTTAAATAAGTATTACACCATGTACTTATATCACATATAAGTGAACCAATGCTCCTATACGAGGCACCTATTCCCAAAAAAATGTAAAAAAAAAATTCATAAATTTTTTCAAAATGGGTCCCTCACGGGGGTACGTTCAGTCAATAGGAATTTTTCAAAAAAGCAATGAGCTCAATTTGACCAAAAATTGGGCTATTAATAGCCATTTGAGTGTCTGGACTGGTTCTAACTCGGTCTGGGTCAAGGCTTGGGCCGGGTTAACTGGTCTAAACCGGTCTAACCCGGTATGCCACGTGTCACACACACACACATGTGTCTGCTACGTCACTACTCCGTTGGTGGTGGGGGAATATTCCGGTGACCGTCCGGTAAATTTCCGGTGACCATCCGATAAAATTTCTAGCAACTTTCGACGTCCTGCCGGCAGACGGTCTCTGGTGACCGTCCGGCAACTGCTACGTGTCACACGTGCCAGGCATGCCACACATGCCATGCCTCGTCAGCGTACCACGCATCCTTGACACGTTACTGCTGACATCACAGTGGATAAGGATGACATCATATATGATAAATATAAAAAAAAATAAAAAAATATTTTTGCTGACGTCATTGACAAAAAAACGCCGTTTTTGGCCGTAAAACTGCCTAGTTTCATCGTGCTATTCATGGCGATTGGCATATCTCCCAGAGACGTGCCATATACCGTTGGAAAGATCTCAGAGTAGGCTATCCAAAATAGGTAGTCTCTTCTCAATATAATATGCACATAGAAAGATATACGAGTTTGAAAACAACATTTTATCAAGGGTAAAAAACACCAAAAACTCTAATTTTTAATCCGAAAAAATAGGTAAAAATAGGTTTTCGAATCATGATAATCTATATAGTATAGATCTGAAAATATGTATTAAAAAAATCATAAAATACCTCTTCTCCTGATCGCTTGGTTTCCCTAAAAACTCTGATGAGAAGGTAAGTTTCTACTCTCCTCGTTCCTAGAGCTTGCGTGTTGATAACGTGTTGGAAGATGATAAATCTAAAACAATCTAATAATATATCTTATGAACAATAGGAGAGAGAAAAATAGAGAGATTTATTGATTCATCATAATTGTGTTCTCTGTACATAATACAGGGATATATATAGGTAACCCAACAACATAAGCTACCCAATCTACTCCAACTCTCCCCATAACCCTATCGAGCCTATGATCTTGTTAGGAGTTTTTATATGACACCCTAGCCCTGTTGGGTTCCTTGCTTGGGTTTGGACCCAACTCCTAACAATATTTAATGCGGACGTGGAGGGTTCGGGTTATGAGTAACCTATGGTTCTCATCCAGATTCCGATGTATAATGAAAAGGAGGTGAGAAACTCCTAACATTTCTATTCTTTTTTTGTTTTCAATTCATTCCTAGCTAATTTATTTAGTTACTATTCTTCTAACAATATTACTGTTACGGTCACATATCCAGAACTAAGATTTTGTTGACAGAAGTAGAAAAATGGTGTTAAGTATAACTACTTCTATCGATTGTGTTTTCCAATTTTGGGTAATTACTTTGATATGACCCCACTTTAGGTATATGAGCAATCTATCTCTGTTGTTTGTCAAATGGATTGGCCTAAAGATCATTTTTTGGTTCAAATTCTAGACGACTCCGATGATGAGAGCATCCAGTGGTTAATCAAGGCTGAGGTATCCAAATGGAGTCAACAGGGTATCAATATTATCTATAGGCATTGTTTGGTTAGAACTGGTTACAAATTTGGAAATCTCAAGTATACTATGAGCTGTGATTACGTTAAGGGGTATGAGTTTGTAGCAATTTTTGATGTAGATTTTCAACCAAATCCCGATTTTCTTAAGCAAACAGTTCCGCACTTCAAGGTTGCTAAACTTAAGTCATCTTATCAAAAAACCCCAAATATTTCTTTGCATTTTTTTCTTATTGTGTTAGTTTTTGCTTTGTACTATAGGACAATCCTGAACTGGGGTTGGTTCAGGCTTGATGGTCTTTTGAGAAAAATGATGTAAATTTGTTAACTTGCCTGTAAAATGTCAATCTCCGCTTCTATTTTGAGGTGGAGCAACAGGTTAATGGGGTCTTCTTAAACTTCTTTGGATTTAATGGGACTGCGGGTGTTTGGCAAATCAGAACTTTGGAGGATTATGGAGGCTGGTTAGAGGGAATAACTATAGAGGATATGGATATAGCATTCAGTGCCCATTTAAATGGTTGGAAATTCATTTATATCAATGATGTCAAAGTACACTAACCACTTATTTTTACTAAGCCTTAGTGAGCCATTTATGTTGTAATTCATTTTTTAATACAGATATTTGATGTATCATCTAAAAAGATATACAATTTCGCATTTTTCAGCAATAAGTAAGCTATAGATTGGGCACTTATCCATACACAGTGCAGTACTTAGTTTTTTCATCTATTCATATATTATTATGAATAATTTGCTTCTTACTGTACACACATGATAAGTTTATTAAGCTTTGGATTTAAAAAAATGGTATCCATGGCGTAACACGAGTCCATACTAAAGCTATTTTCTCCTTATCGCGATTCTTTCTTCTCATCATCCGCTTCTCTTTCAAAAATTGTTTACCTTCAAGCGCCTCTCCCTCCCTCCCTCAAAGATCAGAGACTTTTCCTCATTTTCTTTTACTACATCTCCCTCTCTCATCACTCTCAAAGATTATCACATATCTCTCTCTCATTAGTGGGTTTTAATTTGGATTTCTTTGATTTTGTGATTCTGGATTATCTACGAAGAGAAAGACCTTGTCGAGAATTTTAAGAAGCTCTTCGAATCCTAATTCTTTCGTTCTAGGCACGGTGGCAGAAATAATACTTACGAACTCACAATTCGTCGTCTCGCCTCGGCTAAACAGTTCTCGGCTACCAAAGAAATACTCAAGGAGCAGAAGAAGTATAATAATATACTCAAAGAAGGTTTGCTATCCTAATCATTTCCCTTTATGGGAAAGCAGGTGTAGTTGATCATGCTTTTAAGACGCTTGAACAATTACCTGAGTTAAAATGTGATCGCACGATAAAGTCTATAAATATGTTACTTAGTGCTTATGTAGATTCTAAGAAGTATGACGGAAGTCGAGTCTCGATTTTGTGAATTAATGAAGGAGGTTGAGCTTACCCCGGATAAGTATTCGTATATTATTGTCATTGGGGCAATTTTAATGAGGCGATTGGGATGCTAGATGAAATGGAGAAAAATGAGGCGATAAGTATTTGCACACATCTATATTACTTACAGTATTATTTTGAATGGGCTGTATAATAAGTTTGAGTTGTTTTCGGAGGGTGAGGAGATTTGGTCAAGGATGGAAAAGGGTGCTCCTGATATACAATGTTATGCGACAGATATAGTACATCAAAGCATTTGGGTACGAGTAGTGATTTAGTTTTCATCGAGGGAGATGGATAGGTTTAAGTGTAATTTGATTCGGCCATGAATATTGATCATACGGGTAGCGCCGAAGGTGCGTCGACATTGTTACCTTGACGAGCCACGGGTAGTACTAGTCTATCTTACATTACGCAATGGTGTTTTTTATAAAGACAAGTTTGCCATTATCTTAAATTCAAATAGACAAGTTTTCCATTGTCTCAAATATAAGCAGGGGCTGAGATTTCGGGGAAAGAACGAGATCGACGGACGAGATTTGTTCAACTCACATACTTAGAGGTTGTTTCGACAAAACACGTAAAAGGGTAAGGGTAGTTAAGTCTTATTGGTTTGAATACAGGGACTTTATCTCTCCCAACTCTTCATCTCTCTAACTCATCATCTCTCCCAACTCTTTCTCTCTTACAAGGTACTCTCTCTCCCTCTCTCTTTCTAAGTATTTAAGAACATATCTCTCATCGGTTTTTTATTAGCTTCTCTAAGGCACAACTTTTCATTGCGGGAGAATCTCCAAGAGAAAGAGAAAGAAAGAGAGAGAGAGAGTGAGAGATATAGAGAACAAAGGAGCCGCAAAAGCTTCAGAGACATAAAGGTTTGAACTTTAATCCAAAGAAACTATTGTTTTAAACTCTGGGGTTATCTTTTGCTTTATCTGACAATGGGGTTGTTACAGTTATTGACAATGGGGTTATCTTCATTATTTTAAAAATAGCATAGACATAATGTCTTTTACCCCCCCATTGACAATTGTAAGTAACTGAACTGGTAAAATGTTTGGAAGTTGATCTAATTAAGTGGGTTTTAATCACGTTGTCATTGAATTATATTTATTTTTAGAGGACAACCATCCACTTTAAGGGTTATTTTCTTCATTTTTAGAGAACAACCATCCTCTTTCTGTGTAATCACGGCTGTTCTCTAAACCGTGATTAAAACCCATTTTGCAACAGTTCTCCCTCTTTTTGAGTAACTGGATATGCCACTGCCTGCAGTGCTTTTGCCCTTTTGATAGAGAGGTGTTAAATTAGAGAAAATGTACTCTACATGAGTGTGTACTTATAAATGATGTAGTCGAACATGATCTTCTCATGTTTGTGTAATTCGTAGCCGTAGGACATGCATAAATATGGCGTATAAGTTAGTTATTAAGCTTTGGGGGCAATGATGGGAGATGACTTATATAACTTGGACTATAGAATGGCCATAAGATGGAACCATACCTTTAATTACCAGTTAAACTGTCTTTTCCTTTCAATGTGGAAGATGTACACAGATATGAGCAAAAACTTAAAAAAGCGAGGGGGTGATGAATATTTTCAAAAGGAAACCATGGCATTGGGATAAATGAATAAAAAAGTACGTCATGCGTTAATTAGGTTTGGTTTAATTATGTCTAAATTAGCTTTTTCAATTTTGAGGAAGCTTCGAAAGGAGGAGCCTATTTACGGAGATCAAATGGTTCTTTTGTGAGGTATTCTGGTCTTTAAATCCTTCAACCCTTAAGCAAGTGTAACCAATGATGAATTTTCTCTTTATGCTCACATGATCTATCAATTATGGAGTATGGTTTTGGGTTTGTCTTCACAACTCCATTACCATATCTATTATTTTATAAAGTTGTACCGGAGCTTATTTCTAATTTTGAGGTAGCACAGACCCTCTAGGGATAATCGTTCTAAGAGCAAGTCTGCATGAAGTTGTTATTCCTAATTTTGAGTGTTTCTACTTCTTCTTTTAATGAAATTTTTTGCAATACATATGTGGTTGAATAATTTAGCCCTGCTTGAATAGTAGCTACTTTTTGTTTCATTGTTACTTTAAGCTTCTTTGATCACCTATGTTATTATAATTAAATTTCATTGCTAACTTCATGAAGAATTTGCCACCAAACAATAACAACAACAACAACAACAACAAAAATGGGAGAAACAACAATGAAAATAACACTATTCGTGTTACTCAAGTAAGTAAAACTTTATACTCTTCCATTTAGAATTTATACATGAGTTTGCTATTGCCACCTGGATATTAACTACTGTAAACATTTTTGAGATTATCTTTTCATATTAACTACTATATAAGCATTTCTGAGTTAATTTTAGCATTGTGCACTTTTGAGTTATGATTTTGTAAATTTTATGTTTAGATAGATATTTTTAGCTAATTTTATAATTTTTTTTATTGTGCTACTCCTAGATCATTAAACCCATACTCATTAAACCTAATCGTTCCAACTGTTAATTAGGAATCACCATGTACATTGATGCATTATTTAAATAGGTTTTATCCTACTCATTGTAATTCTCCATCTGCATTGATGCATTATTTAAATAGGTTTTACCCTACTCATTGTAATTTTTATTTAAATAGGTTTTGCCCCGTACCATAGATATGAGAAACGTCCTCATACCTTATGTTGGCGTTATAGTTATAAGAAAAACACCTTCAAATGAGGTTTTAACACCTATTGTTACTGAGGTGCCAAATCTCATTACCACTTTAGTTCGGGAAGGACTCTCAAAAAGGCTACTAGCTCAACGTGCCTGAAGAGAAAAAGAAAAACATAAAACAACCAATCTTGATCAACCAATGCAACAACCAATATAACAAGATCATTCTAAGAGTTCAATAACACAATATGCCAAAAGAAAATGTGAGCGACAAGAAAGGGAATCTGGGTATACAGAAACCAAATTTTTCCTACCTTTATTACTTGACAGTGTGACAACTTTGGAAGAGCCACATCGAATGACGGAGGTGACTAACCTATTGAGCCCAGTAGGGCACACCAATTTTGTGCTACCTAAACAAGAAATTGTACAGCGTGCATGAAGAGAACGAGAGAGGCAACTTAGGGAATTTACAACTGTTTTTGAGTTATATAGCCAAGAACTGTCAAGCCATACCTTACATACTGATGCCTTAAATGCTGAGATTAATGAAGTACCTATGCACACTGAATCACCAATGTCTCAAGCTTTGGATAGCGTTGCAGAAACTGAAGTGCCTGCACCTGTAACTGTGAATGACACATTTAGAGAACAACCGTCCACCCCTCCTCATGCTCCTAAAAAAATAATAGAAACTAAATTTCCTCTGCCTTTACCACCTGACAGTGTGATAACTTTGGATGAGCCACATCGAACGATGAAGGTGACTAACTTATTGAGTCCAACAGGGCACACCAATTCTGTGCTATCTAAACGAGCGATTGCACAACGTACAAGAAGAGAACGAGAGAGGCAACTTAGGGAATCTGCAACTGTTTCTAAGATATTTAACCAAGAACTGTCAAACCATACCTTATATACTAGTGCCTTAAATGCAGGGATTAATAGAGTACCTATGTATAATGAATCACCAATGTCTCAAGCTTTGGATAGCGTCACAGAAACTGAAGTGCCTACACCTATAACAACTGTGAATGACATATTTAGAGAACAACCGTATCACACGATGGAGGCGCCTAACCTTCAGAATCTATCAATGCGTACGAATTCAAATTTTCCATCGAGTATATTTGAAATTAGAGAATCTTCGACTGCTCACGAGAGCGTGTTAGTATATTAACTCAATTATTTTATAAAATTACAAAAAAACATAAAAACCATACTAATTCAAATTTTAAACTTTGCACAACAATAGAACTCATTATTAGATGGAGAAGCAATATAATTTAAGTAAAGCTGATGAAGATGAACACGTTAATGTTAATGAAGTCGATCTACAATTGCGACGCCATTTTCTTGGTCAAATGGACGTATTATGTATACATTGCTCTGCACTTCATTAGGGGGATGAACGACTAACGGTTTCTTTGATCAGCAACCCCCGATTTGGACAATGTTGTCTACAGGGTAAAATTAAGGTTCTAAACCTCGATCAATTGCCAAAGAAGTTACAAGAATTGTACGATAGAAATGAACCACGTTCAAGGTCATTTCGAAAGTACATTCAAGATTATAATGCAGCCAACGCAGTTACGAGTCTTGGGGTCACAATGGATAATCGAGTAATTCCTGGGAGAGGACCATCTTCCTTTATTATCCATAGAAAGTTGTACCACCAAATAGGTGTACTGCTTCCAAATTAGGGTCAAGAGATGTATGTACAACTATACATCTGCAACCCCGGTGCAGCTCTTCATACCCGCTAGAGAAGAAACCCACATTTAAGAAGAGATGTACTTAATATTATTGAAGACACTTTACTCCAAAGTAACCCATTCTGTGAGTTACATCGTCGTGCATATGGGGTATTAGAAGATGCGGTGGGTGAAGATGAAAATTTTAATATGCCAGCGTATTTACATTATAGTGCTTCAATAGATCATCGTAGATACAATTTTCCATCTACTGATTAAATTGCAGTTATATTACCAGGAGATGGCTCAAAAATAAGTAGCGTGAGGGACATTATTGTTTATCTTAAGGTAGAACAAGCTTTGATACATATTAGTGAATGCCACCTGCTTACCTTCTTTTGTATTATGTTCTTCTTTTCCCTACTGGATAGCTTGGGTGATCAATCTTCTTAAAGCATTGGAATGTAACGCGTAACACATAGTATTCCTCTCGGAAGGGCCTTACACAAATGGAATACTATTGTTATGGCCTATTTGAACGTTCAACAGAATATTCACCAATCCTTAGAGCGGGGAAATCATCAGAGCAAACTCAACTTCGATATGTCAGTGATAACCAAGGTGATCTTCCTTCTAACCTGTACGATGGACTAACTGATATTGTGACAGATGGATTACAACTTGATCAAGTTGGGCAATGTCTTATTTTACCCTCATAGCATACTGACAGTGCAAGGAATATGTATAAAATATATCAGGATTCATTGGCGATCACGAGTTGTAATAACCACCCAGATATCTTTCTTACAATGATAGCTAATCCGAATTGGCCTGAATTTACAAATGCACTCTTACCTAACCAATATGTCTATGATCGACCGGATTTAGTGGCCTGTGTTTTTGAGTTAAAGAAGAAGGCTTTGTTAAAGGAAGTTACAGAAAATCATGTTCTTGAAACATGTGTTGCACATGTCTGGACCATTGAGTTCCAAAAGCACGGTTTACCGCATATGCATGCATTATTTTCCTGAGTTGTGAGGATAAAATTTGGGTGATATTGCAAGTTGATCAAATCGTAAGTGCCAAAATTCCTAATGAAATGACGAATCCCATACTCTTTAAGATCGTAATGAAGTGTATGATTCATGGGCCATGTGGCCTTGCTAACATGAGCTCCCCGTGTATGGATAATGGTCAGTGCACAAAACGATATCCTAGACAATATGCTGAAGAAGCGACCATGGGTAGCGACGGTTATCCTGTTTATTGACGACGACTAATACCTGATAAAACGTATATCGTTAAAGGGAAAAGGGTTGATAACAAAGATGTTGTACCATATAACCCTTACATGTATGAGCTATTTGATTGTCATATCATTGTAGAAATTTTTGCGGGTCTTCAATGTGTCAAATACATTCACAAGTACATCTACAAAGGTCATGATTGGGCAACTATGGCGATCGTTCTAAATGAAATAAAATAGTATCTCGATTCTCGATATATCAGGCTTCCAGAAGGGGCTTGGCGACTTTTTAGTCTTTATCTACATCAAGAGAAACCTAATGTAGTACAATTGGCATTGCATTTACCAGGGATGCATCGCGCTGTTTTTAATATAGGAGAATCTATGGCCCTATTTGTCCTCGAGCAGCTGATGAGAAAACATCTCTTACTATATTTTTTGAATATTGTGCTGAACATGATGACGCCCGAGCATTTACATACTAACAATTTCTTCAACAATATGTGTGCCATGGTAATGATGGTTAAAAAGTTTGGACAAAAAGAAAGCAACAACATAAATTTGTAATTGGTCGAATATACTTTTCAAGCCCAAACTCTGGGGAGAGATACTACTTACGGTTACTTCTAACTGCTGTTAAAGGACCAACATCTTTTGATTGTTTGCATACTTACAACAACATTTTGTATGACACATTCAAAGCAACATGTGCTGGGATGGGACTACTTAAAGATGGTAAAGAATGGGTTGATTATTTAGAGGAAGTTGCAGTCATGAAAACTGGATATCAGCTGAGAAGACTGTTCAGCGTTATTTTATCCGAATGCAGTTCAATACAGCCAGATGAGTTTTGGAACAAGTTTTGGAAAAATATTTGTGATGATCTCGCCTACAAAATTCGAATCCAATTTTACATTAAAATTCTGACAGATGATTAGATTTAAGATTATGGTTTGTATCTATTAGATAAATTGTTATTTGAGTCAGGTAGAGCTCTCAAAGATTACCCAAAAATGCTATTACGAAGAGGAATTTGGCATACCATAAATGGGAATAGACTCTTATGGGAGCAAAAACAATTCTAGTATGATGAGCAATTTACACATGCCGCTTGAAATGTGAATCGGTTAAATAATGCATAGGCAAAGCTTATAACGTGGTTGTGGATTCTGTGGTTAACAACCACGTATATCTTTTCTTCTTGAATGGACCAGCTGGTACTGGTTAGACTTTTGTTTACAATGCTATTGCCGCTACTTGCCGAAAAGAGGGGGATATTGTTATTATGGTAGCTAGCTCATGTATTGCATCGTTACTACTTGATGGAGGTAGAACTGCACATTCCAGATTCAAGATACCAATAAATGTGTTGGAGATTTCCAAATGTGGTTTTACTAAACAATCTATTCAAGTAGAGTTTTTTAGAGAAAGAAAACTTATTATATAGGATGAGGTTCGATTGCAGTATAAGCACTGTGTAGAGGCAGTCGAACGTACATTATGAGATATGAGGAACGATAATCGACCATTTGGTAGGATTACATTTGTGCTTGGTGGGGATTTTTGTCAAATACTGCCTGTTGTACCAAAAAGGCCCGAGAATAAATTGTTGCCGCATCATTGAGACGATCGTCGTTATGGGGGAGCATATGTGTATTAACGTTGTTTGAAATTATGTGCCTGGATTATTTTACGCCAAATAATGCACAATTCACCGATTTTTTGTTGGAGGTAATAATTTTTGTAATTCATTACAAACATTTTTTTACTTTTTATTTTGCCCATAAATCTAATACTAACTTCTACATTCTTATGTTCTAAAATGCATAGATTGGAAGAAACCCTTTTGAAACTGTTCAATTTCTATAAAAAAATCATAATTGTGAAACTGTTCAAGACCTAATACTTTCCGTCTACCCGAACTTGAATATTTCTTGCGACAGAGAACAATGCTTTCTAACTGAGAGAACAATTTTGTCTGTATGAAACGATGATGTGAGCGCAATTAATGATGACGCTTTAAACATGTTTCTGGGAGAACTAATAGTTTATTTAGCAACAAATAAAATTGAGGAACATGAGTCCGCTAATCATACTTGTAATAACCGTTATCCAAGTGAGTACTTGAACAACCTTGACCCTCCTAGATTGCCACCATTCAAGCTAAAACTCAAAGTTAGATGTCCAATTATATTACTTAGAAATCTTGCTCCAAAAGATAAACTCTGCAATTGAACTCGCTTAATGGTAGTCCGATGTGCGACGCGCATTATTGAGGCTAAGATCTTGACCGGTGAACATGCTGGGAATTTGGTCTTTATTCCAAGGATTTCATTAAAACCTTCAAATACTGAAATGCCTTTTGAAATGATGCGATAACAGTTCCTAGTCTGATTAGCATTCGCAATAACAATTAACAAATCACCAGGATAGTCAATTAAGTATTTTGGGGTAGATTTACGAACATAAGTATTCTCTCATAGACAATTGTATGTTGCATTATCAAGATATACTTTTGCAAACAGAATCACCACACTATTGCCACCAAATGCTTTACGCTGTACAAGAAATATTGTTTACCCTAAAGTCTTATTATAATTCAAGTATATATCTCTAAGTCTCTTTCGTAAATCATATTTTTGGCATATAGTTACATGATGCTAATTGAAATATATTACTTGCTATAGGTTATTCGTGATTTGTTCAAGGTTGAGAAAAAATTGACTCAGTTGAAACAAATGATGAATCAAACCGGTAAGAAACTTATGTCCAAAATATTGAATCAATTTCTTCAGTTCATCTCATAGGTTGTCCTTGCAAAATTTATGAATTCAATAGAAATGGTCCGAGCTTTACCACAAGAATTGTAGGCCTGGGAGTTACTTCAAATTGGATATCATGACGTATTATTTGATTGAGTATTAATCAGAGTGGATAAAAGTTGTCTTCAAATGTGATGACTAATCAAATAATACCATATGCTAAGAATAATGCCATATAGGCTTATTTACTTGATATGCTGAACTTAGTAGGCATTATGTTTACTTTAATTTTGATAGAGGATCCAAACCAAAATGGCTTTTAGATCCTCTTATGTTACTTTTGATTTTGAATTGGCGATATGACTGTATTAGTTGTAAAGGGGATTATTTCTTATATTGCTTCTTTTTTTACTTGAACTCTTTTGGTGGTACTTAGTTTGTTTAGGGTTGCTTTGAGGTATAATCTTTGGCCAAGTATAAAAAATATTGATCCACTCTAATATACTCTAGTTTCATTAACCCTTATATATTATAATGGACTATTTGTGTGCAGACACTGCTAGATTACATTGAGTTATGGTACAGTCTCTGGACCTGCAAGGTACTTGAATATCCACTATAAGAGTACCATGTCTCAATGTCATTGATTTTGGTTAGATTCTGAGAATTTAGTATATATCCACTATAACCGTTGAATTTAAAAATCCATGTTTGAGTACCAAGTCTCCATGTCATTGATTTTGGTTAAATTTTGAGAATTGAATATATATACTAGAATTTATTCAACTGCTTTTAAAATTGATGAGATGCTGTATTTCCCAATGTGATCTTCTTAGTATTAGATCTACGTCTAAGCGTTTCTCAAAAGTGATATCCAGTTTTAGACTAACAGTTTTAGTCTCTTATGGAGTTATAAGCCTTGGCTTGGAACTAATGTGTTTAAAAGTCTGGGAGTCCTGCTTATAGAGCATGAACACTTCCTGAAGGAGTTTCATACCAAGAAATGATGAATAAAAGCTAGTGGTGCATATGAAGTTACAAGTTCGAGAATTGTCGAAGCAATATATGCTGAATGTGTTCCTGTATTGATTTTTCAAGATCACGTGCTTCTGTTTGGTGATGTTCTTGACTAGGATGCATTTTCAGTTCAAGTTTCTGTGAGCGAAATCCCAAACTTGAAAAGAATTTTAATGGATATACCTGAAGATGAATATTTACAAATGTATGAGAGGGTGAAGCAGGTGCAAAGAAATTTTGTGGTAAATGATCCTCCTAGGAGATATGATTTGTTTCATATGATCCTTCATTATGTTTAGTCGTTGATCTTCCTCAAAATCTCTCTTGGTTTCAAAGATTTCTTATACCGATAATAAGTACAGGAGAAAATGTGTACCCCATGGGCATTCAGAAGGCTAATTAGATGGTGAGTAGGAGATTGGACATCCAACACTTTTGACCCTTGAGGTAAGATAATATATAAACCACTAGAAAATTATGTATTGCAGTAATAAATGAAGAACCATCCAGGAATGATTTGATTGTCTATTACACTTAACAGATAAAGAACCACCTGTGATAACTTTTCTCACCTGGTAGGCCCATTCTCGCTGATTTCTCACATGTGACTGATTTTTGCGAAGTAACTTGTCGACAACTTGAAGAGATGGTGTTGAAGAAGAAGTTGTTTGGTAGGTATCAAAGATCTTCAAGGGTTAGTCAGAGTAGGACCAAGAGCGTGAGTCTACAACGCAGAAGAGAAAGGGATGAGAGGCATAGTGGTGATTATTAAGATCATAGGGATCGTGGGGATTATTTGTGAAGTTGTAATGTTTATAGGAGTAGGTCTTTGTAAGGAGTTGTTATGGTAAATGAAATCTAATGAAAATATTGGTCAGAATGTTTTGTCGATTGAAGTAATGTGTTGTTTATTTGTCGAATGGAAAATGTACTTGTTGAAATTTGGTAATAGAAAATAGCTTTAGCAAATTTCTGGTAAAATGTTGAATATAATGATATTGTAGATGTTATCGAATATGTAACCAAAAATATAGGAATTTGTAGGTAAAGTTGAAGTGGGAGAACTAACAAAAATAATGATTATGAAAAGATGTGTTTCTTTAGGTGAGAGTATAAAATATATGGAAAATGATGTACATCGTCTTTGTGATAAGATAGGCTGTGTTTTGTTGTACATGAATATAGCTGAAGAAATTCTTTGAGATATAGAAGGATTGGAGTGGGAGTGTAAGGGTTTGTTATCGCTGAGAAGGCGAAGTATCAAAAAGGCTGGGAAGAGAAGTTAAAGGCGTTATGCTCGAGGAGTTGAACGGTCGCGAAGTGGTGCGATAAACAATTATATGGGGTCTATAAATAGCTCTGATGTGGGCGACTATTCACACTTTTCAAACACATTTTTTTTCTCTAGTGAGAATTGCTTTTGCTCGTTGTTGGATTTGCTATCTACAATTATGAAGGAGGAGATTAACATTCTCATTATAAGAGCCAAACGAGCAATGGAAAGGAATACAGAAGTAGCGCGTAAACAAGGTTAGTGATTCTAGTTTTGGTTGTTTTTTGGTTTTGATTGATTGAATGATAAATGAAGAAGATTAAGTAAAGAGTAATGTTGTTGTAGAATTAATTTGATCGAAAGTGAATGGTTTGTAAGTAGGAGATAATAGAACAGTATTAGGGTTTGTCAGAGGGCTTATTAAATTATGATTTAGTTATGACTCGTATTGGTGTAATGGTGGAAGAAATGGAGTCGCAGGGGGTTATAGATAGGTTCTGGTACAGTTAGTATGATGAATGGGTAGAGATGAGTGAAAAAGTGATCGATTGGTGGCGCTGTGGTTACGACGTGATTGTAGAGAATTTGTTTTGATACGACGAGATTGTCGGGGACTTTGTTTTTTGTTGGGATTTGGCCGGATTTTGTGCCGGAGAAGGAGAATTATTAATTTTGGAATGATGGTATTTTTGGTAGGAAATAGGTAAAGTGTCTTTGTGAAGCTGTTGAGTTTCCTAAATTTTAACCAAAATTAAACCAGATTAACAAGTTATCGATGTTTATTACTAAAATAAAAAGATATTGAGAACTGAGTATATTTATTACTAATTGAAGATAGAAATATGAATTAAATCATATTAACTGTATCGAGAACTGTAGTATTAAGTATAAATGTAAAATGATAGTAGCAGACAGTAAAGTGAATGGCGTGTTGGAGAGTAATCTCAACAACGATATCTTTATGAATATATGAACTTATGAACATAAATATGTATCACATATGATAGATTCTAACTGTGTAAAACATATGGAATATGATGTAAATGTTTATTTTAAAATGGCTGAACCAATTCAAAATGATGATAAAGATATATATGTGAATCTCGATGATGTAGTACCCCTGGTAATTGATTTGAGGACTTGTGTACAATAATTGGGAGGGAGATATAGGATGGGGTCGAGTAGTACAAATCTAGGTAGCGTAGAACAATTTAGGGTGGCACCTAGTGTTGTTGAACAGGCTGATGCGGGGGATACGGGGACGGATATGGATCATGAGTCTCAAGCGAGTGATCGAGAAGGTAGTGGGGATGGGAAAGAAGATGTGGAGGAGGGTGAGGAGGCATGTTATGGAAAGGGTCCAGAGACCAAAGAGACATTAAGCTTCAAGAAGAAGTATGGTATTCCTGGGGATATAAGGCTAGAGGAGTCCCAGTATGAAATGATTGACCGGGGAATACCCTTGAATGGTATTCTAGTGCATCAAGAACAAATAAAGAAGGGGTTGAAGCTTCCCTTCAGAGCAGACCAGAAAAAGTTAATGAACTTTTTTGATGTAACCCCTGGTCAGTTCAATCTAAATGTATGACATGTTTAGGGTATGTGGGGCAATTAATGGTCAATTTAGGTCCAGGGAGGAAGAGTTGATAACCGTTGATGATCTATGTGTGTACTACATGCTCAAGATAAACCTGTAGAAGTTAGGCTATCGGAACTTGGCGAGGTTTCTGAAAAGACCGTTGTTGTTTTATGATATGGTGTCGATGGGGGGGGGGGATACACCGATGAACGCTTACCTATCTCTAGGAATTATGAGTTCGACAAGTAAAATCATAGAGAACCCCTAATGAGAAAGACTTTTCACTTCAGTTTGTGGTTAGGTAATTGTAGTTGTTGATGTTCAAAGTGTTTAAATGGGATGTGAAATGTTTCTAACTATTTTATGTTGTTTACAGCATTGAAAGAGGTCGACAAGAAGTCATAAGTAAAAGAAGAGTTGAATAAGCTGAGGAAAGATTTCTTTGGTAGGATCGATAGCCTGGTCATCAACCAAGATCTTGTGAGCACGTTATTCCAAGAGGCCGGTGTAATGAGATCGAGGGTAAAAGGTTTAGAAGTGCCTGTTATCGACGAAAAAATGTCGGCGAGGAACAAGAGAGCCGCAGGTGCTAGTTTGCCACTGGAAAATCGTTCCTTAGCAGGGTATAATACTGATACAGAGATTGATGCCATGCTAGGAGAGTCTCTGGGAAGGATTAAAAAGAAAAGGGCGGTGAGTTTTGATGTTTCTCCATTGCTTCCTTATAAGTGGCTTACTCGACAATCGACAACGGAAGAGGTGACTAGCACTGCTAAATCAGCAGTTGTGGTAGAAGGGCGTCCCCCATGAGGTTCTGGCAGTGTGGTCCTGAAGAAGACTAGTGGCGAGACATCGAAGAAGAAATTTGTTGGCGAGTCTGAGACAGAAATTCAGAAGACCATGGATGCTTATACGTCTGGAACGGATGAGATTAAGAAAGAGTTGGATGATTGCTTGGTGGGGATTGAGAGGTTGAATACATTTTTTAGCGAGGGTCAGAGGAATACGTCAAAGGTGAGAAATTTTAATGCTTTTCTACGAATGAAAAAATTGGTAAGTCACTCAAATATTCATTATATGACTTTGATACAAATTTAAAAGTTGGTAACTGAAGACATGGGTCACGTTGTGGTCAGTGGTGAGCTGGTAAATCAGATTGTTGGTTATAAAAAAATAAAGATGGAATTGATCGCTGAGAAGGTAGAGTTGAATACAACACTGAATAGGTATAAGCTCGATGCAAAAAAGAGGAGGGAAGTTGCGCTTGGTGAAGCGAAGAAAGTGGCAGAAAAAGTGAAAATGGAGGCTTTGGCGTTACAGAAGACCAACTATGAAAAAGATGTCAGAGAGCAAGTTACCAATGTTTGGAAAGCAATGGAACAAGATCAGGGCAAACTTCTCGATGAGGTAAGGGCTCAGATAAATGAGGAAAAACTGGAAAAAATATCTGGAAGTGAGGGTGCATTTTCGAGGATAGTATGGGGAGTTGGAAAAAGGAAAAAATTCTACAAGGGACTTGCAAAAGCTCGTGGTGCTATTTTCGATAATAGCTCGGAAGACGATGTACCCCAGACTCCTGATGTACGTGGGGCAACTGAAGTTATCGAAGATTATGTGATGATGGAGGCTGATGGTGCTCGTCCTGGTAAAGTAGCAGATGTGCAGGTACCCGAAGGTGCCCTAAATGTGAATGAAGAGAAATCTCTTTCTGAAATGTTAAACATTGTGTAAGAAGTGCTATGCTGGTGAAAATATGTAAAAATGGTCAGTAGGACCCAAACAATTTAATTTGTAGTTTGTGATGAATTTTTGTGTTGTTGCAAAATTTTATTTGTGAAATAATTTTGTAGTTGTTTTGTAAATAATTTTAAGTACTAGATTTGATAAAGTGATTTTATCGAATGTGATTATAGATTCGAGCAGATAGGTGAGGAACGCTTGTTTGCGTGATATGTGAAAGGTGGTTATGAAATGGCAAGTAATGAGAATGAGTACCAGTTGTATATCCTTAGAAGGGTATCTGGATTTAGATATGAGAAGAACAAGAGCTCTCTTAGAGGTTGTTCGATAAGTAAAGAGCGCAAATTAGAATATCATGTAGCTGGATATTGTTCGCATAAAATTGAATGATAGTCTTTAGGTATACTTGTTAAGTAGTGGCCAAGAACAAATCAATATATGAAGGATTTGTTTGTCTGATGTATACTTGGCAAGTATAAATCGAGATTAAATCAAATAGTAAAGATATTGTTTGTGTGATGTAAATTTGACAAGTATAGATTGATATCAAATCAAATAGTAAGGATATTGTTTGTCTGATGTATACTTGACAAGTATAGATCGAGATTAAATCAAATAGTAAAGATATTGTTTGTTTGATGTATACTTAACAAGTATAGTTTGAGATTAAATCAAATAGTAAGAATATTGTTTGTCTGATGGATACTTGACAAGTATAGATCGAGATCGAGATCAAATCAAATAGTAATAATATTATTTGTCTGATGTATACTTGACAAGTATAGATCGAGATCAAATCAAATTGTAATGATAATGTTTGTCTGATACTTGACAAGTATAGATCGAAATCAAATCAAATAGTAAAGATATTATTTGTCTGATGTATTCTTGACAAGTATAGATCGAGATCAAATCAAATAGTAAGGAAATTGTTTGTCTGATGTATACTTGACAAGTATAGATTGAGATTAAATCAAAATAGTAAGGAGATAACTGATAACAAAATTTGTTTATTTGAATCGATGAAAACGGTTACAGTGTCTCATCTGTAAAATGGTTTCAGTTGAACAGTGTTCCATGGATATTCAAGTTGTATTTCATCTTCATTCATTAGCCCATAAGTTCCACTATCTATTTTATTGCTGACAATGTATGGCCCTTACCAGTTTTCTGATAATTTTCCAGAATTTTTAGGCCGTGTACTATCTTGGATCCGTCGTAAGACAAGGTCTTTAATACCAAATTTCCGTTAACTTTCTTGTTGTATTCTTTTTTCAATGTATCATGGTATCATCCCAGATTAGCAATGGCCTTGTCACTGGTTTCCTCTATCTAATTGAGGTTACAAAGGAGATCGAGTTCATTATCTTCATCTAGAATTTTTTGTCGAGTACTTGGTAGATCAAGGTCTGAAGGAATGGCCGCTTCGGTACCAAAAGCCATCATGAATGGAGTTAAGCCTGTTAAGACTTAAGGAGTGGTTTAATAGGCCCAGAGAACTCTGAGCAATTCATCCACCCATCGCCCCTTCTTGTCGTAGAGACGCTTACGTAATCCTGATTTGATGCTTTTGTTTATGACTTTGGCTTGTCCATTGCCTTGAGGATAATATGGTGTGGATGTTGTGAGCTAGATTTTGTATTTATGGAGGGAAGCAATTACTTTGGCTCTGATGAACTGTTTTCCATTATTGGAGCGCATCATATGTGGACAGCCAAATCTGGTGATGATGTATTCCCAAAGGAACTTGATGACATTATTTTCATCAGTATGACAGAGAGGAACTGCTTCAACCCATTTTGAGAAATAATCAGTGGCGACTAGGACGAACCTTCAGTTTTTCAATATTAGATGGAAATGTCTAATGATGTCGATTCCCCATCATTTGGATGACCAGAGGACATTACTAATATACAAGTCTAAGGCTAAACTTTTGATGTCTTGGGCGTAGATTTGACATTTGTAGCATTTTTGAACGAAGTCTTCGCAGTCCTGCTTCATCTTGGGCCAGTAATCCTTGAGTGAAAGTGTGTTGGGCTAATGATCTCTCTAAAACATGTGCACCGTAGATACCTCCATGAAGTTCTCTGATTTTGATTTGAGCTTGTTTCTGAGTGATGCATTTGATAAGTGGTCTCCCTCCTGTGATGTGATATACGATGTAATTTTGGATGATGAATCTGGGGTACTTGGCAAAAAGTGATCGAGCTCCTTTTTGTTACTAGGGAGGATGTTTGAGTTGAGGTACGCATAGAATGGTCATCTCCAATCTTCAGGGTCTTCATTTTTCAGCAATGGTGATCTGGAGTATTGAGAGTATATTGAGGTGGGAATGCTCGATGATTTTTATTTTTAAAGATCTTTTTTCACTATCTCCCCGCATGGTAGTGATGTAAGCTAACGCATTGGTATATCGATTTTTTTGTCGAGGTAAGTAAGAAATTGCTGCATGTTTAAATATTTGCATCTTTTCTTCAACGAGAGCTGCGTAATCAACCATTTTTACTGTTGCTTTGAAAGTTTTATTGTAATGATTTGCCACGAGTAAAGAGTCGACGTATATTGCTAATTCTTCTACCCTGGGAGTAAGTGCAAGATCAAGACCGTGTAAGATTCCTTCATATTCGGTCTCATTATTGGTAGCATAGGAGTTTAGCTTGATAACTTTCTCGATTTGATGATTAGAAGGAGTAACGCGAGCGATGTCAATTCCGGATCCTTGTGGTCCTACTGATCCGTCTGTAAAAGGTTACCAACCTGAGTTTTTGGACCATGCGTCTGGTTCTTCTATTGAGTCATCTGTTAAGATTTCTTCGAGTTCTTCCCAATCGGAGTCTTCGACGGGAAAGTCTGCCAAAAAGTCAGCCACTGCTTGTCCCTTGATTAATATTTTGGGTTCGAAGGAAATGTCGTATTCTTCAAGAAAAATAAACCATTGCTGGATTTTTTAAGATTTTTCTATTTTGGAGAGTACTAGTTTGAGGGGGTATTTGGCGATGACTTTGATGGGATGAACTTGAAAGTTAGGACGAATTTTTTGAGAACTGTAGACCAGGGCGAGTAGATATTTTTTTGTTGTTGTGTATCTTTTTTCAGCAGGCATAAGTATTTTGTTTATGAAGTAGATTAGTTTTTCTACTCTGCCATCTTCAAGAATATGGACGAAACTTATTGAATCTACAGTTGTGGATAAGTACATTGTAAGTGATTCGCCATTAATTGGTGTACTCATTATAGGAGGACGCCCCAAGTTTCGTTTAAGATTTTGGAAAGCCATCTCACAGTCGGGAGTCCAAATGATTTCTATCTGCTGTTTGGCCGAAAGAGGAGTGGGGTTGCCACGAAGAAGGAGATAAAGGAGTTTGTATCGATCTGACGATTTTGATATGAATATGTGAAGAGCGGCTATTTTGCCTGTGAATTTTTGAACATCTTTTTTTATTCGTGGAAATGGCATCGCAATGAGTGCTTTGATTTATGCTGGATTGATTTCTATCCCTCTTTTGCTAACAAGATGTCTAAAAAATTTACCAGATGCGACTCTGAATTGATATTTCTTAGGGTTAAGTTTCATCTGGTAGTTGCAAAGGATATCAAAATTGGTTTGGAGGTTATTAGAGTAGTCTTCTCGTTTCAAGCTTTTGTATATCATATCGTCGATGCAGACTTCCATAATTGTGTCGAGATGATCTTTGAACATTGTAGTTATAAGTCTCTGGTAAGTAGCGTCTACATTCTTTAAGCTGAAAGGCATTACCATAAATCATTAGAGACCTCTGTCGGTGACGAAGGTTGTTTATTCCTGATCTTCTTCGGCGATTGGAACCTGGTTATAACCAAAGGTTGCATTCATCATAGAAAGAAGTTCGTACCCTGCGATTGAGTCAAGATGTTGTAGAATTAACGGTAGCGGAAAGCTATCTTTGGGGGTGAACTTGTTGGGTTATGTGAAGTCAACATAAACTCTGATTTTGCCATTTTTCTTTGGTATTGCTATGATATTATAAACCCACTTCGGATATCTAGCTTCCCGAATAAATCCTTTCCGAAGGAGTTTATCAATTTCTTCATTTACTGCATCGGGGAGTCGGGGAGCTAGATTCTGTCGTTTCTGAATTATAGCTTTACTGTCTGGAAGAAGGTTGTGTCGGTGACAAGCAATGGAGGGATTGATGCCAGAAATTTCTTGGAATGTCCAGGCAAAGATGTCTATGTTCTTCTTTAGTAGCTGTATCATGGCCTCTTTTTCGTTGGTTAATAATTTGGAGCAGATGATGGTTGTGCGCCTTAAGCCATCGAGTTCAACAGATTCGACCATCTCGGTGTCATGTTGTTCGAATGTTGGTAGCTCATCTTGTTGTAGTTTCTATGCTTTGAGAAGTTTGATTGTATGAGGGTTGGCTGTGGTATTTTTGCACATTCGTGTAACTGCTTGGCTGCCTTTGATTTCATATATTCCATGATCTGTTGGAAAATACAGTGCTAGATGATAAGTAGAAGGTACTTCTTTGATTGAATGTAACCAACTGCATCCCATAATTCCCAAATACTTGGACTCTGCATCGATGACAAGAAATTTTACAAATATAGTCTCTGAACCTGCCTAAACTGGCAGAGTAATCTCTCATGTTGTTGTCGAAGCATTTACCGAATCTGTAAGGCCTAAGACTTCAATCGCTCTTTTGAACAATACATCTATGGCTCTTCTGGCATCGATGATAAGCGTATATAGGCAGTCTTGTCTGACTTTGAGCATAATAATGAGAGGGTCGTCATGAGGGCATTTAACATGGCTGGTGTCACAGTCTTCGATGGTGATTTGGTAAGGACGCTTCGATTTACTTCTGCTTGGAAGAAGTTTTACTAATTTTTCCGAGGAGGTCATTTTACAGCAAGATATAATCTGATTGTTTTTTTTTCCCTTTCTCAATCTCGATCATATACAGGTGGCCGAGCTTTCCCTGGACCTATTTTTGCTCCACTTCTTTATTTTTTGCTTCATTCTCGAGAAACATTTTGATATCGATGACATAATTGTGGAGTCTTCTGGCTAATAAGATATGATGAAAGATTTGTATGAGGGAGTAGCAGGTGTCAGTCTCGTGGCTACGCACATTGTGATACTGACATAGTGGTCTGTTGGGAAGATCAAGAATAGTTTGCTGTACGCGATAATACTTATCTCCCTTTATCGTTGGCAAGATAGTGGAGAGAGTTGTTGTCATTTGTGGCAGAACTAGGACAAGTCAGTTGGGCTTTCCATCCCTTTTTTTTATTGATGTCAGTGTTTCTGTCGCGTTGTTTGGGCGCTTCAGTAGTGACTGTTCATTGAGATGGGGTCAAAGATGTTTCTCAAGAATGAATGACAAACGAGCTTTTCATCTAATCTTTCTTTGATCGTTCTAGCCCGATGTAGTTATTAACTACATCAATAATTTATGTGACTGTTCGCGACATGTGTAGAGTAAGTTCTTCCCAAATTTTTGAGTCTATGTGTAGGGCGGAGGTGAATGTTGGAACTACAATTTTAGGGTCTGAGTTCCAAAGTTTTTTTGCTTCATGTAGGAAGCGTTTATAAAAGCTTGCCAGGTTCTCTTTCGCACCTTGTTTGAAGTAAAACAAGGAATCGACAGTGATCTTTCGCCCTCTAGAATGAGTATAATTGGATTCAAAAAGATGTTGCAACAGGCTGAATGTGGTAACCTCTTGAATAGTATGGAACCAACGGAGCGATTCTTCCTTCAGGCTTTTGTTGAATAGCCTACATAGCATGTGGTCGAGTTTGGAATATAACCCAACTGCGGCTTTGAAATGTCGAACATGTGTAAGTGGGTCAGTCAGTCCTGCCTACTGAATAAATTTTGGCATATAGAAATTTTCTGGGATAGGCATGATTTTAAGATGAGGGGAGATGGGGTTTGTCTCGATTCTATCAAGCACGGATCTTTGGCCTGGATTGTCAGAGTTT
Organism: Kingdonia uniflora; assembly: GCA_014058105.1. Classification (NCBI taxonomy): domain Eukaryota; kingdom Viridiplantae; phylum Streptophyta; class Magnoliopsida; order Ranunculales; family Circaeasteraceae; genus Kingdonia; species Kingdonia uniflora. The sequence goes on from JACGCM010000281.1 coordinate 55,944, forward strand.
ATTGCCTGGATCCTATTATTATGGTCATCCAAAGTGATGAACTATTCCAGGGGAAATGGTAAGGCTATAACCTGAGGAACAAAATCTCCCTGTCCTTCTAGTCCCAATCGTTCAATGATTGGTCTTCTTTCTGGCGGGGGGGGGGGGGGGGGTGTTTGATGACACGTGCGTTAACTTCTTTGAGTTGTCGATGCTGAGGATGTTAAACCAAAATGTCGCGAGGCTCTATTTGGGTTCCCGGATCTGGATCAAGAAATCTGTAGCTCATCTTCCCTTGGTGGATCATCGTGTTGAATTACTCTTGATCTATGCTTGCTCCAGATAAGTGCAGAAGACGTCTGTCGACCGGTGAGTTGATCTTGTGTTCTCCTCAGTCATTCCATTTCTTTCTAATGTGTTTGACTCTATTGATCTAAGGCTTTTCTCTGTTTGTCTCTCTCCGTTTGAAGAGCTTGAGCGTGGATACGCTGATCTTTTGGTCTTTGGGCTTTTGCTGCAGCCATTTGTTTTTGAAGCTCGAGTACCGTACCGTGTAGATCAACAACTCCCGGAATTTCCTAATCTCTAACGGTACTGGAATGCCTTCTCAGGTTCATGTTTGTCATCGGATGGTGTTTAGATCAGTGATGGTAAAAAAAAGTGTGGTAATTCTCACAGATGATGCCAATTGTAGTAGCGTATTTTCTAAAAGGAGAATCTTCACCAATACTTCTTCGTAAAGTGAATGCAATAAGACTAGATAAACAATATTTTTCGTGAAAAACTCAGTAAAAACAGAGAAAAACCATGACCTTAAGGAAGATTTTGATGTAAAATCCAAAATATTGCTAATTATTACAGAATTTAGAATAATTGTAGGGTTAAAGTAACGAAATAGTAAGGTTTACAGATTGTCGGTCCTTTCTCATCTATTCTCTACCTGTATTTATAGTAGACACATGCAGTTTTCAAATAGAAAGAAATAGTCTCCTATTCCGGGAGGAGTGGGCGAACTTCGCGGATCTCTAACAACTCTTTTCTTGACTAGGCATAATGGCTACTTTTGGAAGGTTGAGGACTTGAAGTAGCTTCTCGAGGACTTGAGATATCTTCGATCACGTATTATTGTCTTCGACTATGCTTTGCTGGCTTACTCTTGTCGAATCTGGGGAATATGCTACTACAAGGCATGACATTAATTGTGATAGACGGTGACATACGAGCAGTCCTATTAGAGAAGGAAACAAAGAAAGTATGGCTAGAATTGAGCAGTGGAATAGAGAAAAGAAGAGAACCCATGATTAGTGAGTCTTAATTTCATTCTTTGGTGGAGAAATTTGCAAAGACGGGCTTGATTCATACTTATTTGCTAATTTGTAATGACTTATGGCTTTAGTATGATCTGCTTATGTAGCTCATTCTAAAGATAGATTTGGTTGGCTTGAGCTATGATCTAGATAACAAAACAAGTACATTGTTAAAGGCTCAGTTACCTTGGGGTTTATTTGATAAATGTTTGAATTTGCTGCCTTTGGGGTTCTGTTTCTTATGTCGCTATCATTCTCTATTGTTGATAATTTATGATAAGTCACCCTGTAGACAAACTACACAGAGATCACTAATAATACACATAAACTGAAATGTATGTGAGAGGTTTCGTTTTAACTGCAACTTTATATATGTCTTATGTGATTGTATTTTGGCTTTAGGTTCAGATTGACAGTATGGTGGATCATATATTGATTTGTAGATTGGGATAAATTCTTCCATGTATGTTTTTATTTTATGATTGGGACAAAGAATATGATTGTAAACTCTATGGAAAATCCGAGCATCTTCAGTTTTTAGTCTTCAAAATATTTGCTGCAAGGACACATTATCTTCACATCGTAGCAGTACCGCAGGCTCTTAACAGGGAAGTTTTTGGATTATTTGCATCTACAGGTTCTTTAGCGCCAAAGACAAATACACTTTAAGCCTTTAACTGAAGTGTTAAAAGTACAACAAACATAGGCTGTTTAATCTTAGCATCGAGGGCGTGTGAACATACTTACTACGTTGTCGGACGAACACATGTCTACGCATCAAATATAGCGCCGAAGGCGCATCGATGTATTCGCCGTGGCGAGCCACGGGTAGTACTAGTCTATATTACATAACAGAATTGTGCTTTTTCTCAAGGACAAATTTTCCCACGAGAGAGAAGGTTTATCTAAGAGACAAAGAGGGGCTGAGATAGAGTTTAAATCCTTCGGGATTACACTCCAATCTTGATGGGTGGTGGAGATTCAATCATGCTAATGGTAGTTTTAAATATTTTCTTCAAACATGAGGGAATTATAGTCAAGCAAACTTTTACTCTTAAACAGCTTTTTCCTGATCGGGATCCACTCTTCCTCATCTTTATGCTTCTTTTTCAAAACTCTCTATCTCTCACTCTGATCGATGCCTTTCTATCTTTTCTCTCACCAGGAATCACTATTTCTCTCATTGCTATCAAAGGTCATAGTCAAGTTTTACTACTGTCACTCACTCCCTCATCCTCACTCTCTCTGTGAGCAAAAGATGGAAGGAGTACTAGAGACCAAAACAACAATGACGAACTCAAACTCGAAAATGTCAAATCTTCTTCCACCATTTATGAGCAAAACTTACGATATGGTTGAGGATTCACCAACGGATTCAATTGTGTCTTGGAGCCCTAGCAAGAACAGTTTCATCGTTTGGGATTCTCCAGAGTTCACTAGAGATCTTTTACCCAAGTAATTCAAGTGCAACAACTTCTCCAGCTTTGTCAAACAATTGAACACCTATGTAAGTTATTCATTTCTTTAATTTTATTTTAATTGTTTTTATTATGTTTTGCCCCCAAATTTTGTTACAATGGTGGTAATTTAGGGAGGCGTAATTTAGGGAGGGGTTTTTCCATGACCCCATTTTAATTGTTGATTGATGAAGAAATTTTAGTGGTATGAAACCTCTCTCTACAATGGTGATTTTGTTTTGATATTAGAGGTCTGGAAATTTGATTTAAGGTCTAAAAATTTAGCTTATGCAATCTATAAATATTCTCTCTCACAAGACACCTTTCTATCTCTAAAGGTAATTCTGTAAAACTCATTATGGGTTTTGATCTTCCCTTTATGGTTTTGATTTGTGTACTTATGGTTTTCTGTTTCGTTGCTGTAATGTTGTTTGAATTATCACCATTATTGTTGGAATGTTAATTGCACTCCGGACTACCATTGCACTCATGACCACCATTGTTGTAATCCACACTCATGATGGGTTCTTCTATCTATTCAGGATAATCATCTTCCTTTTATCTTCCTTACGGTAATATAGTTGTTGTTGTTGGGTGTGTATGTGATTTGATGTTTGGATGTTTGGGTGTGTATATCTGCGATTTCTAAGATTGGGAGATAAAAGAGGTTTCATTAATAATTTGACGGGTGAAACTTGATCTTTGATTTTGTAGACATATATAGGAGCCGGTTCTTCTAGAATGTTTTCTTTGGGCAAAAGCCATCGGTCTGATGCCTATGTTGATCATGTGTGTTTTCCAAGGTGTAACACTTTTTTTGTTCATTGAGAAAGGGTTTGATTTGTTCTAACACCACATTACCAATGAATATAGGGAGAAAAGGATGACAAGATAATTGCAGTATGTGCTGATGATCCTGAATATCGATATTACACTAATATCAAGGAACTCCCACCTCACCTTTAGCTGAGATTAGGCGTTTCTTTGAAGATTGTATCCTCTTACTGCTTTATTCTTTCCCAACCAATTAATGTCTCGATTATCAGATAAGAAAAATGAACAAGGAAGTTGTTGTGAATGATTTTCTGCCATCTTTTGATGCCTATGAAACCATCCAACACTCAATGTTAGTATTCCTTCACTATATTGCTTTTTTTTGTGCATTTTATGAGGTTAAGTAGTATTAGTAGTGGGAGAGAATGAAAAGGAAAGTCCTCTCTTTCTCTTCCTTAGTATTACCCATATCCTATCCCAACCACTGAATTAAATGGACTTTCTTTGAGAACTCACTCATCCATGAGTGAATGTATTACCATTAAGTTCTGTTCAATGAAATATGTTTTGGCTTTGAGATATTCAACATGTTATCATATATTGCTTGGAGGATATATATAGGTTATCTTCATTTTTTGCACCATAAGTGTTGTAGCGTTATTTAGATTTTTAACAATACATGTCATATTTAATCATATTACTATAGTTTAATATGTTTCTATAAAACATACAAATATCCTAGAAAATTTGAAGAAAAAATTTATTTCTCTTTTGACATGGCTGAATTGTGGCAGATTAATGGGAACAATAAGACATGATTAGAACGTAACTTGGTCGCTATATAAAACTACCATTTACTCCAAAATTTCTTTGATGGACATGAAGTTTCTTTCCAGAAAGCAATGAATGGGTGCTAAGAAGACCTTAAAGTTATTCCAAAATATAGCCCTATGTTTTTAATTCTGTAGAACTCATAATTGGTTTTGATCTTCCCTTTATGGTCTTGATTTGCGTACTTAGGGTTTTCTGATTCGTTGCTATAATGTTGTTTGAATTAACACCACTATTGTTGGAATGTTGATTGCACTCATGACCACCATTGTTGCAATCTGCACTTATGATGGGTTCTCCTATCTATTCAGGATAATCATCTTCCTTTTTGATCTTCCTTACAGTGATATAGTTGTTGTTGCTGTTGGAGTATAGTTCTTGTTGGGTGCGATTTGATTTTTGGATGTTTGGGTGTATATATCTATGATTTCAAAGATCGGGAGATCAAAAAAGTTTCATTAATAATTTAACGGGTAAAACTTGATCTTTGATTTGGGGAAAAATATCGTTGCTCTTTACTGTGGTTTTTCATTGGAACGACTCGATACTAATTTTTACAAATACGGAGTATGCTGAACTCGGATCGCCTTTGATTTGATGCTTTTGGAGGGCTCTCTCTATGTCAAAATTGTAGCAGAGTAGTCGTCTTTGCAGGTTGGAGTCTGTTTTGAGTTGGGTTGATTTTAAAATTGTTAAAGGAATTGCGAGGTTTAAAAATTTAGGTTTGGAGGGTTCCAATTTGAGTTGTTGCTGTTGTTGCAATTATTGGGTGGTCAGAGATGAAGAAGACGACCGATGGTCAAAAAGATGACCATTTGTAAGCAACTTCTCTTTTTAGGAAAAAAATTTCCGATTGTTATTTACAAAATTACCTAATAAAAGGCGTTTATCCTAATAAAGGTGTTTATTTACTTCATATAAGATTACTTTCTTTATTTATTTTTTCTTCCAATAATTGTGACTATAGTATATTTGGATTCAGTCGCCATTTCGGTACATGAGTTTTAGGATTATATGAACTGCATTAGAGGATGACATATAATGCTTTTAATTGCTTATATAATATTATGGAGATATTGTGTGCATACCTAATCTAAAAAGAGGGGGACAAATGATGCTTACTTTTGTTACGAGTAGGGATTTAGTTTTCATCGAGGGAGATGGATAGGTTTAAGTGTAATTTGATTTAGCCATGAACATTGATGTTACGGGTATCGCCAAAGGCGCATCGACATTGTTACCGTGGCGAGCCATGGGTAGTACTAGTATTGTAATGTCCATTATTTAGAATAATAATGACCACCAAACAATCATATTATAAGACCTATAAATAGAACTAGAGAACTACAGATTAGGGACAAACTTTTCCTATCAAGAAAGTCTGGAGACATGAAATTCAACCCAGAAACTCTACACAAAACTACTCAGAGCATTCTTTGTAATAGTTAGCAATAATCAATAATATCTTTCTTTCTAAATCTTCAAGAGAGGTCGTGGTTTTTAACCTAATTAAAAAATTTCCACGCTAAACCTTGTGTTAGCAGTTACCTATCGCTTACTAGCGTTATGATTATCATTGGTGTGAGAGACTAAGTTCGATATACAATATTAAGTTATTATATTTGGTACCGTCTATGGGAACCCTGAACGATTAGCCAGTGCTAAAAAACCAAACCGACTAGACAAGATGTCCAGCCTAAACGTTTGAGGTTTTTGCTTTTCTGAGTCATTCTCTTTCACTATTCTTATTTTAGAACGTGAAACGAAAGCCACAAATACACTTCACCTCCTCTCTCTTTCTCTTCACCTAGATTTTAGTGACCTTATTCGAAGTCCCTAAACTATTTAAGATATGTTGAGCTACAACCGTGACTCTCTCATCACCATCTATGGTAGCTACCATCCTTGGGTCAGATCCTAAATTTGTGGAGATTTATGTAACTATTTTTTAAGAGGAGTGGTGGATCTGGTGATTAGTTCATCAATTGGGATGAAGAAAGAGATCTTTAGTAGCAGTAGTAATAGCTGCTGATCATGAAAACCCAATATTGATTGTTTACGATCGTTGTGATTTGATTGATGAAGCAATTTCCAAATATTTGGAGATTTTTAATCTGCTATGCTTGAAGACTTAGCAATGCCAATTTTGATGTTTGATATATGTACCTCAGATCGATATCCATGTTTGTCGCAGTTTTTTTTGTACAATGGCGATGATAGAAGAATTTCATTGAATCATAATATTGTGCCTTGTTCATGGTAGATTTCGCCTAGAGTGTGGTATGATACTCAATCTCTCTTCAATCCTGACCTCGTTGTTTATGACTTAGGAGCCAGGTCTTGATTTTGATTTGCCGGACTGACTTCTGTGATGCTCTAGAGCCAAAATTTCTATCTAAATTGCGTTCACACATCAACACTTTACGATGCGAGTTGCTCACTTTACAAAAAGGTACAATAAAGATAGTTGATTATCTTCAACAAATAAAAAGCTCTCTCTGATAGATTGGCAGCAGCTGGGAATATAATCCATGAACCAGATATACAAAAACTCATCTTTCCAGGCCCTGAATATGATGTTATTTATTCCACTCATATTGCAGCAGTTGACGAAGCCCATATGGAGGATTTTCAGGCTCATCTGTTGGCCTCTGAACATCATCTTGATCAACAAAATGCTAAAGTTGATATCACTTAACTATCTGCTAATGTTGCAACCTCTTCTAGCGGGTGCAACAACTTTATAACCAAGCAAATTCTTTCTATCATCAAATGTCTTCATATGGAGACCAACAACAATATCGAGGTCGTGGTCATAATTCTTACAGTCCAGCTGGACGATTAGGATATTCTTGTGAACGAGCTCGACCGAGCTCTAGATTCTTAGTTTTTAGACAAAGATAGGAGTCTGATCATAGTTTCAGTACATTACACCCACTGCTTTGTCTTGCTTTGTCTTCTGCTAGTTTGTACACTCTCATCATGGATAAAATTGCAAAGTTTTTGCAGCTTTTACAAGCAAACAAGAATCTAATGGATCTCTCACTCTCACTTCGCTCGAAATCCTGTACAACTGATGCACAACACAGAGTTCAGGAGATCGAAGATGGGAAGTTAGGACTCAAAAGTTGGAACCAGCCAAAAATTTAAGCAGTGATGTCAATCGCCAAGTCAGTTATTTCTCCAGCTAGGTCTCTACTATTTGAGCAAGTGGAACCTGGTATTCTAGCAATTATCAAATAGTCATTGTAGTTTGCTACGTGTTTTTTATGAAGATATGAGCATATGTCAGCGACGGTCTCTACCTTCAGAATACTTGGGGGTGAGCTCGGCGTCAGCTTTAGACACAATGCTCGACCTCATTATTAAATTGACTAAATCATATTTGGGGGTGAGCTTGATCAACACATTGCAGGTCGGCTATTGGTTCGTCCAATTCGACCAATAGATCTAATACATTACAGGTTGATAATTGGTTTATCCAATTTGACCAAACAGATTACATATTATAGGTCCACAATTGGTTTATCCAATGCGGCTAACATATCTGCTACATTACAACACATTTCATGTTGATAACAGGCTCATCAAAATTAGCCAACATATTACTAGTCATGACAGAAACAGATATAGGATGGAATTCTCAACCAAAATCACTTATGCTTTTATTTGAGAGGGGGCGGATGCAATGGCCTATTCCGAATCTCTAGCTCAAGTCTCAACTTTGACCATCATACATTTACTCGACCTCGTCAACATACAATCACGTGACAATAAAACAGCGATTATGATTGCACACAATCCAGTTCAACATGACCGTATGAAACATGTTAAAGTGGATCGGTTCTTTATCAGAGAAAATATTGACAAAAGGTGTATATCTTTTCTATTCGTGAAGTCGGAAGATCAACTTGCAGATATTTTTACGAAAGGAGGTTATGGACGAATATTTAATGACATGAATGACAAGTTGGGCATGATTGACATCTATGGTCCATCTTGAGGGGGAGTATTGAATATAGAATATACCTAATATAGGATATATACTAAATATAGAATTATCTAAATATATGATATTCTTACTTAGCGTCCAAGTAATTGTAACTATATAAGGAGAAGGTCTTCTTCCATTGTAATGATCGAATAATAATAAAGTTAGTCCTTCTCGAATCTCTTATTCTTTGTATTAGTTTCTACATGGTGTCAAAGTGGGTTCGATAATTGCACCAGGTTCTTTCGAATTGAATTGAATTGAATTCCGCTGCGAATTGTTGTCACGAAGCTTAATTATGTTGAGAAGTTTGAAGCTACTGTAGCTGTAACAGTTCGAGGTACTGTTGCAGTCCAAAGTTACTGTAGCTATAGTAGTTCGAAGTACTGTAGCAGATACCAGAAAATCACTTTAGCAGTAGTGTTCGAAGTTACTGTAGCAGTTCGAAGTACTGTAGTAGATACCAAAAAATCACTGGAGCAGTTCGGCTAATGGGCTCCAATGATGATACAACAAAGGTATCATCAAACTCAAACCCTAATTCTCACATTGCCCAGTCAGGTATGAAAACTAAAGGTAGTGTTTTAGTTGTAAATTTTTTGAATAGTACTTGTTTAATTGATACTGGTGCATCAGATCACATAGTAAACTACTAGTATATTTTCATTCATTACACCTTCAACCCAAACCTCTATATACACATCAAATGGTGGTTCCTTTCCTGTAATTGGAGAAGGTTCAACTAACATATCTGAATCCCTGACATTAAACTCTGTCTTTATTGTTCCTGCTCTAGAGTACAATATCTTGTCTGTCAGTAGGATCACTGTGGCACTTACATGTACAGTAACATTTTGGCCTCAATTTTGTATTTTTAAGGACATAGTGACTCGACAGGTTCTTGGTAGTGGTGTTAGAAAATGCAATCTCTACTAGTTGGACCTGACTAATAGTGGAGAGCAGAGAATTCATCAGGTGAATAAAGTCGGAGAAATTGAAGAAGCAAAAGCTAATGTGTGATTATCACATCGGCGACTGAGGCATCTCTCCTTTGGGTATCTTCAGAAATTAAATTCGTCATTATTTTCGAATTGTAGTATTTTAGAGTTTAAGTGTGATATTTGTGAACTCGCTAAGAGTCATCGTATTACATACTCTCAAACTTTTAATAAAAGTTCAGAGCTTTTTAATATTATTCACTATGATGTATGGGGTCCTGTATGTATTCCTTTATTGTCTGGAGCTCGTTATTTTGTGACTTTTATTGATGAGTGTACTCGTATGATGTGGGTATCCCTAATTACTTATAAAAGTAAAGTCTTTAAAGTATTTTAAAAAAATTATCAGATGGTTTTGACCCAATTCCAAAGGAAGATACAAGTGTATCAATCTGATAATGGAGGAGAATTTACTAGTAATGACATGTCGGAGTTCTTGACAAAGAATGACATTCGACATCAAACCTCTGATGTTTATACCCCACAGCAAAATGGGTTAGCTGAACGAATGAATTGAGAACTGTTAGAAGTTGTTCGTGCATCTCTTTTTGGAATAAATATGCCATTAAATTATTGGGGAGATGCGTTAAAATCTTCTGCTTACTTGATAAACCGCACACCATCTAGGGTCATTGAATTTCAGACCCCCTTCCAAAAACTTCATGATCTAATCACCATCCCTGCAATGCCAAACCTAAAACCACGTGTTTTTGGATGCATTGTTTTTGTTCATATACCTAAACATCAGCGAGGAAAATTGGATCATTTTGCTCCAAAGTGTGTGTTTCTTGGATATGCTAATTTTAAAAAGGGTTATCGTTGTTATGATCCTGTAGAGGGGAAGGTGTATATCTCTTTGGATGTTTTATTTCGAGAATTGGAGGCGTATTTTATGGGATCTTCCCTTCAGGGGGAGAAACATAATGATGCTAAAGGAAAGTTCCCTATTATTGGGGATATATTTTAGGAACTAGAGGATTTGGCGAGTAATTTGAGCAGGCGTAGTAACCTAACTGATAATAAAAAAGAAAGTGAAGCAGAGCAGATGACAGGGGGTGATCAGGGTATTGAAGATGAACTTCATATGATTGGAGAGGATCAGACGACAGGGGGAGATCAAGCTGAAGTAGTAGAAGTTGCCCGTGACTCCAACATTCTAACACCATCTACCGAAGTACTGTCGCAGAATGTCAAACCTCAGGTATTATCTAATACTAACACTGTTAATGATATTCAACCTAGACGTTCAGAAAGGCCTACTAAAGGTATTCCAAAATCTACTTATGAACCAGATATCAATTCTAAAGCCAAATACCCAATTTTTGATTATGTGTTCACCCATAGGTTGGCTAAGTCGTTTACATGCACTATGAATCAATTATCCCCTGTATCTATTCCTAGTAATTTGCATGAAGCACTATCAGATCCACGATGGAAGAAAGCCATGAATAAATAGATGAATGCATTACAGAAGAATTTCACTTGGGAACTTGTTGATAAACCCCACAGATATCGAATTGTTGGGTGTCGTTGGATCATTACTGTAAATATGAATTTAGATAGAAGTATTGATAGGTATAAAACCAGACTAGTTGCCAAAAGGTATACGTAGACATATGGTGTGGATTACGAGGAGACCTTCGCCCCAATGGCAAAGATAAACACTATTTGTGTACTCATTTCTCTTGTAGCCAATCAAGGTTGGCCATTACAACAGTTTGACGTGAAGAATGCATTTCTCAATGGAGACTTAGAAGAAGAAGTATACATGGAGTTACAACCTGGAGTCACAAATTCTGAAGGAGGAAAAGTATGCAAATTAAATGAGGCATTGTACGGGTTAAAATAGTCGCCACGAGCTTGGTTTGGACGGTTTTCGAAGAGTATGAAGGCATTTGGATATAAACAAAGTAATTTTGATCATATCTGGGCGCATGAAGAGCACGAAGAGCATTAAGGCATTTGTTTATATTTGGATATAAACAAAGGCATTTGGAAGTCAAGAAAGCTTACCGCTCTTATTGTTTATGTTGATGATATGGTTGTTACTGGAAATGACTCCGTAGAAATAGAGGCACTGAAGAACTTTTTGTTACAGGAATTTGAGATGAAGGATTTGGGACAGCTAAAATACTTCTTAGGCATTGAAATTGCAAGATCAAGTCAAGGTATTTTCATGTCTCAACGAATATATATATTAGACCTTCTTGCAGAAACTGGGATACTTGATTGCAAACTGGTAGATACACCGATTGAAGCGAATCATTACTTGGGAATGTTTCCCGACCAAGTTCCATATGACAAAGGAAGGTATCAACGCTTAGTGGGAAGACTAATTTATCTCTCCTATACTCGACCGGATATTGCATATGCCATTAGCGTAGTAAGTCAATTCATGCATAATCCAAGTAAAGAACATATGAAGGCGGTATTTCGAATACTAAAGTACTTGAAGAAATCTCCAGGAAAATGTTTTTTATTCTGGAAAGGTGGTGATATGGAAGTAATGGGATACACTGATGCAGATTGGGCAGGAGATATGACAAACAGGAGGTCAACCTTAGGCTATTTCACATTTGTATGTAGGAATTTGGTGACATTTAGAGTTAAGAAGCAAAAGGCTGTTGCTAGATCAAGTGTAGAATCTGAGTTTCGGGGTATGCCCCATAAAGTATGTGAACTACTATGAATACGGAATATATTGAAGGATCTTGGATTTAAACTCATGAAAGCAATGGATCTACACTGTGACAATAAAGCAGCAATTATGATTTCACACAATCCAATTAAACATGACTGTATGAAACATGTTGAAGTGGATCAGTTCTTTATCAGAGAAAATATTGACAAAAGGTATATATCTTTTCCATTCGTGAAGTCGAAAGATCAACTTGTAGATATTCTTATGAAAGGAGTTTGTGGACAAATATTTAATGACATGATTGACAAGCTGGGCATGATTAACATCTATGCTCCATCTTGAGGGGGAGTGTTGAATATAAAATATATGTTGAATATAGAATATACCTAATATAGGATATATACTAAATATAGAATTATCTAAATATATGATATTCTTACTTAGCGCCCAAGTAATTGTAACTATATAAGGAGAAGGCATTTTTCCATTGTAATAATCGAATAATAATAAAGTTAGTCCTTCTCGAATCTCTTATTCTTTGTATTAGCTTCTACATTACACCCTCAATAAATAAGTTCCACATGAATGAGAGCTGCTGTAAATCTTGCAAAACCTGACCCAATAGACAGTGCAAATAGTAGGCTTAAATACAGCTTCCCATTATTATCATATGCCGCAATATAGAGATCGTACTGTGATGTCAAGACCTTTGTCGTATCATATTTCTGTACAGTAGTAGTGAAGAACTGATTTGAGAATATTGTGAACTTTCTATCATCAAATGTGTTAAACTTCTAGTAACATAAAGGGACGATAATGTAGATAAACATTATGAACCCCACATTGGCATTAAAAATGGAGAACCAAGGTGCCACTAGTGGGTTACCGTGGTATGCCGAGATTCCTGCCAAGTCTAGGGTGAATGCCCGTACTCCAAGGCCATGGTATCCTGACCCTATCTGCTGAGCCGTAATGTTGTGAGGCCATGCCCAGCATACCCATGAGAAGAATGTCAAGATTGGAAATAGATATCTAGGCAAAGTATAGTATGTAAAACTCGCCACCATGAAAGTAAGGAAGAATTGCATCCGAGTGAAGCCTTTTGATCGAGAATCCATTTCGTTGAGTGCTCTGCCATATAAAAATCATGATAAAGGATTATCATAGTTATTCTAAAAAATCTCCATCAAAATAGTTGCACGTTCAAAATTGCTAGGCAATATTTATTGTGATTATTCCCATGTTTGTCCTTTTACATAAAATTTTATCTTATATGTATTCAAACTTAAATATGCCCACCAAATGAAAGAATCCGGACACGAAATTTATGCTAAAGGAATGGCATTTTACAATATGAGAAGACTAGCTAAAGAACCTGCAATCTCCAGTAAAATATATCTAAAGGACATAGATGTATGATCAAGGAACAAAACATGATGCTTATACAAGACAATGGCAATTGAAACTTATTCTCTTAAAGCTGTACAGTGTGCACAAAGGGTGGGAGCCCATTCTTCACTTATTACTATTCAAAGTGATATTGTTTAATTTATTTTATAACTATTTCCTACTTGCACAAATACTAATTAATTTTCTAATAAGTTGTTAATTCGGGTTCTCTAAAACCCCAACCTATCCTACAAAACTTATTAAAATTCGATAAAATTGATTTACATGAGATAACCATAGTAGCAAATAACAATCAAATCCATTTAAGAGATAAACTTTTTATTTTTCTTCTAAATCTCTTTTTTCGCACATATAATTAAAGAACACTAATACTGAAAACCCCTTTGAATCACCACCACCAAAATCAAAGAAAATCATAAGAAAGGAAGGGATAATATATACCTAAATAGCGAAACCATAGTAATGTTTGCATGCCACCACATTTCAGAAGGGTCTACCAAATATTTCCTTAGCATTCCAGTCCAATCATACCCCAATATCTATAACACAAAACATCACAATATCATATCAAATTCACGGCGAAAAACATCAAAACTAAAAAAATAAAATATTTCAACTACAAAGACAAAAAGAGATTTATACATGTGTAGTCAAGACTATAAGAAGAGCACAAATGAAATTCAAACTCTGCTCATAATACGCCTTCATAACAATAATGACTCCAATAGAGTAAGCATCACCACTACCATAAGACACCCTACAATTAGCAAATATAGTAATAATAACATGTTCCTTCATATTAAAGGGTCTTGGGGTCAAACTAAACCTCCAACCCAAAACCTTATGCGAGTTTTATTGGATCATCATTTAACAATTGTAAAGGTACATAAACAATAAGAATTGCAGAAAGAAATTTGTTGCAGAAGTCTTTCTTCCTGAGGACATGTAGGAAATATTATTAAACCAATACCAATCATTAGAAGACCGTAACATCCTAGAAGCATACACTGGTAGCTGCAAAAACAAAAAAAATGGAAGGACAATATAATAAAAAGTAGTAGAGCATAAGCCATATAACAAAAATAAAAATCAGATGCTCACTAGCATTCTTTCTTCCAGTCCTGCTTTTACATTCCACCATCACTTCGTTTGAGAGTTCCTGCCCCTAGAATACCTCCAACCGCTGGAAAAGAGCAGTGTTGGATCAGAAAAGCGCTAGTAGAAGATATTCTGGAACATTATCTAGTATGAAGCCCACGAGAAGCTTCTCATCTGCCAAAGCTCATACTTATTTGAGTACAGGTATACAGATTACAGAGAAAGCTTGAAATGGATTACTAGCAGCAGGGTGTAAACAAGAATGAAAGAATACTGAAGAACATCACTAAGCAGCAGCCACAACAAAAATAGCAGCCACCTGCTTGGAATAGCCTGACATCTATTTACCCTGGACGAGGTACTCGTGGTGGAGTTATTTCAGATACGGCTGGTAAATTGGCGCAAATGAAAGTTGGTTCTGGGAGGCAGCAACAACATCTAGCACGTAATAATCTGGTGGTACCGCAGCAGCCTCTTATGAAGGTTGGAGGTTGGAACAATAATGGCTTACTCTGGTCTCATGAGATTCCATCAGGCAGAAGTTACTCCTGAGAAATTGTCGGATAACAAAGGGTTCCTTCAGAGTTTGGAACTATTGAACCTAATAGTCATATTTTGTGTGGTAAAACATGATAGATTCACTTTAGTTTTTGATAACATTATTATGAAGTTGTTCTCTTGTTCAACAATTGCATCATCAACCCCCAGAACTACTTTATGTTTTCATTTATTAAAGCATTGGTAAAGATTAAGACCTACATTTTTAAGAAAGCTGGAATCATATTTCACCCCTTAAGATTTACTTAATCCTGTATGACATGTACTAAGAGTAAGACTTATCAAGCTATTCAAAGCGGTATGCCAAGGAGGAAAGGGCATTTATTGAGTACATTCCAATTTGCTATTACAACTGTAGATCAACCTTTATGGAATAGACGACTACCCAAAAAATACATAAATAAGAGATTGGCTTGGCAATTCATGTTGTGTCATAAAAAAGATAAACAATACTACTTCGACAAGAATCATGTTGCATAATATGGTAATTACAAGGAAATACTTGGTAAATAAAACAATGGTTTTAATAGGGATTACCTCATAAGGATCAACCTTTATGGAATCCACGGTGTATCAGTGTATTACGATATGTTACAGTAGAAGCAAGACATGAACCAAGGAAATAAAATTGAGAAAATGTGGGAAAAATCAATGCCTAATCCTTGCATGGCCCTTCCAACCACCTGAAAAGCACAAGTTTCAAAAATACGATTAAACAATTATAATAAGTGATTTAATCATTGAGCTTATAGTTGTTTAATTGCTAAAAATATGAATATTTTACCTCTATGGACCCCTGGATCATTCCTATCATAATATATTTAACTAGTCGCAAACATTAGTTTTTCCTAATATTTTTCATTCGTTTTCGTTTCTTATTCTTCTCGATGACCACATTGACTTCCTCCGGGAAAAATACCTCACTTTTATAGAGATCTTAATTGTTTTATTGTCCAATATCTATATCAGTAATATCATGTTGTTCTAAGGCAATACAAATTTAATCTTCAACATAAACCTTTGTTGGGGCATCCAATACGACGCTCCAATCAGGATCTTTTGGATCCTTGGAGTAAAATACTTGCCTCGCATGCTCGGTTGGAATAAATGGCTCATTTCTTATTTGATTTGAGCTCATAAAATTTGATAATCTCACCAGCCTTAGATTTGCTTCCTTATCCAAGTTAGCACCTTGTGTTACTTTAACCCAGTCACACCTAAATATAATAGGTTTATATCATTCTCGGTACTCTAGTTGTATAATATCCCTTAATACTTCGTAGTATGTCGTTGACTCATCCTCGATAAACATGTCCTTACTACTCGCCCAGAAAATGGTCATGCAATTTGTGATAACCCCACTATTTTTATTTACTTTATTTGCCTCATAATCCTTTGTAACAAAGAGAAACACATTAGCACAATATTTATTTTATCCTACAGCCAATGCCATTGATCCTCTTACAACGTCACGGAAAATGATATTATTTGATTCATTGAATTCCTTCTGAGAACACAACACAATAAACAATTAACTATAATTTTATCTAACATAGAGACGTCAACTAATCAAAATGCAAGACAAAAATTATCATACCTAATTTTTCAACCAAGGTACGAACTCTTCTTCTTGAGCTACTTTATAGTAACCTGGTTTCTTCTTTGCAGCTGTTTGATGACATTTTATAAAATCGTCATGTTGCCTATAGGTAAAAGTTATCACATTAGAAATAAGAAGTATTAAGGCATATCATATCATCTTACAACTTACGTAAGTTAAATATCTTACTTTCGCTAACCTTCGTAATCAGGATGGCTTTTCAATACCCATTGGCGAGCTTGTTCGTATTCAACATCCTTAATAATGAAATTTTGACTTGGACCGGCCGGCCCACAATGGCCCCCGTACTCATTTTCATTAATATGTTCAAACATTGTTAATGAAAGTAGAGCTTGTCCATTTAACCTCGCTTCCAATCCTTCGATGAAGCAATCTATACCTCTTTTTTTATATCCACCGCAATATATCAATGTTTTCTCCTATTTATATCTTTTAGCTATATAACCCTCAGGGTGCGCTTTATTGCCAACATACCCCTTAAACGTCTTCATGAACCTTGTGCACAGAATAAAAAATTAGGGAATCTAATTAGTATAATAGGACTTCATGCATATAGCTACAATATTCACACCACATACATTTCTTTCATATGGATACATCCATCTATAAAAAATTAGGCCACATAGACGACCCTCGTATGCTAAGTGAATTGGAAGATTCATCATCACAACAAAAACTGAGGGGAGGGAGTAAATTTTCTCTAGCTCACAAAGTGTGTTTGCAATATCCCTCTCTAAAATCATCAACAAATCAACATCTATCACCCTTGAGCACAATACCTTAAAGAAGTTACATATGCTTCTGATTATCGGACGAATTTCTTTCCTATCCTTAAATGCATGTTGAATCATAATAGGAAGCAAATGTTGCATCAGTATGTGGTAATCATGAGACTTCATGTCCTTTAAATCCATTCCATCTTTAACATCGTTCTTTCAGTTACTACTGAACCCAAATGAGACTTTTAGATCACACAAAGTTTGGAAGAATAATTGTTTTTCTTCCTTTCAAAAACAGTAACGACCTAGTTTCATATATTCCTTCCCATTTTTTTTTGCTCAGCCACATCCATTTCTTAAGTTTCAACAATTCTAAGTCTTTGCGAGCATTAACATCATCCTTTGTTTTCCCCTTCGTGTTTAATATTAGTGCCATAAGTAGTTGACAAACATTGTTTTCAATGTGCATAACATCCAAATTATGATGCATCGAAAGAAATTTTCAGTATTCAAGGTCAAATAATATTGACCGCTTGAAAAGACAGGGACATTGATCATCATTTCCCTTATCTTCATCATCTTCATCTTCTTTATTCTTCTTCTTCTTCTTCTTCTTCTTCTTCTTCTTCTTCTTCTTCTTCTCCTTGGCTTTCCCCCATTGCATATTTATGCTAACAACCTTCTTTTCAGCCTCAATTCCGATTAATCGTTCTGGTTTTCCTCGAAGCTCTTTTTCTTTATTAAAAGTGGCTACACTTTTATCCTTTTGTGCCAACAATCGCCTACTACATATATATACATCCTTGCTTCCTTAATGAAGTCTTAAGGACTCAGTATTCGGACCACAACACGGACAAGCAAATTTTCCCTTTGTTAGGCAACCTGAGATATTACCATATGCCAAAAAATTGTGGATAGTCCACAACAAGGCAGCACGCATGTTAAATGTGTCTTTATTATATGCGTCAAATATTTTTGCCCTTTTTTTCCCATAGCTCCCTCAGTTCAGTGACCAAGGGTTGCAAATAAATGTCAATGTCCTTACCTGGCTATTTGGGGCCTTCAATAATAAGTGATAACAATGTAAATTCAGGCCAACAACTATGTGTGCTACTAAATGAGCCAAAGGGGTTAAAACCATCGGTGGCTAACCCCAATCGAATACTACAGGATTCAATTAAAAATCTTTGTATTTTTTGCCTAAATTCTTCTATGTTAGAGAGTCAACAGGGTGTCTCATTTTTCCAGGTGGCATGTACCCAATCGAATGCTAGAACATCTCCTTTGCAACCCATGACACACTACATAAAGAAGAAAATATTTTATCATATAAATGAATCAATTTAAAATGATTTAAATGTATAAAATTGGGTTTAAATATACATACCTATACAACCTTTGTAGCCTTGGCGTTATTGGAAAATATCTCAACACCTTTGCATGGACTTTTTTCTGTACCAGCAGTTTTCTTCTTGAATTTGATGCCCATTCAGTAACGACCTTATACCTAGATAAATCACATGTTGGACAAGATGTCCTTGATGCATGCTCTCTCCAGTACATAACACAGTCATTAGGACAAGTATGTATCCTTTCATATTCAAGAGACATATTTATTTTAATCTTCTTTGCACGAAAAGTATTACCTGGTATCTTATTACCTGAGGGTAACGCCTTTTAAAGTAGTTGAAGTAGCCCTGCAAAACTATTCCTGGTCCATCCATTCTCCACCTTTAATTTATAAAGTTCTAGAATGAATGTAAGCACACTAAAATCTACACAACCAGGATACAACTTAGACATAACTTCCCGCAAGTTTGAATCAAACTTAATAGATACATCATTCTCAACACCTTGTACAGATTCAGGCACTACATTTGGCTCATCTTGAATGACTCCATCAATGTTCATATCAAGGTTGTGAAGTACATAGTTATAGACCTTATGTAAACTATTAAATGGTACCTCCTCACATTGAGGTGGAAAACTTGGTGATCCAAGTGAAGCCCCCTCAAGTGTTGCATCTTCTCCATGATAGTTCCAAACTGTATATGTTTTGAGGAAACCAAATTTTGTAAGATGCAACCCCAATTCATCATAAGGTATTGGAAGCCTCTAGTTTCCACAACTGTTACATGGACATGAAATAGATGTTCGACCGGGAAGGTTTTTTGCACAAAGTCTATGAAAGATTTAATACCACGCTGATACCGTTAGTCGAAGCAACCTTGGTTTGAATAAGAAAGAGAAATCCAGTCCCTATCCATCATATGCCCTCTCTATTTTGATCCTAAAATGGAAAACATTATCAAAGGCATGACTAATTACAAAATAATAAAATTACAAGTAAAATTGTAGATAGCATTGTTAGAAGATTCATCGTCCAATAATCTAAAGTAGTTACTATCAACAAATATGGTTTACCAAATTTATTGTGATATTATTCCAACTGAGTTTTAGTTTCATCATTTTTTATTAAACTTCCATTTACTTGATTTCATTTAGTTCCTGTAAAATTAAAAATATTAAGAGAAACTCGACAAAAAGTACCTACCTAAAAATTTAGAAGTACTTGCGGAATAATTATTTGCAGTTGTTGTAGTTTCACCAATAGCTCAGGCTTCAGAAATATCAGTTGCACGTCACACAACCACTAGTCCAACATGAAGAAAGTTAGATAAGTACAAGCATCAAAACAAACTAGCGACAAATTGTTATTCCATTGTAAGAGTTAAGTAATTAGATAATAACATACCTTTAACAATTACCAATTGTTGGAAAATTTTTGAATTAGGTTAAAGCAATTGCATTAGTTGCATCTGGGAAAAGAAGAAATAAAAATTAATTGAAATGTAAAAATAGTTAAATGAACCACAAAACCCACAATGAATTTTGGTCTTTAGACTAACTTGGAAGATTCCCTTTGAAGAAATACAATGAAAAGAGAATGCGTTATTGCTAGTGATGAATTGAATTAAGGTAATTATAGAGTTGATCATGCTGCATCTTCAACCATTGATAGAACTCATTATGGATCATAATACAAATGATCTTCAATCATAACATAGCTGATTGTTTGTGAGATTGAAACCCAATTTAACAATTTTTGTGAATTTTTGGGCAATTGCTTCAGCATAAATCTCTAATACTAATTTGTGGGTTTTAATTGAAGATGAGAGAAGAGAGGGAAATTACTGTAGCTTGTAAAAGGAAACAAGGGACTTTCGAAAGAACAAAACAATGAAGGAGTTCATTAGTTAAGTTTGTGTGAGAGAAGGGAAACGTGAGAGAGAAGGAGACGTGGGACTATTTAAGAGAAACGAGTATAGGTTAGGTACTATAAGACATGTTTAGGCCTTGATTAAAAAGTAATACCCAATTTTTGAACTTTAATAGCATAAGATCATAATTTCGTATATTTTTTTAATTGTAAACAAAACATATATTAATTAAACAGGGGCTACAAGTTTTAGAAGATTATTTACCAAAACTGGCATATTGCAGAATATGAAGGGATAAGAGGCACCCCATGACGCTAAAACATGTGCGCCATAATTTAAAGATTGACAAATATATGACTAACAGAAAATCACAAAACACGAAAAATTATACAAAATCTTTGATGCCATGGTAAGAATCATGTGAAATTAATCCCAATAATAAATATAACATAATATTGTAAACCCTCAAAGAAGATAAATAGTGAAAACATTTAAAGGAGAGAGGCTAAGAGGGACACAAATTTGAAAGGGGGACTATAGCATTAGTTATTATAAATGTATCATGTATTAATTTTCAATTTTAAAATTAATTTAATATCAATTTTGTATGTCTTGGTTCTATCAATTCAGTATTTTACTAATACCAATTGCACTTAAAAGGGTTAGACCAAAAAAAAAGTCATGATATATTACATAAATTGCATTAAAAGATGAGGGATATTCATATGTGACTTTATCATATATAAAAGGTGCGGTATATTACTATGATGGTAAAGACAATAGAAACCAATTATTTTTATATTGACTTTATTTAATAATAGAAATGATGTTATAAGAGAGAGGGGGACTATTGCCTGACCTCAAAGATAATGAAAGAGCTAAAATGCATCATCAATTCCTATAATTGCCATAAACATCTTGTAGCCTTCCTTAGCCATCCCGAAAATTCCATCCGTAAACCAAAAGTCTTGAGTCATCTCGCAATCAACTCTAATATTGTCTTATCATGGTATTTGGGATTCACACTTATTCAGTAACACCAATCGTCTTCACTTCTTTGAACTTATTGGATTTCAAGTCAACACCAATAACCCTTGAAACATCAGAAGCTCATTTAGCCCTAGTAAAGCCTGCTGTTTCAAACCCAAAAATGGCGAATGTCAAACCCTTTTTTTTTTTTTTTTTTAAATTCGGAGTAAACCCAAGACCTATAGAGATTCCACAACTGAGAATACAAAATGTACCTGTAGAAATTTTTCATCATCGAAATCCAAAACCAAGATATAGCAAGATGAGATTCTATTTTAATAGTTGACTTATGTTGTTTGTTGTAATGTCCCGGAATTTTAGGGTAATTTGTTTTTGTTTATTATTAATTATTGTTACTATGATTCATATATTTTTATTCGTTATGCATCCATTTGTTCCTTTTGGCAAGTTTTGTATGTTAGATTCATTTTATGTAGTTTCGGTGGTACGGTGGTTATTCAGAGGAGGAGGTGGCGTTGTGGCCTTGGGAATCCCTAGATGGGTTGGTGGTGATGCTTATTTGATGTGTTTGTGGTTTGGTGTAGTTCCGGTGGCCGATAGGTTTTCGGAGTTTTCCGAGCAAAAATTCATTTTCGGGGGTTTAGGCGTTTTGGTGGCCGTGAAGCGGTAGAGGTGGTGTTTAGACCTTGGGAACCCTTTGCTAGGGTTGTGATGGTTGTTCGGGTTGTTCCAGTCTTCTGAGGGTCTTGGCGTTGTGAGTGGTTCAGGAGGACCTCAGAGTGACATTTTTGGATTTTTCCAGTTTCCGTTAGAATGATCATTCGAACGACTGGTCGGTTATATATAACATTATCCATTCTCTCTCCTTACATTTCTCTTTCACTCTCTCTCTCTCTTCTCCTAACCGAATCCTCTCTTCTCCAAACCGAATCCTCTCCTCCCTCGCTTGCCGATTTCTTTGTAGATTCTTCGCTGTGATCTTCGCCGTTTTCCCTCGGTGAGTAATTCCTCTCTCTCTTGTATCATTAGTTAATTTCGGTTTTGGTGAGAACCCTTGTGATGTTGGGCTGATTTAGGGTCTATGATTAGTGGGTGTATTGTTGATTTGAGGAGTCTGATCATTGTAGGTGTTGGCCGGTGGCGGTGATTGCGTGGGTTGAATTGTTGGTGTTTGGGTGCCTAAAATTATGGGGTTTTCTTGCAGCTGTTAGGGTGGTGATTGGGGTTTAGTGTAGTTATAAAGAGGAGGTGTGGTGGTTGCTCTAGGTAGTGGTTGTTTCTATTCTGGAGAGGGCTGCGTGAGCCGACAAGTGTGACCGTTTTGGTTCAGAAATTACTGCCGTAGTTACTGTTATTCTAGAGGAAAGAGAGGACTGTTTTTACCCTCTTCGAACACCGGGTATGTGATTGTTCGGCGGCTGACTTGGTGGGGTTAGAGTGGCATATCTTTATGTGATTATGGGTGAACGGAGTAGCGCAGCGTAGCGTGGTGAACCATGGGTTTAGATGCAGTTTTGTTACTGAATTCAGTTGTGGTGCTGATCTGAAACGCAGTTTCGGGCAGGTATCCTTTGTCGGAGTTGCGATTGGGCTCCGGTAATTCATAGTGGTTGATGTTGTGGTGTTCCTGGTCCTTTCCGTGATTGATTTGGAGTTCCGGAAGTCGATTCGCGGAGTACATTTCCGTTGGGGTGCTGTTTGGGCAGTTTCGCCGAGATTGTCGTTCCGAGCATATCGTCAGACGAGTTTTATCTTCCTTAATAACTAGACCATTATATTGATTTATGAGTTATTGTATCACATAGTTTATCATGTTTATTACTGTGATTATGTTAGTATATGGGTTAATTTCTTAGGACACATTCACGGGTTATCCGTTTGGCATACCTTAGGCGAGAGTGCTAAGGGTTTGATAAGTTAGTAAAACCCGAGTAAGTTATAAGTTTAGTTACTAGATAGAACCCGTAGGTTATGATTATCCAGATAAGGTTATTCTCTGTTGTCGTCGATGTGACGATGACTCCTGAGATTCTTCTTAGACCGATTTCATTGAGGGTGGTTCTCATGAATCCTTTCTTCGTTGAGGTTGAGAACAAATGCATTTCTCAGTATGTTGCGAAGCCCAGAGTCGCTATATATATGTATAATATATTGAGTGTGGTACTGTTGGTTAGTTATTAGGGTGCCCAGCTTGTTTTAAGGTACTAGTAACTTGGTTTGACTATTAGTAGAGACTTATGGACGGCATGTGGGTTTCGCCGCCATTTCTCTGAGATAGTGTAGTTTAGAGACTATAGTTCTCACCTTATAGTATACCACCTTGGTTAGTATAGGTTGCTGGACTTGTTTCCAGGGTAGTCTTGGGGCGACATAGCTTCAGTAAGACTTGGTCTTCGGTTCAGAGTTCGTCCTCTTGCCTACTATTGCTTTGATTAGTCTTAGAGATAGTCTAGGTGTACTTTGTGTTCTCGAGGCCTGGTCCTCGAACACTGTCATTGTGATTGGTGGTTGTTTGGAATGTTGGATTCCATGTAGGAGTGTGGTATCTCCTGGACTGTTAGTTGTTGATGGTGAGCAGACGGCTTGTCCGTGGTGGTTGGTTGTGGATGTGAACTTCTGATAGTTTGCCTTAGGATTGTTTGCTTATCGTGTTGTGACACTTATTGTCCTCATGATTCTTAGAGCTGATAGAGCTTACTCGTAAGCCTTCTTTCCCCGGGTTGAGGCTGTTAGGGCTGTGTTCCCCTCCGTCATCTAGGAGGCAGTGAGACAGTATGGCTCAGTGAGATCCGCGGCTGAGCCAGGTGGTTTATGAAGTTGTACGTCACCCGTGATGTTAGAATGCGGCTGAAACCTCCTGTTGAATCCGGTTCTGGTACATCCGTGCTGGTGGCTTATGTACATGATTAGGAAGATTGTGAGTTGTTCTATTATTGGGGATTGTTGACTACTTGTTGGACTCTTGAAGGTCACCCCATGAGTACTAGTCTGTGTTGACAGCCAGAGTACTGTTGTACTTGATGGTAATCATATTGCTTTGAGGAATCTTAGAGACTGATGTTGTTTAGGTATCGTGACGGTTAAGTTGCTATTTCATCTAGGATTAGATGGTGCAACTGAGTCACAGGAGGGCATCTGTGTTAGTTTTGGTTGCCACGCTCTCAGGCAGGTGGTTATCCTATTGTGTACTGGCTGTGTTAACAGCAGTTGTATTTCAGTCTTTAAGATCATGCTCACATCCATATATAATATATTCTCTCCTTATCTTATTGCGATTGGATACATAAACAACTCCGTATCGGCTGGCCCCGATAGGTTGATAGGATCCCTAGATCGGGCTAAAGTTTTAGAGGTGAAGATATGGTTGAATTAGTTTTCCTGGTGCCCAGTCTCGTCCCGCTAAGAGAGACATGGTTGGACACTAATTCGTGGTGCCCAGTCTTTTCCTGCGAGTGAAGTTATGGTTGGAATAGTTCTCCTGGTGCCCAGTCTTATCCCGCGAAGAGAGACATGTTTGGATACTATTTCCTGGTGCCCAGTCTTCTCCTGCGAGTGAAGTTATGGTTGGATGCTAGTTCCTGGTGCCCAGACTCCTCAGGCGAGGTTGAAGTACCTATGTTAATATCTTTTAGTCTGGTTGAGCTAGTGCAGTACATCGTACCCTTGTATCCAACAATATCTGGTAAGGTAAATCCTTTTTCCGCAGTTGTCAGCCCACTTTTGTCTTGGGGGCTAGCCCTTTGGGTTGACATCGCTAAACCATTGCATTTGGGATAGGTATGGGACTATCCCACGTCATCAAATCTTTCTGCATCATCATCATTATCAAGCATATCATTGCATCTCAGCATACTTTCAATTCGTAGGTTCTTCTGATAGAAATCCTTAACCCTTTCTGCATTATATTTTAATATAAAATCTTCTGCACTTGGGATAATCATAAGATTATTTCTTTCCATCATATCATCATCATACCATATAATTGTATTGGGATAATTATGGGATTATCCTAGTTCATCATATTCCTCTACTCTTATCTTAAATTCCTCTTCTCCTAATTGATTGCGGTGTCATTAGATTCCTCTTTCTTCTGTATATTCCTCTCATTTCTGCATCTACTCCTCCCTCTTCTGTATCTAGTTAATTTATTAGGTTGAGTAGCCTGTTGGTTGCTGTGAGCTTTAGGCTGGTATTTGGTTGTGGGCTATCTCATACAGCTTGAGGTAGCTTCGGGATTGTGCCTGGTTGAGGTTTGGATAACCCGATCGGTTTGTAGTTGTCCGAGGGTTGTTTACCCATGTGTGTGATTTGTATCCCTGAGATAGATTAGTTGCGCGTGGCGCTGAGAGCCACGGTAGTGATTAGAGTGTAGTTAGTGGTCCTTGTGACTGGAGTGTAGATTAACACTCCTTTGCACGAGGTATATTTATTGATAGATTTATTAGTCATCCTATATATATTGATATATATATATATATATATATATTGCTTATCGTTAGATATTATTATATCCTATTATCATTAATATTTATATCCATCTCATTGGTTAGTATAATTGTTTAGCTATTCTTGGGAGTTAGTGAGCTCGTTGTTTGCTTACTCTCGCATTCCCCCTTTCAGTGGCAGGTTGTTTCAGGTTTTAGTTGTTGCTGTGGTGATCTTTAGGGAGCTGAGCTGGAGGCTCAATCTCCTATTATTGCAGTTGGGCTTGTTGCGTAGAGGTTTGTAGAATCTTACGTTTAGATTCTGTTATCTTAGTCTTCTGCTGTTTCTATTTTCCTTATTAATCTGTTGTGATACTATTGTGAATGACTGAGCCAGAATTTGTCTACGGCTCGGTTGTTCGTGGGGCGAATCTTTGGATTCCCCGACCTGCACATCCTCGAATCTCAGTAATTGGTCTAGCTACCGATTACTGGATTTTGGGGCGTGACATTTGTCTCTTTCTTTCTAATGATTTTTCTTTTTGAGGAACTCCCTCTTTGTTTGTCCCTAAAAGTCTTACTGCCGTTACTTTGAGGTAGATTCTATTTTAGTATATTGGGAAGTGCAATATTTGCTGAGGTACTCATATATTTTTCGCAGAAAATTTCCTGTTTTGATTTTGAGTTTTGCCTTTTTTGTATAAACACAATTTTGGGGAGTGAGGGTTAATGTTTCTTGAATTGTATCCAAGGTTTTGTGTTAGTGTGGTTATTGTAAGAGAATTTCCAACATTTGGGTTTGATCTTTATATGCACAAACAAATGTAATATATGTAAACATCCATAAGAATGAGTTTCTATAACTGATAAAGAGCATACATATATAACAAAATTATATATGATGGAATCATTGAATAACACGTTTTGTAATCTATCCCAAATTTTTCTGCCATTGCTTTTGCCACGATTGAACGGGAAATGCAAAGTGAAGAACAAGGGGGACCTAAGAAATATGCAGTAACATATCAATGCCTTTCACTAACAGTACTTCTATTACTTGACCATAACTTACTTAACATCCACTTCGGTCTGACTGGAATATAGCAGAATTTCTTAAGCATAGAACTTCGCGAAGAAGTGTCATCGTTCACGTCATCCATGGCGTTTTCCTCTTCTTCTAACTTCATTCGGAGAGTTAAAATCTAAGACTTCGGTGATTTAGTGCCTAAAACATTCCAATTGTCATTAGTTGTTGTGGTACTTAGTGGTGGTAGAAGCTTTAAGGGGTCTTCTCCGTGTGTTACGAGAAGTGCTTTGATGTTGCTGGGTAAATCTGGTATTTGGCCACCACTCACGGCTGCTCGAGCTTGCCCACAAAAGAGGACTTGAATTACCACTCTTAGTGGGAGTAGCTCATTCTGTGCCGCATGCATGCAAGCCTTGATTGATAACTTCTTGTAGTCTAGAATTTTTCATAAACGCTCCCGCTCACTCTTGCTAAGTTATGGGTGCACTGGACGAACAAAGAAAACATGAAATAAATAAATTGGTTTTAGTTGTGATACTCTTAGTAGAATGTCATGGCAGTTACTACCTTTAGCAGAAGATTTATCTGGAGTAAAACTAACCAAATCCACAGTTTACAGGCAAATTGACTGTAAAAAAAAAATGTAGATGTCCACATGTCTAGATGATTCCACCCATAATTATCAGGGAATTTATTTATCAGAGTTGGACAAACATGTTAAGAAAACTTATTAGGTACTCTGTAAATTTGTGATTACATTTAGAATATAATCCATGTTCCAAGTGGTACCAACAAGGCCTAATACAAAAAGTATTGTCTCATCTCATCAACTAGATGCTAAAGCTATTGGCAACCCATATCCTAAAATTTGAAGGTATATATATATATTCAAAGATTGCATCTTTAATGTGAAAGATAGAATCTAAAGACTCAAGTAGGGTGATTATAGGCGTCAAAAGGGCTAAGCTCTACAGTGGTACCAAAAGGCATTTTATCAACTAATATCTCATCTACTAGAGCGAATGGAAACCACATCATAAACTGTGGAAAGTGAAAACATATTAAGAGAATTTGCATCTTCAATGTGAAAGATAGAAATCAAAGGCTTTAATTAAAAAGACCAAGTAATATCATAAAAATGAAAGCTAAGTAGTGAAAAGCATATATAAGGTGGTTGTACATACATTACCTTTAACTAGATGTCAATAGCTTTGTATAGATCATCATGCTCGATCCTAGCAAAATTTGGTATAGCTTCTGCAAGAGAAATCAACTTCTCTAAAGGTAGATTAACATATCGAGTAATCTCCTGAAGATATCCATCCACAAGTTTTGCCACCCTTAGTTTCAAGCTATGTAATGCAGAAGATGATCTCTTACTCTCTTGAAACTCAAAATCAATATTCTCTGCAGATCTAGACCTTATTCTTTGGAACCCTCATTTGATTATTGGAGGGCTTGTTGGGGGAATTTGTCCTTGTATCATGAAATGCTCTAATATCTTCATAACAATATCGACATCGTACAATGTTTCCTTTGAATTAGACAGTAAAGGTATGAAGAGGTCATTAACCCTTGCCTCCTCCAACTGTATTCCTGCTCTTTTTGTTAATTTGATCTTCGATGATGAAGAAGCACCAATTATGTTTGTGGCCTTTAAGAGCTTAAGCAAGAAAATGCAAGACAAAGAGAATTTCTCCATTGGTAGTAGGCTTACAATTGATTCTAAATGTAACTAATTTTTTGAAGTTATCTCTGGATCCAGCGATTCCTGACTCTTTATATACCCTTCTATAGAAATATTAGGAAGCCAATGTGATGTATAAATCTGCAAAGTACGTGACTGCTTCATCTTCAATGGATGAGTTTGAACACTTGAAGCAACTGCATCAATACATCGGCTTGTGATTTCAAGATCTTCAGACCAAAAATGTAAAAATTTAGTGCTTTGAAGAGTCGATATAGAGTCCTTCCACCCATGAAGAAGACATGAATTTAAGAAGACCTTATGCTTGCAGATCAGATTCCCCTTCTCTATGTCCTCAATCATCTGGAGATACTCAGCGGTACATCGTACTTCTATAATATTTAGGGTACTAAAGGTAATGGTTATTCCATATAAAAATTTTGCGCAGGTCTCAAAGGCTTCAACTCCACTGGGGAATTCATAAAGCAGGACTATAAGTTGTTGTGGGGAGTTGGAAGATTGGGAGCACAATCTTCCGAGATGGAAACTACGGCAAATACATGTATAAACTAAACTGAAGAATAAAACTGACAATTCCGAGATGGATTTTTAGAATCTCACCTTATGAAGCAAAAACTTAACTCCATCTACTTCAATTATAAGATCACTAGAGACTTTTGTTAAAACAGACCTACAAGAACAAATCAAAACACCTTATCACACCTACCCTTACGGATTTGTGCTTAGGTTATTAACAAATCGGCTACTTATAATTACCAACCCATTCACCATGCAAAAAAATCCTGCTTTTTAGACACACATACAATGTCCTCGTCTTTAGACATACAAACGACATTATGATTTCTACAGTTCTTTCAGAGATGCATATATATCAATATTGCCTCTACAAACTTTTTTTCAGTGGTTTTAAAGAAATTTTTTTTACCTCTTATGTTACATATAACTTGTTTAGTCACAGATATATCAGTATTCTGAATGATCATAGTATAAGAAATCTAAAACTACCTATAAGCGAAATGCATATTTTCAGGTAAAGTGAGGGTAGAGCAGACATACATGAATCGTAAGGGAAGCAGAAATCAGTATTTAAAGTCAGCGCCTCAGGCAGATAATGCTGGTGAAAATCAAGATAATGATGATAGCCAAATCTTATAGTTTACATGCCTCAAGAACCTGTAGCAAAGGTTCTCAGTCTTGTCCACAAGAATGTTTAACGTTTTCTCACGATCAAAGATCCTAAACATACAAACGAAAGCTTCTTAATCAATTTATGTCATGAGTTGATTTGTTTAATTAAAAATACAAGAAAAATAATATTACCTTTTCAACAATGTCCATCATCATTATTTTGAATTCAAAAACCTGTGCCTTTACCTTTACGAGCATAATAATCTCCATAGATGATCCACACAATATTGTATATATTCTTTCAGCTTTGATCTAAAGAATCAATAACAATAACTTAACGTTAAATTGAAGAAGTTAAAAGTAACGGATGGATAAAGAGTAAAAAAGAAATTTACCCAAATTTCTGGCTCAGATTGCTAGCTACAACCATTACAATTTTTCCTCCTCCATACCTCCTGTTGAAATCATCTTTCATTCGGTCCTGAAAGGCATTGGGAATTCATCACCGAGCAGATTCAACTACGACAACCCACTAAGCCGCAATAACCAATAAAAGATAATAACAACTTTCAAAAATGAGTACAAATAGATATCAATTTCATCAAAGCACCATATGATAATAATAATAATCATGCAAGTATATGCTAGCAATATATATGACATACAATGTCAACTCAAGAACATATCCAACTTTGCAAAAAATTACATAACCATCAAATTAAGTAGCACACATGCCCATTAAGAAAGTTAAGTAATAACTAATAATCAAAGTATAAGTCCATAGTAAGAATGAATGCAAAGTCATCCGAAATAAAATTAATCTCCGATACCAAAATAAACATTTGACGATCAATCGTCAAACTGAAGTAATCACTTGGGCCAAGCAACATAACCTCCTGCATCAACTTCTCCAAGGGTGTCCACATACCCATCAGGCTTGATCAATTGACAAGTAGGACTAAAAATTTGAGACAATAAAATTATATATAAAACCCATCTCTCAACACAGTCCTATGGATGTGAACTATAGGATCGATAGAAGCTACCTCACCACGAGCAACTCTAGCCTTAATAATGCGTTCAAGGTATATTTTTTTGTTGAGATGAGGGTTAAGTGGCTGCAAATAAGATTACATAAATTTATTTATTTTATTAATAAAATAAGATATATGTTAAAATTAAATGAGTATAAAAGTCTTAAAATTTCATATCGAGAGAGGAACCTCTCATGGAACCAAAGTTGGTTGTGAAGAACTACAACTCACTCCCTAAGACATGCTCTATAGGTGGATATTGTCAAAGCCCAACTAAAATGTAACTATATGTTATATTTTTTTATATAACTAAAAAGATATTTAATATAGGAAATAGTAATTACCATAAGCAATTTTAGGTTGCCCTTGACTTCTTTTAGATCTTTCTGAATCATATTCACCTCATCGGTCATCGAACAAACACCGGCACCAAGTGCAATCATGCGTCCTTTACGGTCTTTATCAATTGTTTGTATGAAATTAAATTAAGTATAAGAAACATAAAATATACCATTTGATAAATTAAACAACACTTATACAACTTAAGGTTTTACCTTTGCAACATAATCATCAACACTTGTTGTTTTAGTTTTAGGATCCAAACATTCACACTGCCTTATCTTTTCCTGGACAAATCAAATGAAACATTAGTACCTCATGATTATACTAGCAATAAAATTAACTACTTTTGTAATAGCTAAAGTTAAAAGACAGAGTAGTTCAGTAACAACTAATATTTGGCATTACACAGTTTTTTCTTTCTTAGTATGTGCTTTAATGAAGCAATCAGATCTCGGCACCAGGGCATCAGACTTTAATTTCTTCTCTTGGGCCTATGTATGCAAACATTTGTAAAGTAGATGCATGAACATTAGTAAATAAATTAACAAGTCAAGCCAAAGTATATTAGAGCAAATAGATTAACAAGTAAGGTCGAAGTAATTAAATAAAGCAACTAACCCAAGTTATTAGAAAGTTAAACCAGCAACTAAGAAGTGATTATACAATAACTATCGCTTCAACTAACCCATTGATGGAGTATTCAAACATTATTTCTTTTTATGGGAAAAACAACCATCTTATATCATGAATTCTAATTTGTCTTCAAGAACCAAAAGTAGTGATGAAGAGTCCCAAAAGGGTAATAATTATAATGGCCTAATTCTGTAAGCTCAAAATGGCTCAGAATTAGCTTTTACACTAATGTTCTTGTGATAAAAACTAATATAAAGTAAGAAATGACACAGGTGATTTAGCATGGAAAACCTCTGAATAGGTAAAAAAACTATGACCTCGGGTTGAGGGTTTTAGTAACAGTGACTTTTATTGCTTAAGGCTGATATCTTATTACAAGTAATCTCTCGAACTATAAATACTTAATCTTGTAAATAATAATTTTGATGTTTGAGAATCAAGAAAATATGGTTTTCTTGATGATTTATCGTATATTTTTCTGGTCTCTATCTCTTCTAGAACATTTCCTTTATATAGGCCTTGCCCACAATTTGTTATCGTGCTGAAGCACATTCTCCAAATAATATGGTAGGTGGCGATTGACTGAATAACTGTAGAGTTCATGAGAGACGGGTGTCTTTGACTTATTCATGCTTTTCATTTATGCTCGACACACATTTGTTCTTTATCAGTTTGTGGTGTAGGTGTCAATACTGACATTTTGTGTCACATAAAAATGTGTGAGTCTGATATGGAGGTAGTTCGAATTGTGTTAGATCGAGGGATAGGTCCCTTCAATCGCCCCCTCGCAACTGAAGTCACGAGTGACTTTGGTTGAAAAAGAAAATTTGGGTATATGGTTTTTGAAAGTTGAAAAGAAAGGGTGTATTAATGTGGATTTGACTGTATAAAAAATGTGTATACTTTTATGGGGGAATGTTTGTGCATTGAATGATGATGGGAATATTGATGTATGCGACACTTGGGGTTTTGAAAGTTTCATCCATTTTTAATAATGACACTTAGGAAATGTACCTACACATTAAATATTAGGGTTATATAAATAGTACATATACCGAGGATTATAGCAAAGTATGTCGGAAGAAGAAGCAGCTAAACTTGAAGAAGATTTTTACTGTATGTGGAAATTTCATTAGGTTATCTTAATAGGTGATCAACATTAAAGGTGTCTCCGTATCCTTGCGGAAGACAAGGTTAAGAAGACAGATGCGGGGGATGGCGTAACTGCGGTGCAGTTTCGCCGGTATCGTGCATTGGATTAAATTCAAAGGTCGGGCCTTCTTTATCTCTACCAGCTCTCTGATGGTGGTGGTTATCGAAGAGGTAACAGTGGTAGTGGAGAAGGGAAATAGAGATTGGAAGTCTGCTTCTACACCATCATCGTTTCTTGGCTCTAAGAAGACTTTCTGCTTGAATAGTTGGTTCAAGCACTGACTATTTCTGCTTACATATCTAAACTTCCTTCAAGCCCAATTTCTGGTCAAAGTAGTACGGTGTGAAGGGAGAAGGATGTCTGGTGATTTCCAATGCCTACTTTACTTTAGAAAATTCTTGGAGTAAAATATCACTAAATTCTGATGAACTGAAGAATTTGTTATTTCAGAGTACTTGAAAGACTTGTTATCTATAAAATACCTGAAAGACTTATTATCTGTAAAGTACCTAAAGGACATATTATCTGTAAAATGCCTATAATTTGTGCTTAGAAATTGGTTACTCAAACTCTGTGTTGATATATAGAATAACTCTCACGATTGAAATTGAGCTATGAGTAATTAAAAGATTTACGAATAGAGGGTGAAATGTAATATATAAGATTGGATCTATAAAGTATATTATAGCAATTAAGTTGTAAATATGTGTTTGTAATGTAAAAGATGTGCAAGAATTTGCTTTCAAACTGAATAACTTAGAATTATTGGGAGAGATAACTGTAGACAATTTAGAATATACTCGTAATTCAAGCTCAGGGAGATCACTCTTAAATATTGGATTTGGAGAAAATAAGTTTGAGATGAAGTAGGCCAATTTCACTGAGGTCAATGTGGATAAATCAGTTCAAATAATTTTAACTCAGGATACTAGGGTTTTCTGTTCTGAAAGAACATAGTGTAAATACGAATTATGGGGGATTTAAAGTAATTTAGAAAACTGCATAAATAGGGGAAATTAGCTTTGAACAGGTGGAAGAAAATAGAAATGGTGTGTACTCGGTCTGAGAGATTTTGTTATGTTGCTGAGGGGTGGTTGGCAATAAAGATAGCTAAAGTATAGGAGTGGATTTTTGGCTTGTTAGATTATGATGTTAACTTTCCAGTAACCAAGTCTCAATTTGAAGGTTTAGACTGGATGGGTAGGGAACTTGAGTATGAACGCCACTTCTACGAAGAACTATTATGGGAATTGATTGTGGAGCCTTCAGCTCGAAAAGAGGCTGTGAGACTAATTACTGATGAAGAGATCAAGTTAGAGGATGTGAGGATTGTTGGAGGCGAACTGATCAGGTGTGGCTCACCATGACATCTGAGATGTTTCAGGTGTAATTATATGTGAGGGAGCAAATTGTATAAGGTTGAATAACTGTCAAAGAAATATAATAAGAATAGAGTTTGAATCTGTCCTCTTTTATTGCAATTGTTGTTTGTGACTGCTGTGAAAAATGAGAATTTGAATTTTGAATTGTGAGAGCTTTGGAAATAACGTCAGTACTTCTATAAGTAGTAGAAGCTAGAACAGAAGAAACATACAGCTTTGTTTTTGCCATCATTAGTATGGGGAGGTCAGAGGGAGATTTGGGTAAGTGAGATGAAAGTTTATTAAAATATAGGGCAGGGGGCAATGATGGGAAGGTACTTTCACTGGAAAGGTCTAAGACATCTTGAATTAATTGTGGAAGGGACGCCTTAGTTCCAAAACCGAGGGCGGCTCATGCGAGGCCCAATAACTGCCAGCAGTTAGAGAGATAAAATATAAATAATGCTTTATCTTCTTCATTCAAACGTTTATCAACTTCTAAAAAATTGAAGAACAGTGAGAGAAGAAAGAGAAAAAATAGCAGAGAATTTCGTGAGAAATTAATTAATAGTAATCAATAATCAAAGCGAGAAAAAGCTGTAGAGACTGAGTCATGAAGGTGGTTATATAACAACATTATGAGGGAAGGATTTAACATTGCGTCAGATTCATATTCTGACATCAAAGGTTGGTAGACGATTTGTAATATTATGAATGTGTTTCTTTTGAAAGTTTATTATTTTTTGTGGTATTTAAATATAAAAATTACTATTTATAACAACTTTATAAAAATCTGTTATATATATTTCTAAAAAGGGATACGAATGATATATGTATCTATGTATATGTAAAAGATAATGAAAGAATACCTAGACCTGTATGTAGGTCGAGTGTGAGGAGTTTTGTGTAGAATCAAATCTTATATATAGAGTTGTAGCTGATATGGAGACTTCATCTATTCTGGAGGCCTCGACCTCTGGTCATTTGGCTGAGCCTGAAAGTGTAGTATCCGGTAGGGAGGATGGAGTAGAAGTTGTTCAATTTCCAAATTTCCCTAAAAAATTGGTATCATATTCTACAAACTATGATGTGTTTAGAGAGCTTTGTAAAGCCAAAGCTCTTATAGGGGAAAATGGGGAAATTTTGTAGAATATGCTGGTAGGCAGTTTAGGAGCTGTGTGGTAGGATCTAGGGAGGAGCATTTCTTTTTGTTGGCTGATTTAGAGAAGGAGAAATTAGATTGGGGGTTTGACAAATCAATCTCCTTGGAGTATTATGATGGAAATGTTAAAGGTGATTTGGAAGAAGGTTTTTTGTATTACCTGTCTCAATAAGAGTATGGGTTGTGTCTACCCCTTAGCAATCGTACGAAATGGATTATGAATATCATTGGGGAATGTCCTGTTTAGTTGAACGAGAACATGTGGGGGGTAATAAATGTCTGTAAGTTTTTGAATAAGTTATGGGATGAGGATGAGATTGAGAGGAGGATATCTCCTAAAGATGTTTTCCTGTTTTATGACGTGAAAAACTATTCTACAAGTTGAGGGGTATACTTTTTACGAGTTTGACTGGACCTCTTTTCTTCGATCTAAATTTGGTAGGTCGAATGTAGAACGATAATGCGGTATGGGTGAAAGGTGATTGCCTTCGGAGAGATGATGAAAAACCCATGGAACTTCTATGTAGAACTGTGAAACAAAGTAAGTATAATAACGTATAATATTGAAATGTTAAAATTGAATGTTGTTCTACTGTTAATAATGGGTTTTTGTTTTACAGGTCCTTCGTCTAAGGTGAAGAGGAAGAAGCCCCTGTTAGATACTGTTACTCAAGAAGGGGTCGAGCTCGAGGTTGTGCTGAAAGAATTTGACATTAGTAGAAAGAGACAAACTAATAACAGGTCTGTGAGAGTTCAAAAGTCTCAAGAAACGAGGCTAATAACGGGTGCTGGTGGCAACAAGAAGAGGGGAGCTGATAAAGAGAGACGAGTGGCTTTGCCAAATGCCTCTGGAGTGGATTTTGTAGATGTGCCAGAGTCCACAACGTCAACCAAGTTAGCTCGGGCATTTCCAAAGAAGAGGATGCTGAAGCGTTGCTCGACCTCTGGTACCACAGGGAGTGGTGAGGTCGAGGGAGAGGCGAAGAAGAGAAGGGTAGGTCCTTTTTCTAAACTGATTGGGGTGAAGGTCGCAGAGAATCGACCTGGTGAGGAAGACGAGTTAAAAATGGTGGAGGTAAAGGCAAGGCTTATCGCTCACAATGGTGAGGAGGGGATGAGAAAAAGGGTAATTTTGATGATTTGAATATTTTATGAATTTTGTTTTGTAGTTCGAGCTATAAAATATGGTCAATGATTGTACTATTTTTGCAG
The DNA here is from genome assembly GCA_014058105.1 of Kingdonia uniflora. NCBI lineage: Eukaryota > Viridiplantae > Streptophyta > Magnoliopsida > Ranunculales > Circaeasteraceae > Kingdonia > Kingdonia uniflora. The sequence goes on from JACGCM010000281.1 coordinate 92,723, forward strand.
GCTGCTCATTTGATGAATAAGATTTTCCTTGGGATGGAGGAGGAGAAAGCCGAGCTCGAGAAGAATGTAGCTCGTTTGAAAACTAATTTGGCTAGGGAGGGGAAGTGACTGGACTCTGTGAAGGCTGCGCAAGAGGTGGAGATAAGCGAGCTGACAGCAGAAATGGGAAAGAATTTGGAGGAGGTTGTAATCTAGTGTGATAGACTTGGGCGCCACCTTATGAAAATGGGGTACTTCAAAACTGAGGTGAATGACATTATGGAGGATACCTATGTTAAAGAAGAGGAGGTTGAGTATGATGGAGCTGGCATTGTGAGAGGGTTGAATGGAGTTTCACCCCAAATTGTACAAGAGAATGAAAGGGATGATGATATCAACCCAGAGAATGTGAATGAGAAGGTATAATAGAATTGTTAACTATTTGGTTGTGTGATTATGAGGGGTTTGTGAATTATAACTATATGGATTAATATAAGGTAAATTTTTGTAGGCAAAGTTATGTTTGTAAACCTTGTTTGTAGAAACGCAAGGATATGCGCCTCAGAATAAAAGAATTAGAGAATGAGCTTGCTAAGGAGAAAGATGCCTCATTTTCCCTATTGAATTCGCAAGCGGAGCTATAGGCTATAAAAGGGTATGAAATATTTGACTTGAATGCTTCATTACTCTAGAGCTACAAAGTAAAAATTAGAGCGTTGAGACAGACTAAAAACTTGCTAATAGTTTAGGGGCAATGGTACTCAATTGTACATAGATAGTATCAAATTGTTGAAAAAGTTAAAATATAGAGAATGTGTACCTTGGAATTGGAAGTATATGCTATTTTTCATCAAATTGGGATCATACTTTGACCTTAAGTTTAGAAGCCGTTTCACACAGTAAATGTCAAAAAATAGAAATTTTGTTAGAAATAAGATGTATGTATTGAGTGAGTGTCCTCAATCGAACTTGATGTATTATATATATGATGTGTAGGTCGAATTAGAGTCAGCTCATTTGAGGGAAGAGGTGACACGCCATTGTTACCAAGAGTTTGCGGCGGAGATTGATAGAATGAGAGAAGCAAATAAAGATAGGGAGGATCAACATGTAAAGGTACATTTCAAGTTCGTGGAGGCGACATAAACCATTGATGACCTTACCTGAAAGATCGGGGAGAAGGATGCCGAAATTAAAAAAGGGTAAAAAGAGCTCGTGGAGATGAAAGAAATGGCAACAAAACGCAAAAGCCAGAATGATGTGCTGATGGTAAAGATTAAGGAGGTTGACATGGCCAGTCTAAAAGATCAAATGATCAGCAAAACGAATAAACAAGAGTAGACTCGAGCTGATTTAGTGAATACCAGGAGCAAACTGGAGCGATTGAAGAATAAAATGACTTAGCAAGATAGCGAGCTGAAGAAAGCTCGATATGACCTAACTCCAAAATTATGGTTAAGTAGTTGATTGCAGCTTTATCTGCTAAAGATATAGAGTTTCAGCTGGTGTAAAGGAAATATAATAAGTTGAATGAGAGGGTGGCATAGTTGAAAACCGATTTGGCTCAGGCCAATTCTTGCGCCAAAATGCTAAGACTTGAGAGCGCTCGATGAAGAATAAAGGTGATGCCAGGGTTTCCATTGATCAAGGGGATGTGGTTAGCCTATCAACTTGAATTAGAGAGCTGGAGGGAAATATAGCTCGAGCTCAAGGTCACATACAAAAAGGTAATAAACGGTTAAGGGAGTGTCAAAGTAAGCTGGATGCTATTCATGTTAGGGAACAAAAGTCAGAGGTACGGATATTTTGATAAAGAAAAAAGACAAATTGTTGAAGTAATCTTCTGCTGGGGTAAGTGCTGGTAAAGACAGGGAACTTAAGAAACTTAATGCCCAGGTAGATGAATTGAGGATGATGAACCTGACTAAGTCAGATAAAGCAGATGAGAAGGTGAGGAAGCATATCAATCTTATGACTTGTACAAAAAGTCAAATAGAATAACATGAAGCACAGAACAAGAGGCTGAAAGAGTGCCCTAAAACAGTGTGAGCGAATTTTTCTAAGGCGATTGTGCCTGAGGCATTGCCCCCAGAGATGTTAATGGCAGTGATTGCTTATTTTATTGACGAGGTGAAAAGGGTTGAGTTAGAGAGATATATCTTCCACGACTGTTTGTCGGATAAAGGATGTATTTGTAGAGCTGATGTAGATCGAGGAAACTGCATGTACTCCATGGAAATAGAGTTTGGTTCTTGACATACTGAATTGGTAGAGCAAGGCAAGATCACTGTGGCTGTTCGGGCTCAAGAATTTATGGTTGATCGTTCTCCTGATATAGGGGAAAGCGTAGCTGACTTCCCAACAGTAGAAAAGAATATATTGTAGTAGCTGAATATATAACCTGAAATAGTATCTGTCGTAGATATATTAAGAGATAAAAGCTAGTTTGACCTTTGCTTTATCTTATGTCTGGTAGAGTTCTTTGATGGAAAAATAGTATTACCTTCATTTTAATCGTAGCGTATGATAGAGTTTGATTAAATTTAGTTTTACCTTTGCTTTAACCGGTATAATTGTCGCCGCCATATTGATAGATGAAAACAAGTTTTACCTTTGCTTTATCATATGTATGGTAGAGTTCTTTGATTAAAAACTAGTATTACCTTTATTTTAATCGCAGAGTATGATAGAGTTTGATCAAAGCTAGTGTTACCTTTGTTTTAACTGATATAATTGTCGCCGCCATATTGAGAGATGAAAGCTAGTTTTATATTTGCTTTATCTTATGTCTGGTAGAGTCCTTTGATTGAAATCTAGTATTATATTTATTTTAATCGAAGAGTATGATAGAGTTCGATCAAAGCTAGTTTTACCTTTGCTTTATCTTATGTCTGTTAGAGTTTTTTGATTGGAAACTAGCATTACCTTCATTATAATCATAGAGTATAATAAAGTTCGATCAAAGCTAGTTTTATTTTTTCTTTAAGCGTATAATTGTCGCAACCATATTTAGAGATGAAAGCAAGTTTTACGTTTGCTTTATCTTATGTCTGGTAGAGTTCTTTGATTGAAAACTAGTATTACCTTTGTTTTAATCATAGAGTATGTATAGAGTGCGGTTTGAAAGCTAGTTTTACTTTTTCTTTAATCGGAATAGAGGTCTATTGAACACTAGTATTACCTTTGCATTAATCTATATATTATCTAGGTAAGTAGAGAGTTGTATGGGAAAAAACTTGGAAGTTTTCATTGAATATAATAGAATGTACATTGTATGGAGATGAAAATCTCACTTTTGGAATGGAAAGAGTGAGAATTTGAAGTGGAGTAATGAGAGACTTAACGATAGTACCGTTTCAGTCGCCTAGTATTCCAAGGATTTGAGATATGAACACCTTCCTCAATCATGAGATAATATGATCCCAGGCTAGTGAGACCAGTGATTAGGAATGGACCCTCCCAATTTTCTACCAGTTTCCCAGTATGTACCTCTTTTCTGTATTGAGGGATTTCTCTGATGACGAGATCATCAATTTGGAAAGTACAGCTTCATACTCGTCTGTTATACAAACTAGTTAACATATGGTGATATCGACCTAGGTTGACAATAACGCGTTCCCTAGTCTCATCAATCCAATTGATGTTTCAAGACAATTTGAACTCATTTTCTTCGTTATTTAGCTCGTGATTTTTGACTGGATGATGATATTCTGTTGAAATGACAGCTTCGGTGCCATAGGCGTGGAGTAATATGGTACAGCCGGTTGATTGAGGTAAAGTGGTACGGTATGCCCATAACGCATGAGGAAGCTCTCATACCCAGTTTCCTTTTTTCTATGAGTAAAGCCTTTTAATGAGTCCATCCACGATGGTTTTGTTAGTGATTTCAGCTTGGCTATTGCCTTGAGGCTAGTAAAAATTGGATGTTGAGTAGATGTTGTTGTGTTTGGTGCAGAAAGCTACAACATTTTCTCTAACGAATTATGGCCTATTATCGATATGAATTAGGCGGGGGCTTCCAAATCGAGTAATGATGTGTTCCTAGATAAAAGAGATGACCTCTTTTTCTCTAGTTCAACAGAGTAGAACTGCTTCTACCCAATTTGTAAAGTAATCTGTAGCTATGAGTAGGTATCAATGGTTACTTAGAGAATTAGGAAATTCACCGATAAGATCGATCTCCCATCTTTTAAATGGCCAGAAGACCTTGCTTGCATGTAGTTTGAGTGCAGGGACGCGGATCATTTATCCATGTCATTGACATGTATCACATTTGCGTAAGTACTCTTCTGCTTGCTTGTGCATGCCTGGCCAGAATACTCCTTGTATAATGGCCCTGTTAGGGAGTGATCGACATGCGGCATGGGAGCTACAAGTCCCTACATGTAAATCCCAGAGCATCTCGTCTACATTATTTCTGGAGAGGCACTTGAGGTAAAGCCTCATAACTGAATGACGATATAATAAATCATTTTGATTTGTGTAGAACTTTAAGTTTTTAATCAACTGTTGGCGCTCTTTTGGATCTGTTGGAAGAGGTCGTTTGTATTCATTGTCAGTGCCAAGGTAGGCAAGGAAGGGCTTTTGCCAATCGTCGTCCTCCTCTTTATCGCCCCCAGTGTTAATCGTGCATACAGAAATACAATCAATGCTGGGGGTTGATATCACTTCGATCTAGAGATATCTAGCATTTGTACCCAAGCTAGCTAGATAAGCCAAGGAATCGGCATGTCTATTTTTACCTCAATGAAGATAATCAAAAATTTCTTTCGTAAACTGGCTTATCTTATCTGTAATGAGGGCTGCATATTCAATCATTTTGCTATTCTTCTTGTATTACACAGAGTAATGGTGGACGATGAGTAGAGAATCTGTGTATACTGAGAGTTCTGGGACGCCAAGCTCAAGTGCGAGTTCGAGTCCATGAATGAGAGCTTCGTATTCAGTGATATTATTAGAGGATTCAAAATCTAAGCAGATTAATTTCTTAATTATGTCGTTGGAAGGGGGAACCAGTATAATTTCAATTCCTGGCCCTGCGGGTCCTGCTAAACCATTTGTAAGAAGTCTTCACCCTTTCCTTGTAATCCATTCAGCTCGCTCGTCATATGCTTTGGTGAGTGAATATTCTGTAATTTCTTTTGCAAGGTCAGGACCGTGCTCTTCCTACTCGGGATCTTCCACTGGAAAATCTACGAGAAAGTCGGCAACGGCCTAGCCATTTTCTGAATGTCGTTGTTCGAACTTAAAATCATGTTCTCCCAAACTGACTGACCATTATTGCACTCTCCTGGATTTTTCTTTTTTGGACAAAACTTTTCGTAGTGGGTAGTTTGTCATAACTTTGACAGAATGAGCTTAAAAGTAGTACTTAAGATTTTATGAAGTGTAAATAAGAGTTAGAAAGAGTCTCTCGATTTTAGAGTACCTCATTTCTGCTGGAGTGAGGGTTTTGTTAATGAAGTAAAATGGCTTCTCAATCTTCCATTCAAGTCAAATGAGAACCGAGCTTATAAAAGTATCTGTAACTTTTAGGTAGATGATTATTTCCTCATTATCTACTAGGGTGCTCATTATGGGAGACTTCCTCAAAAAGGTTTTGAGATCCTTAAAAGCTGCCTCGCATTCGAATGTCTATTAGATCTCTACATTGGGCTTAACTTTTCCTCGCTTGGTATAACCGCGGAGCAGTAGGAACAGCCAACAACAGCGATCTGAAGATTTTTAAACAAATTGGTAAATAGTGGCAATCTTGCCGATAAGCTTTTGTACATCTTTTATCCTCTTTGGAGATGGCATGTGGAGGAGAGCTCCAATTTGATCTGGATCGGCCTCAATCCCTTTCTTGCTGACGAGGTGGCCGAGGAATCGGCCTAAATGTACTCCAAATTAACACTTATAAGGATTGAGTCGCATCCTGTAAGATCGAAGAATGTTGAATATTATGTTGAGATCTGTGATACAGTTGATTGACTGTATGCTCTTCCACAAGACATCATCAATATAGACTTCCACGATTTTCCCAAGATGTGCCTTGAACATAGTAGTCATCAACTGTTGATAAGTCGCGCTTGGGTTTTTGAGTCCAAAGGGCATGACTTTGTAGCAATAAAGTCCTCTTTCAGTGATGAAAGTGGTCTTTTCCAATACTTATCCAAGAGTAGAATCTAATTGCATCCAGAAGTAGTGTCTATCATAGATAAGAGTTCATGGCCTGCTGTGGAATCAAGAATTTGATAGATGTTAAGAAGAGGGAAATTGTTCTTTGGAGTGTATTTGTTTAGATCTGTGAAATCTACACAAACTTGGACTTTTCCATTCTTCTTTGCGATAACGACGATATTAGATATCCAATCTGGATACTTGGCTTCACGAATAAATCCTACTTTGATTGATTTCTTAATCTCCATGTTAACTTCATCACGAATGAGAGGTGATAGTTGTCGTTATTTCTGTTTGACCACCGTGGGGTTGATGTTGATGGCCAATTTGAGACATGCCTTGGTCGGATCAACCCCAGGAAATTCTTTGAAAGGCCACGCAAAAATGTCTTGATTCAATCGTAAGATTTGAATGAGAGAATCCTTATCATGTTGGACCAACTTAGTACTGATAAAAGTACCTCTACTGGGTCCATCAATATTGATGTATTCTGTAGGCTATTCTATTAAAGGCTAATCATCAAGGTGATCAGCTTTCTGTTATTGCTATGCAGAGTATCTGTCTGAGGTATCTAGAATGACAGAGACGGTATTTTCGCAAGCTCGAGAAAGCTTTAGACCACGCTTGATTTCATAGATACCATTATTTTGTTTGAAGTGGAGTGTTTGATGATAGGTAGAAGCGATTACTTTCATGTTGTGAATCCAACAGTGGCCCATAATCTTGAGATAATAAAATTTAGCATTGATGACGTTGAAGACGACGTCAATGGTGGTTGGTCCTGCGGTAATAGGTAAGATGATCTTGCCTACTCGTTCTTCTTTAGAATGATTGGATCTACTGATATCGGTGTCGCTTAAAATAACTTGATCGGCTAATCCCATTTGGTCGATTATGCTTTAAAAAGAATTTGAATACCGCTTTTAGTATCGGTCATCATTGTATGTCTGACAAACTTCTTCATCTTGAGCATTATGACTAATCCATGATGATGTAGAAATTTTACATGACTAATGTCGCAATCTTCGATTGAGATCCCAATCTGGCGATTGGTCGACTCAGGTAGAAGGTTGGTTTTTTTTTATCTTGAGGTGGTAAATCATAGCATTCTGGCAGTCTCATGTGCTTGAATTGGCAAGAGTTGTTGATCTCATGAATTTTGATCATGTTGTTGTGGTACATATGGTAGAGATATTTCTCCTCAGTTTGATCTTCGACCTAGAAAACTTCAAGTTGTTTCTTATAGCTGCCATCCTTGTTTGATTCCAGGTCGATGATGTATTCGAACATTCGTCCCTCCTTGAAAATGAATTTCAGCAACCTCTATAAAGCATAACAGTTATCAATAGATTAATGGTTTACCTTGTGATGCATGCTGTACGGGCGGCTCTCGATTATTTCCAATGATTGAGAGGGATGGTATAGCTTATCCTTAGAGAGGATTGAAAAAGTTACAGGGATTCGAACATTCATCTTTGGGAGGACCGGTTTGGGTAATGTTCCGCCTTTCCGAGAATTACCGATATTACCCATATAACACTTTTGATCACCCTGATCCACCTTCGGTTCATTGCTTCAATCTATAGATGGATATTTCGAGGATGAATTTAGTTAATTTATGCCTTTTGGACATCATTCTTTCCAGGACGACATAAATATTGACCTTGGTAATCATATCCTCCAAGGTTACAGGTTTATTGAGGAAGAGGTGTCCTTTGGCCTTGGAATCGAGCTAGAGCGCATTGGTGAAAGTAGTAACAACTGTTTTCTGATCGAGATTGTCTATTTTACGCGCTAGCTTCAAAAACTTTCTTGCAAAAGCCTCTAGCTTCTCTCCGTTTGACTGTTTAAGACTAATAGGAGAATATAAATTCTCCTCTTTATCTCTGTTGTGAGCATACTTCATGATGAATTGTTTCTGTAGTTGATCGAATGTGAGTATAGAATCTTTAGGTAAAGAGTGGAACCACCGGAGCGGTTCTTCCTATAGACTTGTTGCGAATAAACGACAAAGGATGTGGATAAGATTAGAATACAACCCCAATGAATCATGGTATTGTTGAATGTGTTCCTTTGGCTCGGTGCCCTTGCATTTATGAATTTTCGGAGTATGGAAACCTTTTTGTATTTCCATATCGAATAGTTCTTTGGTTATCGGACATCCTTGTAACTAGGTAAGGTCATCTGTAGTGCCCAAAACTTGTGCTTCAATCAACTCCTTGATGCATTGATCTATATGCTCTTGTGTGATATAGTGATGTGTTGGCTGAGTAGATATACGAGGAGGTTACAAATTATGAGTACTGGTACCCTCACTCAAACGATCACATGTTGGAATTCTAGGTTGAGGTCATAATTCTTCCTCCTGATGTTTGGAAAATTAGTGACCTCTGCTAATTTCAGACTTAACTTCACCACCTAAATGAATAGAAGGTTGATGTTCATGCTAAATATTTTTGGAAATAGCTTTACTGGTGGCTCCTCGAGGTCTAAATCTATTCTGCATAAAAACCAGGGAGGTCTCTGGCACTTGATCGCGATCTCTGGTTTAAGGAGACTATTGAGTATCCTGCAGAGATTGTAATACAGTCTGCATAGTTGTCATCTGGTCTTCAGGTCATTTGAACGCTGTCAAACGAGCTTGTCACTCAGCTTTAAGCTTCTTCTCACGGAGCTCTCGGTCAAGAATTAACTGACGTTCGAACCCATTATGTTTCCCTGTTTTGGCGTGGAGATTCGTCCGTAGTTCTGTAAGTTGCTCCGTTTCAACTGAAAGATTGAGCTGGATTCCGGTTGTTGGTCGGCTGGAAGTGACCATGATTGAAATTAATAGTAGAGTGAATATATGCCTTATGATATCTTGGAAATATCTTCTTTCCCACAGACGGTGCCAAATGTAATGGCCTAATTCTGTAAGCTCGAAATGGCTCAGAATTAGATCTTACACCAATGTTCTTGTGACAAAAACTAATGTAAAGTAAGAAGTGACACAGGTGATTTAGCGTGGAAAGCCTCTTAATAGGTAAAAAACCACGACCTCGGGCAGAGGTTTTTAGTAATAGTGGCTTTTATTGCTTGAGGCTGATATCTTATTATAAGTGATCTCTTAAACTATAAATACTTAATTTTGTGAATAAGAATTTTGGTGTTTGGGAATCTAAAAAATATGGTTTTCTTGGTAATTTATAATATATGTTTTTGGTCTTTGTCTCTTCTAGAACTTTTCCTTTATATAGGCCTTGCCTACAATTAGTTATCTTACTAAAGCACGTTATCCGAATAATGTGGTAAGTGGCAGTTGACTGAGTAACTATTGAGTTCATGAGAAACATGTATCTTTAACTTGTTCATGCTTTTCAGTTGTGCTTGACCCACGTTCATTTTTCATTAGCCCATGGTGTAGGTGTCAATAATGACTATTTATGTCACGTGAAAAATGTGTGAGTCTGATATGGAGGTAGTTCGAATTGAAAATAGTTTAAATTGGGTTAGATCGAGGGATAGGTCCCTACAATAATGAAAGCTTATTAGGATGCTGACATCATTAACAATAACACCTTTTGCATTAGTTCAAGAGGTTTATTTACTACTCCTCTCGATAGAAGCTCCCTCATGCTAGACTCTTTGGATTTCATTGAAGACAGTGATCTTCTATTTGATGTTCCATCCAATAGATCCTTTCCACAGGAAGAACTTCAACACCCATTCTCAAGTTGTAGCTTACGGCAGATTAGTGCTAATAGTGGTACTGTTATCTAGTCACATCTCAATACTCCTTAACCCCGCTTGTCCATTTACTTTGAACCACTTTTCGTTGACAACGACGCCATAAGGATGAAAAAAAGGGCTCTTTATTAATCCTCGCCTTAGAAGAACTCAAGCCAGGTTAGGGCTTTGTCTAAAGAAAGAAAAGAGGATCCTTGGCTTTACATTTCATCTTGGACCATAAAATGTATAGACCACTGGTTTGGCGGTTTTATTGGGATTTCTTTCATCCTACCGTGGAAACTTCTTTTTCATCTATCTTCTATCTATGGTCCAGGGCTCCACACTATCTAGGGCCAAAACAGAGTGCATTACGATGCCTAAGGGCTGATCAATGTATTTTCTTTCATTGCTTGAACAACAAGGATCCTTTTTTTAAGAGTAGTGTGCCGGAGAAGGGCCCAAAGGTAGTTCATAAACCACCAACCTGAGCTCAGAGCGGTTAATTCTTTTCCAACCATAGACCCTTTTCTCTGAGGATTTTTGCAAACCTGCCCAGATTATTTGCCTTTCTTTCTTAGCTTGCATTCGGTGTTTGCAGAGATGTTATAGGGTCAGCTACAGCATATGCCACTTCAAAGCTAGTGAAAAAACGTTGCCAAAATAGAGATGGGTATATGTGGCTTTGTCTCTACCACTGGGCTCCTAAAGCATTTAGCTATAAGGAGACTATTAGGTCTACTACCCTTTAAAAAGGCTTTCAGGGACTTGCATACATAGTTTTTTGATTTGGTTGGAGAAGGGTCCAAAAGTAGTTCATAAACCACCAACCTGAGCTCATGGCGGTTATTTCTTTTCCTGCCGTAGACCCTTTCCTCCAAGAATTCTTGTAAACCCGCCCAGATTCTTTGCCTTTCTTTCTTAGATTGCGTTCGATGCTTGCAGAGATATTATAGGGTCAGCTACAACACATGCCACTTCAGAGCTAACAAAAAAGCGTTGCCAAAATAAAGATGGGTATATGTGGCTTTGTCTTTACCACTGGGCTCCTAAGGCGTTTAGCTATAATGAGACTATTAGGTCTACAGCCCTTTAAAAAGGCTTTCGGGGACTTGCATATAGAGTTTCTTGATTTGGTTGGACTCCTGAGATAATTGACCCGCGGGCATCTTCTTCAGTCTAGTTGGCACTAAACTTGTCTTTGGTAGTGGTACCAGTAGCTCCATCCTCGACAAACTTCTGAACAATTGGAGTAACATTCAAGGCCTTAAGTAGAAAGCGAAGGTAGTTAAACTTCTTTAAAAAAAGGTGGGTTTTTTTTAAGTACGGCTTCTAGCTCTAATTCTCAGAGATACTTACCTATACTAGACTAGTTTGTCTTTCATTGCTATAGAAGCCTCATATAGAAAAAGAGACTTCCAGCTTCCATCAAGATAAGATTGCCTCTCCAACTTACATTAGGCTGCGATCAGAGTGACAAGAATAAGGGTGGTTAACGCATCACTATAGCACAGGATCGTTACAAGGTGAGTTCAGAAGTCTACTTCGTCAAGTTGAGGTCGTCTTAATATTACTTTTGCATGTGTGGGTCATGTTCAATGGTTACATTACTGCTAGATCAGTGACTTGTTTAGAATGTTGATACGTAGATAAAATATTATTATGTATAGCTAGAAATGCAGTGTTGTGGTATCTAAAGCACAAGTTCAAGACTCTTGAACTTATATATGTTAGTTTTTGCCTTAAAAATAAACTTAAGGTAGGGGTTTATGTAAATTATGAAATACTACTATTGGGTTGATGAATATAAAAAAAACAAAACATACATGGCATTAACTATGATACCATGAAAGCTTATGGTGGGATTTTATGGAACAGCCATAGTGAATGCATCATGGCCTTTGGTGGTAAAAATGGGAAATACTCATAGCTCCAGGAACTGGTTGCTCTAGTTAAGGGTCTCAAACTGGCAAATCATATGGGATCTTTCAAGCTCACTATCAACGTTGATTGTACGAATATTATGTCCTATGTTGTTGAAAACATGACTCCTCTATAAGATTGCTTTATGACCCTATAATCCATAAGGAGAAATACTAATAGTATTTGTACTTTCAATGTTAATCCCGTGTAAAGATTGTAATAGGTCTATCTATTTTCAATCTAAAGTTATAACTCCTTAGAAAAATAGTTATGTTCCCTAGCTCCATACCTTCAGTATTTTTCTACAAGAGGATGCTAGAGTTAGCAGTCCTACAGGTCATAATTGTTTTGGTTTGCTTATTTAAACTCTGGTCTGGGGTCCGTGCCTAAACCACACGATTGCCTACCGAAAAAAAGCAAGTAGTTTTCCTAATTCCTAGATAACTTCAAAGCTAAAATAAAAACTTGCAATATTATGCCGAATAACAGCCATACTATTTCGACCCACGCATGCAGGTGCCTCCAAATTATTTTGATTGGCACTATTCTGCTCACTTAATGCCTACAATGTAAAATATATTAGTAACAAACTAGTTAAATAATAATTCTTGTAAATTATTATTTATCTATTTAGGACAAACCTGGAACGCAACAGAATTGCGATTGTCTATAAACGTACGTCAATCCTCAATATTAACAAATTCAGGGGCAAGGCCGACTTTCACCAACGTGGGATTTTTGCCCATCACATACTTCGTATACAAATCTCTCTTAAAATTTCTTCAAATTCCTATGATTTTATCTCTGAAGTACTCATGGGAGACATCCGGCATATCAAAACTCCCCTGAGATTTGATTACAAAGAAAAAAACCCCAGAATAAAGAATATAATAAAGCAAAAATTCATCCAATGCAAAGTATATATAAAAAAATTGGATTTTACCTCTAAATGTTTCATTATATTTTTAATGTTATCACGTGGCACTACCTTAATGTTAGTATAGATGATTGGGATCTATGTACGACTTTGAACGCCAAGAGTTGTAACCAAATCATTATGATTTTGATCTCCCTTGTTTGGCTGGCCCAAGTAATTTGCGCTTACTATTTTTTTCTCGCCATTGAGCAACATAGTTGAACCGCGAGAACAACCCCTTTTCCCTTCTACAATTGGAGGAGATGATGACGAGTCTCCTAAATTAAAAATGGTACTTTTATTTTTGTAAAAATTATGTTAATTACAGATTATGAACATTAAATACTACTAATAAATTAAACCTATATTATCATCACCGCCAGTGACCATCATATTACTCTCGTGTGTGCTTTGGGAATCCATTAATCCATAAGAAACTCGAGGGGAAACAACTGATAATACAATGATAATTGAATTTTACAAGAAAAATATTATACTAGAAATATAAAGTACAGCAAAGAATTTTTAAATAGTTGATGTTGAGACCTCAAAGCGCATAACCTGTTACGGAGTGGTTGAAGAGAGGTGAATTTATGATTTTGTATAGCAAAAACTAGATTATAAGCAAATATAGGGATGGGCATCCACAAACATTATTTCTAAGGAAAATTCCATATGGCATTACTCGATTTAAGAAGAAAAAAATTAAAATTTTGAAGTTACCCAAAGTAACACAAGCTTGTTTAGTTTAGAACCAATTGAAGAATTTTAATTGACCATATTGCTTTGATTTTCTAATTATGGAGAGAGGTTTAGTACCTGATGTTAATTTCCAAGTTTCTTAAACTCCTTTTATCTCCTATAACTCTTGAAAAATTGGGTAAAACATAGCATCTGTAAGGTATAAATTGAGAAAAGGAGAAGTTGCATAAATACAGGGGAAGAAGAGGGAAAATTGTCGCCAAAATTCAACAAAGAGATGTGGAGAGGATCCCAAATACAAATACGATAACTGTAAGAGGGTGATGGTCGTGATTGGATTCTTTTCGCGCCAATTTAAGGCGGGAGATCGTGGTGAAACATCTTCGTAAGAGAGGAGGAGAAGTAGAATCGTGAGAGAAAGGGAGAGAGATGAGGCGTGAAAAAGTAAATTGTGATTTTTTTGAGAACAAAGACGATAGGGAATTAAGAGATGCCAAAGACAATGGAAACCGTATCCATATAAATTAACATTGTGTGTCGCTAATTCCCTAAGAAAAAAAAACCAAAAATAATATATTAATAAAAGTAACAACGACACTTATATTTTTTGTTGACAACAAAAGACCGTCGTAAATTACTGACAGTGATAACATGCCCCTAGAAGTTAAGGTAGTCTGCCCCCGAAAGCCCTTTTTTTATGTTGTGTTTCGGCGGAATAAAAAAGCGCTTGACAGAAAAGAAACGTAATTAGGTGCAAGAATTACCACACGTGCTATGGGCATACCGAACAATACCTTGAGTGTCAACTGGATGTACACCATTCTTGTTAGCTTACGGTACTAAACCAATCATCCCGACACAATATCATCACCTATTACATGATCATACCATGACGGACAAAGAAAACGAGTTCCAGTTGGCATATAACATAAAATGGAACCACGAAAAAAGAGACAGAGTAGACATGAACCTGGGAAGGTACCATCTGGCTTTAACAAAGTCATATAACAAACTCGTTCATCATAGAGAGTTTGATATTGGAGATCTCGTCCTACGAGAAATTCCAAAACACAGAAAGGAACTCAATGTTGTGAAACTTGCAAAAAATTGGGAAAAACCATTTATCATTATCGTTAAAAGAGAATTCCGCTCTTATGACCTCGTTACGGCAGATGGGGATCGAGTCCCTAATCCTTGGAAAACGAAGAGATTAAAATTATATCGCAAATAACAATCTATCACACTGTACTATTCTACTATTTCTTCCAATTGTGTTCGTCGTTCTTACATTAATGAAATACTTATGTTTGATCGACCTATATCACAATACTATTATACTATCTCATATAGTACTGTTATACTATTTCTTCCAATTGTGTATGTCATTCTTACATTAATAAAATACTTGTGTTTGACTGACCTACATCAAAGTACTCTTCTACCATTTCTTACATTTTTGTATGTCGTTCTTACATTAATGAAATACTTGTGTTTGATCGACCTACATTACAATACTTTTCTACTATCTCAAACAAGTACTTCTACTATCTCATATATATAGAACACATCTACAATATCACAGATCGCCAATGGGTGTACCCCATTCTACTACAGTAGATTGATTATTGGTTCATCCAATTCGATCTTCTAATACATTACAGATCGTTTATTACTTTAGACAATTTGACCTTCTATTACATTACAGATTGACTATTTTTCCCCAATTTGGCTAACAGACTACAAACTTTAAAACCATAATTGGATACGAATACATACGAATCACTAGTTCTACTATCAGACTTCAAAACCACATTACCTTTATACTCTATCTACCATATTTCAGGTGATGTAGTAAAAGTAATTCCATTTTACATTAATACCAATACTTCCTCAATCACTAATTTCAGTTAGCACATCCCCACACAAACTTTCCCCATGCTTCAAAAGTCATAGACGCATCAATTCTGGTACCCTCGCAGCAATAATTTATCTTCCTTCATCAAGCCTTCTCTTAGTAAGAGTGCTGATTCTTAACATAATACGATTTAAATATTCAGACCGCACTAACTGCATATTGTACCGCACGCCATTCACGATCATGCTTTTATAAATCGTGTACCTTTCTTTTTTAAGTCTCTTAAACCCAGACATAAAGAAGGTAAGTACTACCACCATTTCTCTGTCATGTACGTCACTTGCCTCGAGCTTAACCTTATCAGGCACAACGAGCTTCACAATCTTTCCCCTCACCTCATTTGGCATAACTTCCAAATGTTTACATCGATCCGCCATCGCCAACTTTTCCTCCACAAAAGTTTAATTTTATGCTTCTATCACCGTCATAAATTTGTCCATTTGTCCTAACATAGTTAATGATTCCTCCATAACGAACTGATTATGGTCCCTCTGGTCAAACTCTATGTTAAGATTTTGCTAACCTGTCATAAGATCCGCCCCCAATTTGTTATTCGAATTAGTTAACTCCCCAACTGCCATTTGATACTCCATTACATTTAACTCTAACACTTGATTTGTGTCCTCAAAGTTCCCTATTTTAAGCCAATACTTTTTTGCTAACTTAATCTGTTTGTTGTTTACTTCCTCCAACTCTTTTTCTTTATTTCTTACAATATTCCACATTTCTTCAAACTTTCTGGCCCGTTCATCTGCCTTCCTCACAGTAGCTTGCATGTCGACTAGTTCCACCTCTTGTACGATTACTCGTTTTGCGATATCGTTTATATGACATTGAGCTTTCTCAATGTCCAAATTCCTTTTTTTCACAACCTCATTTAATTCCTCCACTTTTTCTTATATACTGGCTAGTTCAGCCTCCTATCTTTCTAATTGTTTGGTCAAATGACCCACTGTACCTTGCTCTTCAATAATTCTGACCTCCATTTTTACATTTAACTCACCAGCATTTTTAGTGCTTCACGATGGAAGTTTAAATCAACATTCAATTTTTCATTCAAAACGTACAACACTTCACACTGACTTTGAACCTCTGCCAGTTCGACTTCCGTCAATAGTTCCAACTTACATCTAACACAGTTTGTACATCAAAACAGTTTAAATATTATCGCAGATCACAATTTTACTCCTAGCAGTTGTGTCTGATCGATCTTACGACAATAAATTACTTGAATACGATCGATCTACACCACTATTCATATCATCACAAATAGGACATATTTATTTATCATCAAAATAGTATACAAATATCTAAGGCATATGCAAGTTTTGGAACAACATAAATCATTTACTCCCTCGCACTATGAGAGGACTGCCCCTATTTCCTGATCTCCTTGACATATCTACCTGCACATCTAAAGGTGTTATAAAGGTCACCACTTCTTGTTGGCGACTATTTTTCCGCGACCGAGGTATTAGGCTTTCTAGCTTCTCCTCCTCCTCCACCTCTAACAAGTTCTGTGACGGTCAAGGAGCTAGTTTTTTACTACCTTTTTCCTTCTCATCTTTCATAAACTACATATTTTCAGCCTTTTTGTTCTCTACATCAAAGTCTTTCCCACATTCCATAACATACTTCCTAAATTCGTTATCTACCCTTACGAGCTATCCTCCATAAAACTTAATCACACTCTCTACATGATGTTCATGAACCAATTGAGCTCCGACCTTTGCTCGCGTAGGATACAAATTCCCCTTCAACATCATATTCGATCTATGAAGAAGACTACGTGTATATTTATGTAATATACCAAACTCTTTCAATTCCCCTTCAACCTTCTTTCTAGCAGTTATTTCTTTTATCAGTTAATTTGCCAGTAAGGTATTTTATTATGTATTTTGCTTAAGCACATTTTGTAACTCATTTAACTTACCCTCTAACTTTACTTGCTCCTCTATGTGCCCTTTCCTTATTTTGAAAAACAAAATCCTTATTGTACTTTGATCCTACGTTAAGCCAAGAGCATCAGGTAAGAGACCTACATCAACCCATATGACTGACACACTTGCTTGAGCAGAGCATTTTTTTGCCTATACGCTATGACGATTACGTACCTCTTAAGTTAAAAACATAACTCAAGCTGGGTCCGCTACTATACCCCTTTCCTTTAAAAGCTCTACATAGGCCTCTTTTAAACCTCGATCACTATCAACTTCAGCCTCAAAATTTAGTATCAAAGTTACTAAAAGCTTCTGATACCTGGCTTTATCACTCAGTAAAACAAATCAAGTCTTTAGATAATTGTACTAGCACCCTCTCCCCTCATCTTTTCTTAAAACCTCATCCCTCTCTATTTTTATTTTTGCGTATCTATACAGTAGATCATATAATTCTTTAAATTTTTTCTTTAAATTAGACTTAAACTGTATTATCTCATACTCAGTTTTAGTAAATACCTGCTGAATACGAGTCACGGAGTCCCTCGCTCTACTCAACAATCTCTCCAGGGTGGTTACATTTTTTCTCAATCGCTCAATCTCCTATAAAAATTACAAATTTTTGGTTATCAAGCAAATATTCAAAAAAGCATAATAAACTCATGACTATCAATCTTCATAGTTTCGAAACACATAGAAAATAGTCCCATCAAAGTCAGAAAAGAGCAAAATAGTTTGAAACAAGATACCACAAAATGATATTAAGTATTCTTGCCAGTCTCTACCTCAGACGGAGGCTTCACTTCAGTGCCAGCAGCTAGAACTTGCTCAGTTTAAGGAAGGGTTACATTGACTAGAGCAGTAGCATCTTCATCTAGTTCATCTTCCGCATCCGAAGCAAAAACTATCTCCTGGTACCTACCTGCTAGGCCTAAATTAATATCGGTCTCGGTTAACCTAAAATGGCGGTAGGATTGGATCATATTATTTTTGCCAACCCTTATCTCTACAAAAGCTTTCGCCAAGATCTCCTCGCGCTTAGACAGTTTCGTATACCGCTCTTCAGCAGTCTTCACCTCTTCTTCCTTGCTCTATTTCTCCTTCCTAAGCTCCTCCTCAAGCTCCTTCATTTGAGCTGTTTGAGCATCGAACCTCTGAGTAACTTCTAAATACTCCTGGTTTCTCTTCTCAATAAAATTTGTAGTCCCTTTTACCAATATCGAGAGCTGCCAATACAATACACGAGATCAGCAATAGATATATAAACCACAATACATCAAATATAGAATATTAGTACGTGCATTTTCTGTTTGCTCTTTAAATGCACCTTCAAGCTTCATTGGCTCCATCCCCGCCATTCTAAAACATTTATGTTCTATGTCCCTTAGGCGGTCCACACAGCCTTAGCTTGAGTTTGATCACTACCTTTGATCTCATGTTGTTTCCTTTTTAGATACCAATTTTCTGCTTCTAGAGGAGAGACCTCATTCATCACCTGCTGCTCCACCATACCCGTAACAGCCAGCTTATCACCCTTTTTCCCTTAGGCCACCACCACAGTAGAATAAGAAGATTCTTGCAGTATCTTTTTTGATCTCCAGATCCTCCATACCCCGCTCAGGCTCCTTAGCAGAGGCGGCAAGATACCAGTCAAATCCCCTAAAGGAAGAAGGGTCTTCTTCACAACCTTCTCCGCCATAGCTTGATTTTTATGAGCTCATTGCACTTTGGGAACTCTAGAGTCTACTCTTTTATCCCTATGGATATTCAATTTTTCTAATATTTGCTTCAACTCGACCTATTCGAGAGCTATACAGTCAAACAAGCTCATTTTATTAGGGAAGAATTTGGGATCAGGATCTAGTAGAAAAAATTAAGGAAATGATTAAAGGCTCGCAGTCAAACTGATATTCGGTCAAGTTTACAGGCGTTACTTACTTGGATTAAAATATTTAAGGTCCAGGTCGAGCAGTGGTTTTTGTTTTTGAGCAAAATTGGGATTTTATTAAAGATGCAAGTCATATGTACAAGTGAAGGACTTAATGTCGAGCCACTAAATTTATTGCCTAATAGTTGCCATTCCTAGTTTATCAATGAAGTAAGAAGAGCGGATACTTTGTGGAAGAGTAGCCGCCGTCCAGAAGAGGGTGGACCGTTGGGAGCTGCCAAGCTTTGAAGGCCCATTAGCTGTGACATTTCCTTCCCTGTAGGTATGTGTCATGCGAATATGAATTCCCCGTCATAGTTGGGTAATAATATTCCAAGTTGATCTATGCTTTGCTGGGCATATGCACGTGCATGTATACCAGTTTAAAAGGATTTCCGCGTCGACCTCAACGATAAGTGGAAGACATCCTTATTGTTTACAGTATAAAAGACTGTAAAGTAATGCATACATTTCAGCTGTTGTATTTGTGCCTTGACCCAGTGCAATGCTGTAACTGAGTAACATATCACCATGATGGTTGCGAATAATCCCTCCAGCACCACTCAAGTCGGAAGGGAGCACAGAACCATCACTATTCAGTTTGAATAAACCTGGAGGAGGGAGAGTCCATCAAACCAAAATAGGTTGTTTGCTGCGCAATGGGTGTCGTACCATTCTTAGCACCTGTAGAGAGAAGAGATCGCTGAAGTTGCAATGTCGCTTTACTTTGGCTTTGGACATACTCTCGAGTAAATCGTTGTTGATTGTATGAATGATGCCTGAGGTAGACATGTGGTTCATTTGGAACCTGCATATCATTATCCCTTACCTAGATAAGATGGTCATTCTAGGATCTACCAGGAGATTTGAAGTCTAAAAACTTTGGCTTAGATGAATTTCTAAATAGTTAGCCGCTACTACGAGATTTTACAAACTTTATTTTGTAAAATTTTAGTACGTCAGCTATAGCAAACTACTTCGTAGTCCCGTTCTCTCTCCACCTCTCATTCAATGCCTCACACACCCTCATAATTTCAAACACATTCCCATTTAATTGTGCGGGGCAGCACTACAGTACATTCAAAACCTATTTCTGAAAAATATGTCAAGGGGATCCTAAGACCATATACGACCTGGTTTAGAAAACATAGAAACCCATCATTCGGGCCTGCCATACCCGACCCATTATAGTACGTAATCTCAACATATTCCCCAATTCCTTTCTCCCTTTTTTACAAGTCCAGACTTAACACTTGATAGTGTACCTCTTCTCCTTCCCCTGGTAATGAGGTCCTAATCCACAAGCCTTGTTCCATTACATAATTTCCCCACTTTCCTGTTAACTTCTTTAAAAATTTTATATATTCTTTCGCTACATCTACTCCCTCTGGATATATGTAAAATAACTCATCCTTCACCCCTGTATCATCCTGCTCAACAACATTACTTACTCTACTGAGCATTTTAGTCCCTACACACACATTAACTTCTATACCACTTACAGTCTCCTCAATTCTTCTACTATTATCCTCTCTACCTGATGAAGATGTTTTCTCTCAACTGGACGACACTACAAATTTACTACTAGGCATTAGGTTTTTCGAGTGCATACTAGACCTACAGGTATAAACAATCTTATATTATTTTATCTATCTCTATGATTTAGTACTTACACAATTACATGATATACTACACACAACATAGACAAACCTCACTTATACTTTTTACCTAGTCAAAACATTTATTTTTAAAACTTTCAAAAATAACAGAAAATCAATTTCAAATTTCCTTCTTCTCCAAAAATAGTTTTCTCTCTCTAGATGTTTGTTACCATACCCAGAGCTTTTGCAAATATTTACTAATACAGGCAAACAATCAATTTTTAGCCCCTATATTCCCAAATTTAACATCCCCAATTAGTCATATGCAAAGGCGATTAAACCAGCACATACACAGAGTATCATTTACTATAATCAAAATAGAGGAATAAAGTTTACTAACTTGTACTGGAAGACCCACAATCTTCTACTTTGCCCACACCTTTTACAGAGACTGACTAATTTTGTTGCTTCTCTAACAAATTTCTTTTACCAAATAAAGCTTTCGCTCTGGGATTACACTCAGAACTCAAACATTTTATCTCTCTAAAAATACTGGTTAAACTACTTATCTCTTTCTCTATAGTTGTAGATAATTTATGAGAGAGAGAGAGAGAGACGAGTTTTTATACTCTCCCTCAGTTTTTAAAATGACGGCTCTTTTAGACACGTGTCAGTCATCCCTACTGCCTCTATAAGTACTTCTTTTTGCCTCACATCATCATCATGACTTTTATAATAATGTTTGTTATTATCACATCTGTCTCTCTGCCTTCAACCATTAAACAATTATGTCCCTCCTTCCCAAGTAATCTACACAATCCATCACCTTACTTTTATACTCAATCAAGATCGTACCACACCATACGTTATTCCTATAAATAATAAATATTCAAAATTTAAAATTATCTATATAGTTGCTAGACTCAGACAATTGTAATTTATAGTATCTACCACATAAGCATTTAAACAAACATATTGATTCTACTTTTCAGTTCGCATATTCAGATTTAGATAAACAAACAGATTACTTATTCATTTTGAGCTATAAAAGTTTGAGCTTACAATCACATATAGTTACATTTAAAGTAGCCCAAATGATTCAATTTACCACATGGAATTATCTCCCCTCCTGTTGCCCTCTCATCCTCTTTAACCAGCTTATCAAACACTATCTCTCAAACAACTTCTTCTCACAGAGTTGCATCCATAAGCAACTCATAAAACACATTACACTAGAAATAATGATCATACTCTACACACCTATCTTCGCCATCCAAGCCGTCCAATTGTAAAGGCCACTCTGGCAACATAGCATTATAAGGTAACAGGCAAAAATACCACTCACGAAGTTTGGCCACCTTGATGTTTAGCCTACCTTCAACCGCATGATGAACACGATGAGAACGTGTCCTCACCATGATCACTTCCAATCAACCAATAATAAGATTTTTCTACAGAAGAATATAATGCATAACACCAAAGGATCAAGAGCTTATATAACCAACATTAAGATCATTTTGTACAACACCAAAATTGCTTATCAATCAGATTTTAAAAGAAGATATATTCTACAGGAACAACATTTTGGAAACAAGGATATCAGCAGAATTTCTAGAATATTTTGACAACTATTACTTTCCATTCTAAGAGGTATATCCTAAGATTATATTTATTACATGTTTTGCGCAAATGATAGATCTGTAGTGATCGAGCTCACACAGAATATTTGAGAACGTTCAGCAGTTGGTCCAGCCAAACACCCACAAACATATATCTTTTACCTAACTACACCAAGGTATTTTTATAACAGTTCGCAACAACTTCTCCAAAGGACCGTCAAATCACCATGATATTGAAGTACGAAATCAACATCCTCTATCACCAGCAAAAGATACTTATAACATACCAACAACATACTCTAACTCCTACAAAAGGGTATAGTTAATTAGAACTCTAACGACATAGTTTACATAAGTACGCATATTAAAAATGCCAATTGTGCTAAATACCATTACAAAATTTTAAGATGGAAGATAGAAAATTCTACAACCAGTTTGCATAACACAATCATATACAATTCTATTCTAATAGATCACAAATCCTACAAACAGTTCGATAAAAGTATTTTCATTTGCCTCAAGTCCAACAACTCTTACACATACCAATTACACCTCCAGCATTACAATCATGCTAGTTATTTGCGTTTGGCTTCCCCAAATGACCTCATTATATTTTGAGCCTCCCTTTTCGAGCTTATTCCCCAATATATAACCTTCTTTGCATGTATACAAAGTTTGCCATAGTTCAATTTGTGTCAGCATATAAATTAGCTCGCTCCAATAAATCTTTTTCAGTTCGGCACACCTAACTCAAATTTAAACAAATTGTTGACCTCCATAATTATTTTTATGATTATTAATACTTTCTATCAAAAAGTATGATCCATCGATAGTTCAAGATTCATTCTCATTTTTTAAAGTCTGCTTTATCAAACAGAGAATTTCACAAGTATGATAAACATTTGATTTACAGCTCAAATTTCAAAACAAAATTGGCAATAACAAAATTTTTATTAGCTTAAAAATTTATTACAGACTCAGAACTTTCTTACAGACTGATCTACATATTACATTACAAACTAAAATACTTCTTCAAGAAAAAAGAAGATGGCTGCAACAGAGCCTGGAGATGAAAAATGGAAACACGCTTCTACTCTCTGACTCCCTTCTTCCTTTATAAACCCCACTATCCCTATGTGGCAGAAAAAGAAGAATAATTCTATTTTTATAGAATCCACTCACAAGCAGGGTGCCGGTGAGACTTCCTCGAACGAACGCCAACTGCTACATCCTCAATTGTAATAGCCTCCTCCGCCAGAAGGTGCAGACCACTCCTGTGCCCCTCCCCCGATGCCACTGTAATGGCCTAACTCTGTGAGCTCGACGTGGACTGGAATTAGTCCTTACACCAGTGTACCTGTGACTACAATCTAGTAAATAAGAAATGACACTGGTATTTAGCATGGAAAACCTATATATAGGTTAAAAAACCACGATCTCGTATTGAGAGTTTTGTAATATTAACTTTTATTGTGTGAGGCTGACGATATCTTATTATAAGTTATCTCTAGACTTAGAAATATTTGATATTGTGAATAAGAAGTCTTGAGTGTTTGAGAATCTCAGAAGATATAGTCTTCTCTGTGATTTTTCATATATCTTTTATGGTCCCCTGTCTCTTCTAGAACTTTTCATTTATATAGGCCTATTCCGCAGCTCTTTATCATGATGGAGCACGTTCTTCGAACAATGTGGTTAGTGGCTGTTGACTGAGTAACTATTGAGTTCATGAGAGACAAGTGGTTTTAACTTATTCAGGTTTTTCAGTTTAAGCTCGACCTACGTTTATCATCAGTTCGTGGAGTATGTAGCAATGTTTGACTGAGATGCCATGTGGAGGATACGTGAGCCTGATATGGAGGTAATTCGAACTGGGGACAACCCAATTTTAGGTAAGATCAAGGGATAGGCCCCTACAATCGCCCCCTCGCAACTCAAGTCATGAGTGGCTTTGGTTGAGAAAGAATCCGGGTATATGGGTATTCAGGTTGGAAGTTTGAATTTTGAAAGAGGAAATGACGTTTGTTGACTGTATGGAAAATGCTCATACTAAAGGAGGATGTATGTGTATTGAATATTGATGGGAATTGATGGATGGGACAATTTGGGTTTGAAAAGTTATATCTTATTCGATGATGGCGCTTGGGAAAATGCACCTACACAATAAATGTAAGGCTATTTAAAGAGTACCTGCACCGTGGATTGTGACAAAGTACGCTGTGGTCTGTTACAAAATTCTCTGTTAGTTTTGAAGATGGTGAAAACTCATAGGATGGCCCATGAGGAGCGAATCGCTTCTGAAATGCAGAGGTTGAAGTTGAAATTTTTTGGGGACCACTCGCTGGAGGATCTTATTCCTACACCTGTCCCTCCGATGTATAGAGGTATGTCGGCAGACGAAGCGGCTGAAGCTGCGGAGGATTTTTATTGTAGATGGAAATTTTACCACGTTGTCATAACAGGCAAGCAGCGTTGGGCTTGTCTCCACATTCTTGCGGGGGATAAGGTCGGGGAGACAGATACAGGGATAGGCGTGACTACGATGCAGTTGCGATGATCTTTGTATCACAATGGACTTTAAGGTCGGGTCCTCTTCATCTCAACCAACTTTGTAGAAGTGGTGATTTTAAAGGAGGTGGTGAAGGTAATGGAGAAGGGAGACGAACAGTGGAAGTCTGCTTCTGTATTCCCATCACTCTCTTGCGCTAAGAAAACCTTCAGTTTGAAAAGTTGGTTCCAACACTGAGTCTTCTCCTTGCATAGTTTCCATTTGAAGCTTGTCTAGACTTCGACCAAACTTATGTGAGGGAAGCTTTTAGTTGTTTCCAATTTCTGCTTTGCATCAGGGTAAAAAATTATTAAGGCGGGATGAACTAAAGGATTTGATGTATCGGAGTGCCCGAATGACTAGTTACTTGCAAAAGTATTAAAAAACTTGTTATCTATAAAGTACTTGAAATTGGGTGTTGGACAGATTAGGTATCTATAAAGTACTTGAGATCGACTACTTAAAGGACTTGTTATCTATAAAAATACGTGTAATCTTTTTTTGACAAGATAAAATTTGTCATTAAATTTCTTGTGTTGATATAGATATAGAATAGCTCATAGAAATTGAGCTGAAGTGTTTTGAGGAATGTATGAAATGAAATTAAATGCATGAGTGCCAAAAGTGCAGTTATTGTAATATTCGAAGTGAGATATATATGTATGAAAATTTAAGTTGTGATGTGAGTATGACTCGTCCTGGGTGCTGAAAATATGGGTGAGAAAAATTATAAGAAATTTGTAGAGCGAAAATTTGATTTAATAGAGGTCGATAGAAGAATAAATCTAGAAAGAATAAGCTCGACCTAGAAAGTTTTAAAATGACTGAGTTCGAGGTAAGGGATAAGCTTAAATAATTTTTCTCAGATTCTGGGCTTTCTGTTACGAGATAAAAGGTCAATATCACGTTCTGTGGGGAAAGTGAGTAAAACATGTATAAATAAGGGTAGAATGAGGTTTAAATATGGGGAAGAGATTAGGATGGTGCGGACTCGATCTCAGAGAATACCTTATGGCGCTGAAGGACGAATGGCTATAAAGACCGCTAAAGTACGGAAGATGATTTTTGGATTATTTGGTTATGATGCTGAGTTACCAGTAAGGGAGTGTCAGCTTAAAGGATTAGATGCAAGGGGTAGGGAACTTGAGTATGACCATTATTTCTATGAGGTATGTTTCTGCGAACTAGTAAGGGATCCTGCAGATTGAGAAGAGGTGGTCAGATTGATTGTAAAGTTGGAGATCGAATTTGAGGATATGAGGATTGCTATAGTTGAATTGGTTTGATGTGGTTCCCCAGGTGATCAAGGCTATTTTTGATGCATCTATATGTGATATTCATGGAATGGATGTAAAATTGGGGCGATAGAATAGGATTGTGCTGAGTTTGAATAAATTTGAAGGAAATTGTTGAATAGATCCTTAATTCATGTGAATGTTGTTTATTACTGTTGCGTAAAAATGAATTTAAAAATATCTGAAACTCTGTCATGGTAGCTTTGGAAATGACATCATTATTTCTATAAGAGTAGAAGAAGAAGCACATACAAAAAAGTAGGGAGGCTCTGAATTTGTCTCTTGTGAGAAGTTGTGAAAACTCGATTGCGTGTAAAGAGTGAGAGTCAATATGAGTGGGGCAAGGTCAAAGGGTGATTTGGAAAAAAGAGATAAAAGTAAATTAAAATATAAGAGGAAAGGTAATGATGGGAAAACGTTTGTACCGAAAAGCTGCAAGACGTCTGACATAAATAGTGGAAGGGACGCCTTGGTTCCAAAACCACGGATGGCTTGCGCGAGGCTCAATAACTGTTAGCAGTTAGAGAGTGAAAATATAAATACCGTTTCATCTTCGTCGATCAAACGTTTTTCAACATCTGAAAACTTGAAGAGCAGTAAGAGAGGAAGGATAAAGAGAGGAAAAAATAGTACTGAAACTTGTGTAGATTCAAGCAAGAGGGATCATCAGTCAAAGTGTTAGAGAGGTACTAAATCTGAGTCTCAAAGGTGGTTGTGCAGCAGCGTGGTGAGGAAAGGATACGACACTGCCTCGGATTCACATTCCAATATAGAAGGTTAGTAGATATATGTAATATGTGTATGTGCTTTTAAAAATCAATTTTGTATTGTTAGGAAAGTGATAAATTATTGTTTATAGTAATCAAAGAAAATCAGCTGTTATAAGAGATATGAAAGATATTTGAATATGGTTGACGTATAGAAATAGAAGATAACAATAGATACCTGGACCTATGTATAGGTCGATCGTGAGGAGTGTTGTGTAGGATAAAAATCCTTACTTATAGTTGAGATGAGGAACTCCCCTGTAAGTAAGGCATCAACCTCTGGTTGGGTGACTGAGTCTGAGATTGAAGCATCTGGAGGTGAGAAAGAAATTGGTGTTGATCAATTTCTAGATTTCCCCAAAAGATTGGTATCCTACCCTCCTCGCTCGGATGCATTTAGAGAGTTCTATAAAGCCAAGGCTGCTATAGGAGGTTGATGGGGGAACTATATTGAGTACGCTGATAGGAAATTTAGGGGTTTTACCGTAGTAACGGGAGATGAATACTTTTATTTGTTGGCTGATTTGGGGAAAGAGAAGAGAGATAGGGGTATAGATGAATCGATCTCCTTTGAGTACTTCTATGGGGATGTTTGGAGCGAACTCTCATAGGGTTTTCAGTATTATCTGTCTCAGTTGAAGTATAGGTTGAGGCTTTCCCTTAAAAATCTGGCGAAAGGGATTATGAATCTTATCGGTGCATGTCCTGTTCAAATGAATGGGAACATGTGGGAGGTGATAAGTGCTTGTAAAGCTTTGAATTCACGGGGGGAAGGACAGGGTAGAAAGATGAAGATATCTCCTGAGGATGTGTTGCAGCTTTATGGTGTTAAATAATTTGGCCCAAGTGGAGGGGATTATTTTTGTATGAAGACAACTCAATTTTGCTTCTTCGATCTGAACTTAGCAGGTCGACCTTGGAACGATAACGTGATATGGGTGAAGGGTAACTACCTTCAGAGAGATGATGAAGAACCCGTGGAACTTCTATTTCAAACTATAAAACAACGTAAGTATAACAATGCATAATGCTGATGTTTTGTGTATGACAGGTCCCAAATCACAGGTGGAGAGGAAAGAGTCATTGTTGGATAAAGTTGCTTTAGAGGAGACTGAGCTTGAGGCTGTATTAGAAGATTTTGGTATCAGCAAGAAGAAACTTGTTAATAGCCAAGTTGAAAAGGTTTTAAAATCCCAGTCAATAAGTCTAATGACGAGTGCTGATAGCAGCAAAAAGAAGGGAATTGATGGGGAAAGGCAAGCGAGCTTGCCGAAGACCTCTGGAATGGACAAGGGATTACCCGAGTCTATTACGTTGAGCAAGTTAGCTCAAACGTTCCCCAAGAGGCAATAGCTAAAGCGTCCTGCGGCTGCTGGAGGTTCGGGAAGTAGTGCAGCCGCCGAGAAGGCGAAGAAGAGAAGGGTTGATCCTTCTGACGTATTTGGTAGGAAGGTCATTGAGGATCAACCTGATATGGAGGATGACTGAAAAGAGGTGGAAGAGAAGGCCAGGTTGGCAGCTCAACGTGGAGAGGATTTGAGAAAAATGGTAGGCTCATATGTTCGATTATGCATTTGTGATAGATTATGTACTATAACTTGAGCTAATCAATAAGGTCAATTTGTTATTTTGTAGGCTGCTCAATTGATGAAGGGAATCTTCCTGGGGTTGAGGAGGAGAGGGCTAAGCTGAAGAGGAAAAATGTTGAGCTCGAAAGGAATGTAGTTCGTCTAAAAAATAATCTGAGCAAGGAGGGGAAACGACTGGAGGTGCTGAAGGCTTCCCAAGTTGTTAAGGTTAACAGGCAGCAAGCGGAGGTGAGAGTGGACCTGGAAGAGGTGGGGGATGAGTGTGACAGGCATGGGCATCACCTTATGTCCAAAGGATACTCAGATAATGAGGTGGATATCATTAGGGCTAACACCTATTTGGAGGAAGAGGGTGAAGAGTTTGAAGATGATGCCATTGGGGAGGTTGATGGGCTGGATGGTGTGTCTCCTCAGACGGCGAGGAATAACCAAGGGGATGATAATGAGAGCCCAAAGACTAAAATTGAGAAGGTATGATAGTATATTGTACTGTGATTGTATGAATATGTGGGATGTTGTAAACTAGTTGGACATATTTTGGATAGAATTTTGTAGGCTAAGTTACTTTTCTGTAAACCTTATAGTAGGAACCTAAGGACATACGCCTCAAAATAAAAGAGTTAGAGGTTGAGCTTGCCAAGGAGAGAGAGACTTCAGCGTCTCTGTTATCTTCACAAGCAGAGCTACAAGTTAGAATAAAGCAAGAAATTTTGATTCGTATGCTGCATTAGTATAGAGCTAAATGCAATGAATAGAATGTAGAGACAAATTAATAACTCGTTACCGATTTAGGGATAACTGGCATTGGAATGGTGCTAGACATAAAATAATTTAGATTTTTGGCATACTCAAGTATAGAGAATGCGTACCTTAGACTTGGGAATATACGTTATGAAACATCCACCCGAGATTATACTTTGACCTTAAGTTCGGAAGTAGCTGTGCACAGTGAATGTTAAAAAAATAGATATCTTGTTAGACATGAGGAATGTAGTGTTGGATGTTCTAAATCGAATTGATATAATATATCCGTAATATGTAAGCTGAATTAGAGTTAGTTCACCTTCGCGAAGATGAAGCTCTCCAATGTGACCAAGAATTTGTAGAACAGTTTGATAGGATGAGAGAGAGGAATGAAGATCGAGAAGATCAACACGTGAAGGTACATTTCAAACTCATTGAGGCAATGCAAATAGTTGTTGACCTATCTCAAAAGATCGATGAAAAGGATGTCGAAATAGAGAAAGGAAGAGAAGAGATCGAGGAATTAAAAGGGCGTACAACAAAGCTCAAAAGCCAGAATGGTGCATTATTGGCAAAGAGAAAGGAGCCAAACATGGCATGTTACCATGTGCAGGCTTTAGAAAGATCAGAGGATAATCTGAATCGATTGGTGGCTGGTTTGAGAAGGGACCTAGCCAGGAAAACGAATGATCAAGAATAAATTCAATCTAATTTAACGAATAGCAAGAGCGAGCTGGGGCGATTTAAGAAGAAATTAGTCGATAAAGAAAATGACATAAAGAGGGCCCGAGACGATCTAACTACGTTTGAATTGGTAGCTAAACAATTGACTACAGCTTTTTTTGCGAAGGATATGGAATTACGGGCAGTTCAGCGAAGATGCAATGAGTTGAATGAAAAGGTAGCACACCTGAAGGCCGAATTGGGTCAGGTCAACTTGCATACCAGGAATGCTGAGGCAGGGGAGTGCTCGATGGGAAAAAAATGGTGGCAGAAGCTCTCTTGATCAAGGCAATTTTGTTACCCTGTCAGCTCGAATAAAGGGGCTGGAGGGGGATGTTGCTAGGATTCAAGGGAATGTACGCAGAGGGGTATGGCAATCACAGGCATGTAAAGGTAATCTGGACGCTGCTAGAGTGTTATCAGATCATAGGAAATTGTGATAAGGGACAAAGAGGAATTATTAAAGAAAATTCCCGATGCGAACGAACTGAAAAAGGAGGTTGAGACACTTCGTGCTCAAGTTGCTGAATTGGAGGCGCTTAATCAAGTAGATTCAGTAAAAGCTGATAAAAAATCTACAGAGAACATAGCCTTTATAGATTGGGTAGACAGAGAACTGGAGAGTCACAAAGCTAAGTACAAAAGGTTAGGAGATCGCCTTCAGAGGGTGAGGACATCTTGGTCTCACTCAGTTGTAACTCAAGCCTTTCATTCAGACTTGTTGAGATCTGTGATTACCTATTTCATAGAAGAGGTTAAAAAGATTAAGTTAGAGAGAGATACCTTGTTTGACTGTATGTCAGGAAGGATATGTATCTGCAGGGTTGACATAGATCAAGGAGATTATACTAGCTTTATGGGAACAAATCTGGGCCCTCGAACTGCTAAATTAATAGAGGAGGGCAGGACTATTGCCATTGTTCAAGCATAATAATTTATGGCTAGTCGACCTCCTGTCGTGGGGGTAAGTAAAGCTGACATCCCCACAATAGAAAAAAAAAATGCCATTGTAGTGGTTGCATATATACTTGAAAAAGAAATAATATGTATTGCAGACATGTTGAAAGATGAAAGCTAGTTTTACCTTTGCTTTATCTTATGTCTTGTTAAGTTCTTTGATTAAAAACTAGTAATACCTTTATTTTAATCTAGGAGTTGAATAGATGCAGTCGACACAAGCGTAACCTTGATCAAACTGATAGAATGTCACAAACATAGTGGAAAGAGATGAAAGCTAGTATGGCCTTTGCTTTATCTTATGTCTGGTAGAGTCCTTTGATTGAAAACAAGTTCTACCTTGTTCTTACCGCGACAGATGTAGTAGAGTCAACCAAACCAAGTGTATTCATGATTTAATTGGTATGATGTCGCAGACATATGGAAAGAGATGAAAGCTAGTATTACCTTTGCTTTATCTTATGTCTGGTAGAGTCCATTGATTAAAAACAAGTACTACCTTATTCTAATCACAGGTAATTTGGTAGAATCAGCCAAACCAAGTGTATTCTTGATTTAACAGATATGATATTGTAGATATATTGAAAGAGATGAAAGCTAGTATTAACTTTGCTTTATCTTATGTCTTGTAAAGTCCATTGATTGAAAATAAGTGCAACCTTATTCTAATCGCAGGAGATTTAGTAGAATCAGCCAAACTAAGTGTATTCTTGATTTAACTGATATGATGTTGATTGAAAGTAAGTATTATCTATGCTTTAATCTATGTATTGTTTATAAAGTAGAGAGATGTATGAAGAAAACATGTAAGTTTCATTGATTTCAAAAAAAGATGTACATTGGATGGAGATAGAAATCTCACTTCTGGAATGAAAAAAGAGAAACTGAAATTGAGTAGTGAGGGACCTAACGATAATATCGTTTCGGTCGTCTACTATTCCAAAAACTCGAGATGTAGATGCCCTCTTCTGTCATGAGGTAATATGATCCCAGGACTAAGAAACCTGTGATAAGGAATGGACCCTCCCAATTGTCTGCTAGTTTCCCAGCGTGAAACTCTTTGCGATGTTGGGGTATTTCTCTGAGGACGAGATCATCAATTTGAAAAGTACAGCTTCTGACTCATTTATTGTATGAACTGGCTAGCATATGGTGATATCGACCTAGGTTAGCGATAGCGCGTTCCCTAATTTCATCAATCCAATTGAGGTTGCAGGCCAATTCGAACTCATTTTCCTCATCAGTTAACTCGTGATCTTTGATTGGATGATGGTATTCAGAAGGAATGGCGACCTCAGTGCCACAGGCAAGGAGGAATGGAGTGCAGCCAGTTGACTGTCGTAGAGTGGTACAATATACTCATAAAACATGAGGGAGTTCTCGAACCCAACTCCCTTTATTCTGAGAGTGTAGCATTTTCTTGAGCCCATCAACGATGGTTTGTTGGTGATTTCGGCTTGGCCATTACCTTAAGGGTAGTAGGGGTTAGATGGTGAGTGAATGTTGTATTGGCTGAGGAAAACTATGACCTTTTCTCCTACAAATTGGGGCTCGTTATCGATACGAATTAGGTGGGGGTGCCCAAACCGAGTGATGATGTGTTCCCAAATAAAAGAGATGGCCTCTTCTTCTCTGGTTTGACAAAGTAGAATTGCCTCTACCCATTTTGTAAAATAATCGGTAGCTATGAGGAGGTGGCAGCGGTTAATTGGTGAGTTAGGAAATTTGTCGACCAGATCGAGTGCCCATCTTTTGAATGGGCAGAAAACCTTACTTGCATGGAGTTCGAGCGTAAGGGTGGGTATCATTTTCCCATGTCGTTAGCATGTATCAAATTTGTGTGAGTACTCTTCTGCTTGCTTGGGCATGTCGGGCCAGAATACTCCTTGTGTTATGGCTCTGTTTGCTAGTGATCGACCTGCGGCATAAGAGCCACAAGTTCCTTTATGTAAATCGCGGAGCATCTCGCCTGCTTTCTGCTTGGAGAGGCACTTAAGGTAAGGCCTCGTGAATGATCGGCGATACAATGTACCATTTTGATTGGTGTAGCGCTTCGATTTGTCTATCAGCTCTCGCCGCTCCTTTGGACCTGTTGGAAGTGGTACTTCACATTTGTTGTCAATACCAAGATAAACTAAGAAAGGTTTTCGCCAATCGTCGTCTCCCCCTTTATCACCCCCAGTGTTAATCGTGCATACAAAAATACGATCAATGTTGGGGGTTAAAATTACTTCGATTTGGAGATATCGAGCTTTTGTTCCCAAAACCCCTGCTAGATTTGCCAAGGAATCGGCGTGTCTATTTTTACCTCAAGGAAGATAATCGAGAGTCGCTTGAGCAAACTTGCTCATCTTATCTACGACGAGGGCTGCATATTCGATCATCTTGCTATTTTTCTTGTATTGCTCAGAGTAATAGTGGACGATGAGTAGTGAATCTGTGTAAACGAAGAGTTCAGGGATGCCGAGCTTGAGGGCGAGGTTCAGTCCGTGAATGAGAGCTTCGTACTCGGTGATATTATTTGAGTCCTCAAAATACAGGCGGATTGATTTCTTAATTCTGTCGTTAGAAGGGGTAATCAGTATGATTCCAATTCCTGACCCTGCGGGTCCTGCTAATCCATCTGTTAGAAGTCTCTACCCCTTCCTTGTAATCCATTAAACTCGCTCGTAAAATGCTTTTGGGTGTGGATCCTCTGTAGGTTTCTCTAAAAGGTCAGGATCGTGCTTTTCCCACTCGGGATCTTCCTCAGGAAATCCTTGAGGAAATCGGCCACTGCCTGCCCTTTTTTTAAGAATGACGTTGTTCGAACTTGATATTATGTTCTCCTAAACTGACTAACCATTGTTGCACTCTTCTTGATTTTTCTTTTTAGGATAAAACTTCTCGAAGGGGGTAGTTCGTCATGACTATGACTGAATGAGCCTGGAAGTAGTGTTTGAGCTTCTGTAAAGTATAAATAAAAGTGAGAAGAAGCTTCTCAATTTTAGAGTACCTTGTTTCCGTTGGAGTGAGGGTTTTGCTGACGAAGTAGATTAGTTTCCCAATTTTCCCTTCAAGTCAAATAAGAACCGAGCTCAGTAAAGTATTTGTAACTGCGAGGTAGATAATCAGTTCCTCATTATCAATTGGGGTGCTCATGATGGGAGATTTCCCCAAATAGGTTTTGACATCTTGAAAATCTACCTCGCATTTTGATGTCTATTGAATCTCTGTATTTGGCTGAACTTTTCCTCGTATGGTACAATTGTAGAGTAATAGGAACAACCAACGACAGCGGTCTAAAGATTTTGAAATGAAACGGTTGATTGCGGCAATCTTGTCGGCAAGTTTCTGAACATCTTTTGTTGTTTTTGGGGATAACATGTCGAGGAGAGACCAAATATGATCTGGATCAGCCTCAATCCCTTTCATACTGATAAGGTAGCATAGAAATCGACTTGAATGTACTCTGAATTGACACTTAACAGGATTTAGACGCATCCAATAAGATTAAAGTATGTTAAATATTGTGTTGAGATCTGAAATATGATTGATGGACTGTAAACTCTTGCACAAGAGATCGTCAATATAGATTTCTACGACTTTCCCAAGATGTGCTTTGAACATAGTAGTTATCAATCGTTGATAAGTTTTACCTGCGTTCTTAAGTCCAAAGGGCATAACTTTGTAGTAATAATGTCATCTTTCAGTGATGAAAATGGTCTTTTCTTGATCTTCATCCAAGAGTGGAATCTGATTGTATCCTGAAGTAGTATCCATCATAGATAGGAGTTCATGACTTGCTATGGAATCAAGGATCTGATGAATGTTGGGAAGAGAAAAATTGTCATTTGGAGTATGTTTGTTGAGATCGGTAAAATCTACATAAACGCGGACCTTTCCATTTTTTTTTGGGACAACAACGATTTTGGACATCCAGTCTGGATACTTGGCTCCACGAATGTTGGATATCCAGTCGGGATACTTTGATAAATTTTTACAAGCTTGAGAAAGCTTTTGACTACCCTTGATTTCATAAATATCATTGTCGTGTTTGAAGCGGAGTGTTTGATGATAGGTGGAAGTGATTGCTTCCATATTATGAATCCAACAACGACCCATAATCCCAAGATAACAAGATTTGGGGCATTGATCACATAGAAGATGACGTCGATGGTGGCTGGTCCAGCGGTAATAGGTAAGGTGATCTTCCCTACTCACTCTTTCTTAGAACTATTAAATCTATTGATATCGGTGTCGCTCTGAATAACCTGATTGGCCAATCCCATTTGGTCGGTAGTGCTCTGAAAGAGGATCTCAATACCGCTGCCAGTATCGATCATCATTGTGTGCATGACAAACTTTTTTATCTTGGGCATTATGACTAACGCATCATGATGTGGAAATTTAACATGGCTAGTATCGCAATCTTTGAAACATATTCTGAGTCGGCGATTCCTCAACTCAGGTAAAAGTTTGGCTTATTTATCTTGAGGTGTGAGATCACAACATTCTAAAAATCTCTTGCGCTTGAATCTGTTAGAGTTGGTGATCTGATTCATCTCGATCATGTTGTTGTGGTGTATATGGTAAATATGCTTCTTCTCAGTTTGATATTTGACCTGGAAAATTTCAAGATGCTTCTTATAGCTGTCATCCTTGTATGATTCTTGGTCGACAATATATTCGAGCATTCGTCCCTCCTTGAAATTGAATTCGAGCAACCTCTGTAAAACATAGCAATTGCTAGTAGAATCATGTTTTACCTTATGGTGCATGCAGTACGGTCGGATCTCGATTCATTCTAATGGTTGGGAGAGGCGGTAGAGCTTATCTTATGTGAGAATTAGAAAATTTGTGGAGATTCGAACATTCATCTTCGGGAGGACATGTTCGACTTGTGGCCCTCCTTTCTGAGGGTTGCCAGTGTTTCCCTTGGTGCACTTCTGGTCACCCTAGTCCTCCTTAGGTTTTGTGTTCCGATCTGTAGAGGAACCTTTTGTGGTAAGGATGGTTTTAGCAAATTTATATTTTTTGGACATTATCCTTTCCAAGTCGATGTAACCATTGACCTTGGTGATCATATCCTCCAAGGTCATCAGTTTGTTGAGGAAGAGGTACTCTTTGGCTTTGCAGTCCAGTTGGAGTACATTGGTGAAAGCAGTAACAACAGTCTTCTGATCAAGATTGTCCACTTTACACCCGAGTTCCAAAAACTTTTTTGCGAATGCTTCGAGCTTCTCTCCGTTGGATTGTTTGAGACTGATAAGAGAATACCAATTTTCTTCTTTATCTCTATTATGAGCATATGTCTTGATGAATTGTTTCTACAACTGGTGGAATGTGCATATGGTGTCTTCAGGTAAGGAATGGAATCATTGGAGTGGTTCCTCCTGCAGACTTGTGGTGAGCAGATGGTAAAGAATGTGGTTGAGATTAGAGTACAACCCCAATGAATCACGGTACTGCTAAATGTACTCCTTGGGATCGGTACCCTTATATTTGTAAATTTTTGGAGTATGGAAACCTTTCGGAATATCTATATCGAATAGTTCTTCGGCAAGTGGACTTCCTTATAACTTGGTAAGGTCGTCGATTGTGCCCAGAACTTGTGCTTCGATCAACTCCTTAATCTGCTGGTCCATATGCTCTTGTGTGACGTAGTGACGGATTGGCTGAGCGGCTTTACGAGGTGGTTATAGATTATGAGTACTGGTACCTTCACTCAAAAGATCTCGTGCTGGAACTCGAGGCGGAGGTCTTTGTTCTTCCTCTTAATGGATGGAACATCGGTAACTTGGCTGATTTCAAATTGAATCTCCCCTCCTTAATAAACGGAAGGCTGTGGTTCATTTCGAATTGGTCTGGAAATAGCCTTGCTGGTGGCTCCTTGAGGTCCTAATCTTTTTTCGAACAGAAATCTGGGAGGCTTCTGGCACCTGATCATGATCTCGTGGTAGAGGAGCCTGCTGAATGTTTTGCAGATCTTGTAAGGCATTCTGTATTGTTGTCATTTGATCTTTGTGACGCTTAAGCGCTGTCAAACGAGCTTGTCGTTCGGCATCGAGATACTTCTCACAGAGCTCTCAGTCGTGAGATAATTGTTGTTCGAGCTCGTAGCGCTTCTCTATTTTCATGTTGAGATTCGCTCGGAGCTCTGAAAGCTGTTACGGCTCAATTGATAGATCAAGCTAGACTCTAAGAGTTGGTCGCCTGGATGTGACCATGATTGAAATATTGTAGTAGATTGGTTGAATGTCTTAGGATACCGTGAAAATAATTTCTTTCCCACAAATAGTGCCAAATGTAATGGCCTAATTCCGTGAGCTCGACGTGGCCTGGAATTAGTTCTTACACTAGTATACATGTGACTACAATCTAGTAAACAGAAAATGACACAGGTATTTAGCGTGAAAAACCTATGAATAGGTTAAAAAACTATGACCTCGGTTTGAGGGTTTTGTAATAGTGACTTTTATCGCGTGAGGCTGACGATATCATATTACAAGTTATCTCTAGACTTAGAAATATTTGATCTTGTGAATAAGAAGTTTTAAGTGTTTAAATATCTTATAAGATATAGTCCTCTTTGTGATTTCCCGTATATCTTTACTGGTCCTCTGTCTCTTCTGGAACTTTTCCTTTATATAGGCCTCTTCCACAGCTCTTCATCGTGTTGGAGCACGTTCTCCAAATAATGTGGTTAGTGGCTATTGACTGAGTAACTGTTGAGTTCGTGAGAGACAGGTGGTTTTAACTTGTTCAGGTTTTTCGGTTTAAGCTTGACACACGTTTATCATCAGTTCGTGGAGTATGTGGAAATGTTTGACTGAGAAGTCATGTGGAGGATGCGTGAGCCTGATATGGAGGTAATTCGAACTGGAGACAGCTTGATTTTAGGTGAGATCGAGCGATAGGCCCCTACAATCACCATATAGTGAAAGTGCACCATTTGGTAATAATCATCATCAGCCGCCTCCACCTCTTTATACGTCATACCATGGTAGGTAGGACGTACCGGAATAGGTGTAAGAAGATCCAAAGACTGGGTCCCAAAGTACTAGAACTGCAGTTTTTGTTCTTTAGCCAGCACCCTAGCCTCACGAGATTGCCTTCTAGTAGACACCATCCTCTCAACAGCACAGTTAGTGGAAAGAAAAGTTGCAGAAGATATGATCTCAAAGAAGTACTTGGAAAATAACAACTGCAATAACCAACCACAACAGTATTTATACTGCAACCTCATTAAAGATGACATTCTAAATTCCCAATGTCAGAAGGAATTCCCATGCAACAGTTTTGACCAGAGCCATTGGCACATATATTCATGAAGAAACATTAGAAATGATCACCGAGTATTAAATACATAATTAATGATGCTTCTTAACCAACACCACTCGCCCATGATGCTTATCGTGCTCTTGGATGTGAGGGGGCGGTTGAAGTGGCCTATTCCGGATCTCGAACTCAAGCCTCATCTTCGACCATCATGTATTTACTCGACCTCATTACATGACACATTATGGATCAACTACAAGGAAGTATGGAGACATGTAATTCTACCCAGAAACTCTACACAAAACTACTTAGAGCGTTTTTTGTAATAGCAAGCAATTATCAATAATATCTTCCTTTCTAAATCCTCAGGAGAAGTCATGGTTTTTAACCTATTTAAAGATTTTCTATGCTAAACTTTGTATTAGCAGTTACCTATCACTTACTAACATTCTGATTATCATTGGTGTGAGAAACTAAGTTTGATATACAAAATTAAGTTCTTGCACTAACCATACCATGCTATCAATTTTCAATCTAAGACCTATTTTAAATACATCATTTATGAGCTTGGTATTGGTTAGTTTGCTCACTATGGGAAACCAATCAACGGTACACCAACTGATCCAGGAGGATCTAAACATTAAACCTCTAATTACCAAGGTCATTCAAACGAGCCTTGGAGCGGTTCGAACAAGTTGAAAACAAAGTTTTTACCTCGTTTTCTAGGTTTATTTTAAGAAGTCATTCGAATGACTCAGGGTTTCCATAAGACCAAACGTGTTATCTCAGTTTTCAGGCTTATTTTTAGAAGTCGTTCTTATAACTTATGGGTCCGTTCGAACGACTATGGCGACTACTTCTAATTTAGGCCATTTTAAGGGCAATTTAATCCTATATTGTAACTTGGAAACTTGTAATCTATTAAAGGGAAAGACTAGGCAATGTGAAAGGGAGGGAGATCCAAGATAACCTAGAATTGGGTTTTAAGAGTAATTTATTGGAATCAATCAAATTGAGTAATAGAACTTTCTATTGGGAAATTATGTCACCAAATTTGTTTTATTTTTGTTAATTCTTCTTCAAAGGAGTCTTTAGCTCGATTGTGGATTAAGTGGTATCAAACTTTGGAGTTACAATTCTTAGGGTGTTGATGGCTTATGGTCTCTATGCATGACCGACTAAAGCAAACAAAGGGGAAACTTGTGCGTCCGTTGAGGATTCAAAGAAAACCTAACTTGAAAAAGAACGTGAATACAAATATGGGCGATTCGGAAGATCAATTCATGAAACTTGAAAATTGAGTTTTTGACCTAGCTACTACCCTAAGGGACTTGGTAGAGCAGTTGACTCTCGTGAATCACTCTAAGGCATCTACTTTGACGAAGCAGAACGATCGCAAGGCGAAGAAAGGTGGTGATGAAGATGAGAAGGACGAGGGTAGCTAGGGGAAAAATAAAGATTCTAGTGATGCCAACTCCATGGAAAAAGAAGCACTTATTGGAAAGTCCATGAATCATATACGTAATCTTCGTATTTATTTTAAAATAGAAATTTGAGTATTCTATGGGTTAATCGATGCTAATTTTTTTTGGATAATTTGATAAGTAGGTTAGAGACCTATTATTCAGTGTATGAATACTCGAATGCTCAGAAAATATGCTTTTCAATATTGAAATTTGTAAGTCATGCAGTCACGTGGTGAAAATCTTATAAGAAACGTCACGTTGTAGAAGGTTTAAGTTGGAAAGAATTTAAAGTATTGGTTATGAAGCAGCTTTATCTAATTAGGTATGTGTAGAAGAGATAGTCTAAATGACATCACCTGCGCTAAAAGCTTGGACAATCAACACAAGAGTACACTACGGAGTTTCATAACCAAGCTTTGGTTTTAGACGTCGGTGTAGACGAGTATGAGGTATTTAAGAAGTACATGGGTGGGTTGTCAGAGTCTATTAGAAGGGAGTTAAAGCTCTTTAATGTGACGAATATCAAAGATGTTATCTTGAAAACAATTGTCATTTAGAGTAAATACTTGAAGAGTGACAAGAAAGACGATAAGAACAAGTTGGGGTACAAGTCTGGTTGGAAGAATTAGAACAAGGAAGATGCCAAGGAAGAGGGGTCTTCATCCAAGGGAAATTATTGTAGTCATTACAAGGCGAGTGGGCATATTCAAGATAAATGTTGGCAATTTCACCTAGAGTTTAGGCTGAAGGAGGAGAAGAGCAAGAAAGGGAAATGTACACTAGCCACAGCAGTTGTTGACCTCCCGAATTTAGATAAACTGGATCAAAAGCTTACTCTTATATTTCAGTAGACTATGGTTATTAAGGAGACGAGTCGAGAAGAACTTTTTCATGCCAGTATTCAGGTGAAGCAGAGGTTAGTATAGGGAATCATTAATCTGGGTAGTCAGAAAAACTTAATTTTTGAGGCATTGGTGAAGAAGATGGGTTTGGCTACTACGACCCATCGTAAGCCGTATGGTTAAAGGTGGATTTCAAAAGACTCAAAGTTGAAGATCACGAAGTAGTATACGTTCAATTTTGTGATTACTGAAAAATTTATTGACATGGTGACGTGTGAGGTGGTTTCTTTAGATGTGTGTCAGGTCATTTTGGGTAGCACTTATATTTAGGACTGAAATGTGATTAATTATGGTAGAGCTCACAAGTATTGTCTTGTGAAGGAGGGAAAAGAGTTTCATATTAATGCGTGTAAATAGTATGTTATAATAGAGAATTTAGTAACAACAACTCAGGTAAAGAGGTTGGTTAATGCAAGTGGCAAGTTTATGTTATTACTGGTGAAACTAGTTCAAGAGGGTACGTCAGCTAAAGTATTGTCTACTATGACCATGTCTCCTAAGCAATAAACCAAAATGGGGAAGTTGCAAGATGAGTATAAAGACTTGTTTCTTGGAGTAGAAGGGATGCATGTTGCTTAAGAGGGATGTGGAGCATGATATCACATTGGTGAGTAGTGAGCCACTACCAAATATTAGGCTATATCGGACTTCGGTGACTGAGTCTGAGATATTTACAGAAGCAGTGCGCAGCTATCCTTCCTATGATAATGAGTTTTTTGCGTTACATCAGTCAACGAATCATTGGCGGAGTTACTTATTGGGGAAAGTGGTTGTTGTACATTTTAATCACAAACTGTTATAGTTTTAAGCTACGCAGTCCAAGCTACAACAAGCTCGCCATCAGAAGAGGATGTTGTATCTACAATAATTTACCTTGATTATCAAGTATAAGAAGGAAATGGACAAAAAAATAGATGACATGTTATCTCGACCCCCATTACAAACTATTTTTGCT
Organism: Kingdonia uniflora; assembly: GCA_014058105.1. NCBI lineage: Eukaryota > Viridiplantae > Streptophyta > Magnoliopsida > Ranunculales > Circaeasteraceae > Kingdonia > Kingdonia uniflora. The sequence continues at coordinate 134,315 of JACGCM010000281.1, forward strand.
TTGTTGGTAGTTATGCAGATACAGCCTATTGTTCTATTAATCCACAATCAAATTATAGATTATCTTAATCGAAGAAATTGAACGAAGAACACAATTTGGTGGGTAAAACCTCCCAAAGAATGCTATATTTTCTCAAAATAAATTACAATAAATTCCTTTCTCGATCTCTAGATCCCTTTACATTGCCTAACCTTGCCCTCTTAAGTTTCCTAGTTACAGCATATCACAAAAATACCCTAGAAATGATCTAAAAATAATATATATCGCAGCTTTGTTTGAACAGAACAATTCTCTGTTCGAACAAAACATTTTTCTGAACAGAGTATATTTGAATAAAGCAAACATCTATTCGAATAAACTACTCAAAACTGGTTCTATTCGAATAAAGCAAACATCTATTCAAATAGACTACTCAGAGCTGGTTCTATTCGAATAGAACAAATATTTATTCGAATAGACTTCTCAGTACTTGTTTTGTTCGAAAAGAACAAAAGTATATTCAAACAGACTTCGCCTAGCCTTTTGTCTCTTTGTAAGGGGTTTAATGTCTAGATCCTCCCTGGATCATACCCCCTTCCCTTTAGAAGTCTTGAGCTTCTGCTTAGCCAAGAACTGGAGATAAGGGAAAGCGGTCGTGCATATTTTCCTATTGTACCACTTTGACTTGCTGGGTAGTTGGCCATTCTTCCTAACTCTGAACGACTCGATACTTCTTCTTCATGTAGCATGAACCTTCCTATCTAGAATTCTATCCTCCTGGAATGGATCTTCTCATTCCATCCATAAGTTATCAATTGACGGTAGGCGAGTATCAATTATTGTGTCTTAATCTAAAAGAGACGGCTCAAACAGCTTCAAATGCTCGACATTAATTACCAAATATATCTTCATAAAAGGTGGCAAGTCTAATTAGAATGTATTGTCACCAATCTTCTTGAGTATCATAAATAAACCATAATGGATAGGCTTAAGCTTCTTACCTTATCCTTTTAGTCGTTTCTTACCCAAATGCATCCAAACCAGGTCGCCCTCCTGAAAAAGTACACTCAACCCGATGCTTGTCGTATCGAGCCTTATACTTCACTTGAGTCTTCTTCAATTGTATTTTAACTACCTCATAAACCTTGCTTATCTTCTCAATGAAATGCTAGGATTTGACTTGTTCCTTTTCTTTCTTCCCTGACACCATCTTGTTGCCAAGACTAAAAGACATATCAAAGAGACTTTGCAGTAAGTACCCAAGACAAACTTCAAATGGGGGCTTTATAGTGAAACCATGAATCGCCTGGTTAAAAGTAAACTGAAGATACGCTATACTCTTATCCCAAGTCTTAGGATGCTTAAAATGGAATTACCGTAGTAAATGAACCAAAGTACGATTAACTACCTCTTTTTGCCCGTCAGTCTGTGAATGAAATACGATACTTCTCCATAACTTAGAATCCATCATCCCCCATAATGATCTCCAGAAATTCCTCACAAAGTGGTTATCCCTATCAAAAATAATAGAAGATGAGAACTTGAAATACATCCAAACATCTCTAAAAAATAATTGCATTGCTCCTTCCCCAGTGGCCGTATTCTAGCATGGAATAAGAACTATTATCATGCTACCACAAACAGATAATCATTCTTATACTTGATCATGGGCAAACCACCCAAAAGTCTATCGAAATGATCTCCCAAGGTCGGCTAGGTACTAGTAATGGTAAGTACAGTCCCAACTTACGATTGGAAGGCTTCGATGTGTTGTATAAAATGCAACCACAAACCGCACGGGCAATATCCACTAGCATCTTTGGCCAATAGAATTAATACCAAAAATTTAAAAGAGTCTTCTCAACCCTTAAATGATCTACCACCCGGGAATAATATGCCTCTTTAATCCAATGCAAGCGGTCTCCACCCTCAATAATGCATAGTAGTCTACCCTTGTAAATCAAACTATTCTTCAATGCATACTCACATGTCTTGCCTTGGAGCAACTTTTGGTAAATCATACTGAGCTCCTTGTCATGGTCATACCCTGCAATATACTCAGACAGAATAATATGTTGTATCTACATAACTACTACATAATAAAGCAGAAATAATTGGTAATGGGGGGGTCGAGATAATATGTCAGCCATTTTATTATCCACTCCCTTCTTATACTTGATAATTAAGGTAAATTATTGTAAATACGACATCCATTTCATATGGCGAGCTTGCTATAGCTTGGATTGTGTAGATAAGAACTATAACAGTTTGTGATCAGAATATACCATAACCACCTTCCCCAATAAGTAACTCTGCCAAAGCTACAAATTTGGTAATGCTAACACTGGTGTATTTGTAATATTTCCACTCAAACTTCTGCTTCAGTAACTGAAAGGTATTCTCATGGTGATCTTCCTACACAAACTTTATACCAGCCTTTGTTGAGAAATGCAAAGGTGTTGCAATCTATGAAAAATATCAAATTAACTTTCGTAAATACTGATAAGAACCCATAAAACTTCATACTTCCGTCACTGTACAAGATTTAGGCCAATTAGTAATGATCGATACCTTCTTTAAATCTACCTTAAGTTTACCTCAACCAATAATGAATCTTAAGTACACTAGTTCTTCTTCCACAACTCACACTTCTTCCCATGGAGAAAAAGTTATTGTGATCTCAATGCTTCCAACACTTTGCATACATGGACGAGGTGCTCCTCTCATGTTTGACTATATATCAAGATATCATCTAAATAAACAATCACGAAAACATCAATAGAAGCATGAAGTACTTCATTCATCAACCGCATTAATGTTACTGGGGCGTTGTATAACCCAAAAGGCATCACCAACCATTCGAAAAGTCCTTGTTTGATCTTGGAAGTCGTCTTCTATGCATCTTCTTCTCGGATTCTAACTTGATGGGACTCGACTTAAGATCCATCTTGGTAAAAAATCGAGCCTTCTATAATTCATCTAAAAGATCATCAATCCGTGGAAGCAGATAATGATTATTTACTGTAATCTTATTCAGCGCCGGATAATCTACACACATCCTCAAGACCTATTCTTCTTCGGCACCAATAACACCGGTGAACCACATGGTAAGAAACTTGGATTAATAACTCCTTACTTTAGGAGTTTTTGTACCTATTTCTTAATCTCCTAAGATTCGGCCACAAAAGTCTGATATAACCCAATATTGGGCAGTGACTCACCATTCACCAATGTGATATCATGCTCCGCATTCCTCTTATGCGGGATCCTTTCTATTCCCATAAACAAGTCGTCATACTCCTCTTGCAACTTCCCCATTTTGGTTTGTTGCTTAAGAGACATTGCCATAGTAGATAATACTTTAACTGACAGACCCTTTTGAACCAGTCGCACCAACAATACAAACTTGTCACTTGCATTAACCAACCTCTTCACCTGAGTTACCGTTACTAAATTTTGGTGGTGGCATGATTATTACAAACATTAATATGAAAGTCATTTCCATCATTCACAAGACGATACTTGCGAGCTCTACGGTAATGAATTGTATCCCAGTCCCAAAAATAAGGGCTACCTAAGATGACTTGACACTCATCTAAAGGAACCACCTTACACGTCACCTCATCAATAAACTTTGCAGTAATCACAAACTTAAACGTACACAACTTCGTGATCTTCAACTCAGGGTCTTTCTAAATCCAGCCCAAACCATATGGCTTAGGATGATCCGTAATAGCCAAACCCATCTTCTTCATCAACGCCTCAGAAATCAAGTTTTTTATACTGCCTGAATCAATGATGGACACTACTAAACTTTGCTTCACTTAAATACTGACATGAAAAAATTCTTTCCAACTTGCCTCCTAGGTAGCCATAGTTTGCTTAAACATAAAAGTAAGCTTAAGATTTGGTTTATCAAAATCCAGAAGGTCAATGACCGTTGTGGCTAGTACATATTTCTTTCTCTTACTCCTCTTCTCATTCGGCCTAAGCTCTGGGTAAAGTTTTCAACCTTTATCTGAAATATACCCACTTGTCTTCACAGTAGCGTCTTCGATATTTTCTACAGTAAAAAGCTTCAACTCGCTTCTAATGGATTCCAATAAACCCCCTTGTGTATTTCATCAGTACTTCATACTCATCCACATCGATGTCCAAAACCAAAGCTTGGTTATGAAACTCTGCAGTAAACTCATGTACGAATTGCTCATACTTTTGGCGCAAATGGTGTTATTTAAATCATTTTCCCTGCTCATACCCAATAGGATAAAATTACTTCTGAACCAAAACCTTGAATTCCTTTGAACTCAAGCTTCCTACTGCGTGATGTTTCTTGTAGGACTTCTACCACATGAGTGCATGACTTGCGAATGTCAATGTTGAAAAACATATTTCTTAAGTATTTGAATATTCGTAAACTAAAAAGTAGGTCTCTAACCTATTTAGCCAGTTATCTAATTTCTTAGCATCGATTGACCCGTCGAATACTGAAATTTCAATATTAAAATCGATACGAAGATTATGCATAGGATTCATGGACTTAGTAATAACCAATCTTTTCTTGATAGAATTAACATCACTAGAATCTATATCTTCTTCCTCGTTACCCTCGTCCCTCTCATCCTCTGCAACTCCTCTATTCTTCGTGAGCTGTTGTCCTTTTGTCAAAGCAGATGCTTTGTTGAGGTTTGCGAGATGTAATTGGTCTACCAAATCCACTTGAGTCATAGTTAGGTCAAAAACCTGAGTTTTGAGCTTTGTGAGTCGATCTTTGGAATCGCCCATCTCAAAATTTGCCTTCTTCTTTGAGCTAGGTTTTCTGTGAATCTTTAATGGACTTAAAAGAATCTCTTACGTTTGCCAGACTTGCCCACTTGTAGATACCATAAACCAATAACCCCCCGAGAATCGCAACTTAAAAATCTGATACCACGTAATCCACAATCTAATTAGAGATTATCCTAATCGAAGAAATTGAACAAAGAACAAAATTTGGTGAGTAAAACTTCCCAAAGAGAGCTTCAATTGTTTAAAATTAATTACAATGAATACCTCTTTTGATCTCTCTCTAGATCTCTGGATCTCTTTTACATTACCAAGCCTTGCCCTCTTAAAGGTCATTAGTTTCCTAGTTACAATATAAGACAAAAATCCCTTGAAATGACCTAACAATAACATAAGTCGCGGTTCTGTTCGAATAGAATAATTCTCTGAACTAAGTCTATTTAAATAAACTACTTAGAACTTGTTCTATTTGAATAGAACAAATATCTATTCGAATAAACTACTCTGAACTTGTTCTGTTCGAGTAGAATAAGTGTATATTCAAACCGTCTTCACATTTTGCCTCTTTATAAGGGGTTTAATGTCTAGTTCTGCCTAGATTATCCATCTGAGTATGTTGCAGGGTATAATGATGACACAAAGCTCAGTGTGATTAAATAGAAGTTACTACAAGGCAAGACATATGAGTGTGAATTGAAAGATGGTATATTTTATAGGGAAACTCTATTATGTATTCCTGAGGGTGGAGACCATTTGCATTGGATTAGAGGGGCTCATTGTTCATGCGTTACAAGTCATTTCAGGGTTGATAAAACTCTTTTGAATTTACAGCGTTATTTTTATTGGCTGAAGATGTAGGTAGATATTACTCTTATGGTTCGTGGTTATGATCTTTGTAACACATAGAAGCCTTCCAATCGTACGTTGGGACTGTACTTATCATTTCCAGTATCTAACCGACCTTGGGATAGTATATCAATGAATTTTATGGGTAGTTTGTCCCTGACCAAGTGTAATAATGACTATATTTTTATGGTGGTAAATCAATTTAGGAAGATGATAGTTTTTATTCCATGCCAAAATGGGAAGTGTTCATCTCCCGGTGATCCCTTATCCCTCTTAATGCTCTGGATCGCTGGTCACTTCAGCCCTGGATGAGTGAGCCCTAACAAGTGGTGAATCGATCTTGTTGCATGTGCAAGCCTTCCCTCTCCTTCTGATGAGTTCAGCTTTACTGCTCTAAGGCTTTTCTCCTCTTGTCTCCTTCGACTAGGAGGGCTTGTTCGTGAACCTTTTGATTATCGAGTCTCTGCACTCTGTCAGATTCCATCTATTTTTGAAGTTCGAGGACAATATTTTGTAAGTTGATGGCTTTTGGAAATACTATGGTCGGGATATCCTCGTTGTTCCTCTGAGTACCAGAGGTGCTTCAGAGGTTCATATTGGTCATGATAGTTAACATTAAAGATGAGTGTTTGATTGAGAAAAGTAAATTTTCCCACAGACAGTACCAATTGTAATGTCTAGTTTTTCGGTAGGTAAACTTTGCCATTACTTTTAGGTAGTGATATACAATTTAAGTATAACAAGAATAGAGCATATAAAATATTACGTGGAAAACTTAGTTGAAAGCTAAATAAAACCACGACCTCGATGAGGGTTTTGATGGAATATTTACTATGTTCTAATTGTATTATATCAGCAAAGAAAAATGATACAGATAGTATACCTAGGAATTCCTCTCTCCCCACTATTGTATGCTTTGCCTGTATTTATAGTTGTATACATGTAGTTGCAAAGTTAGAATATTTATCCTATTACTTTGTGGAGCATGTGTAATGGCTATACTTGATCAAGTATAACGGCTGTGATAGATGGCCGAGCTATGCAGTTGCAAGTTGAAGTGCTCTCGATTTATAGATGTGTACACAATCATATGCCTTCGACATGCCTCTATTAGTTTATCTTATCGAATCTGAGAAATATGCTAATATAATTGCCCCATTATCGATGTAAGTTCTTGCGATTGTGTCGAGGAAAGATACTTTCAAACTTGTAATGCTGATTCGTTCTTGGAGAATATTTTTTTTGTGAAAAGAAATCTTATGATTAGTGCGCGAATTTAGGTTAAGTATTTGTGATCTTCGACTGTATATTCTCACATATATTTTTGGTTTCTCTTATAAATAACCATAATCTTTTCTGGAGATTATGCAAAATTCTATAAATGTGAGAACTAGGTCTCGACGCCAGAAGGATGGAGAGGAATGTTGTCTTACTATCAAAGTTACAGAGTTGGAGGAATGATAATTTGGTCATTTTGTTGCTCCTGATATTCGTCTACCGCTGGGTTCTTTAGATGTTGTAGGGATGTTGCTGGAGTTGATGAAGGTGGAAGCTTACCGTTGGTTATGATACGACATATTTGCAGATGAAGTGCTTGATCCTACTCATCATCATGTTGTGTTGAGGTATATTGCAGATGATGAGATAAGACAAGAAGAAATCCTTGTTGCTGGAGGGGTTCTGATCACATGTGGTCAGCCTAACCATGTTCCTTACTTTAAATGCAAATATATGTAATGGCTTAGATCATGTAATTGTAAAGGTTCTTGAATAAATGAAATGTTATTTCTTATTTATTGACTTCTTGTTGATGTGTAGTGATAAAATTGTGCAAGTATTTGTATTTGGCCTCTATTTTATTCAAAATTTGAATTTCGAATATTTATTGTAACTATCTCTAGAATATTGGAGGTGAATTAAAGAAAAAACAAGGTGGTCTAATGAACTATGGCTAGGTGTTTAGCCATAGCTGATGTATTGAGTTATAAGGAGTGTGATATTCAATCTCTCATTGCGAGTTTAAGATCTACAACTGACAATATGAGGAATACCTGAGGATATTGGGATGTATTTGGATGGTCTTGAACAACATTGTCGTAGTTTGTTGGCTTTAAGACGGAAGATGATTAAGGAGTTCGAGAAAAGGCATGAAAAACGGCTACAAAAGTAAACTGCCAAATGGTTAGGCAAATGTTCATGAAGGGGTGCGTCCAAAAGTCATCTTAGGGCTATAAAGATACCTCTACTCTGAATTTTCACATCTGTTGTTTATTGAGCAGGGTGAAATTGAAACTCTTGATTTTTCTTTCAAATCTATTTGTAACTCATCTGTCATTGGAAACGAGGAGATCTCCGTGCTTATAGAGAGAGCCAAGGTTAGTGTTCCTTTTTTGATTTCTTGCATTTTCTTTATTTTTTTGTTAATTGGTTAAAACCCATTGCTGATAATATCATGATGAATGTAGCCTGTGGTTGGATTAGAAAAACATGTGGTATTTGAGGAGTAATTAAGGTGGTGTTCTTTTGCCTGCTTAATTTTTTTTCAGCAGCTGAAAAAAAAATCAGCAGCTGGTTTTATGTTTCTTTGAACTGCTGATTTTTTTTAAGACAACAAATTCAGCAAAAAAAATTCAGACTTGATTTCATGCTTAAAAAAAATTCAGCTGAAGGAGAGAAATTGATTCCTCAATTGCCCTTCTCCTCCTCAACGTGAAGAACCGAGTTCCTCAAGGAATCTCGCATCTCTCTTCGATCCAAGTTCAATCATTGTTGTTGTTCGTCGAGGAATCTCTCATCTCTCTCTTCGATCCAATTTTTTGAGGTAAGCATTTCATTGTCCTCCCATTGAATCTGTAATGTTGAATCTGATTTTGGGTGTTGGGTCTGCAATGTTGAATCACTTCATACACCCTCTGCTTTTCAGTTCATACCAACTATGATGATGACTATGTATATCTAACTCATAAATTTGATTCTAAATAACTTGGGATTCAAAAGGGTATCATTCATTCTTATTTTACATTCTCTGGTGAGATTTTATATCAACAGTGGTTTGTATCTGTCTCTTTTATGGTTTGCATTATGTTTTATGTTGAATCATGAATACCCTTTTATGGTTTATCTTATGTTTTATGTCTCTTTCATTGGTCTTGAATTTGTAATGTTTATTTATTCTTTGATTTTATCTGCAATCCAATGTTTATTGATTCTTTAATTTTACTTATGCCTGAAGTAGTGAGAAAGGCAATGGGGTTAAGCAAGGATCATGAGTTATCAGGAGAGACTATTATTTGTTTGTTTCATTACCTAGAGCTCAATGACCATGGAACATAGGGGGTGTTTTTGTTTTATTGTTGTAATTAGTGATCGATTCATTTGTGTGTGCTTGTTTTAAATTGTGGGGTATCTAGAAATGGAGTATTGCATGTTTAGATATGAATTTGTATGTTAATGGTAGTGTGTTTGAGTGAATTAGATAATGTGGGGTTTGATCAAAGTAAAGATTAGAGTAATGGGTCTTTGTTTTTTTGTTATTAGGAGTAGCCTGTCAGCCGTCATCCTGGTATTTACCAAACATGGGTAGAGTGTATGTTGTGTTTGTTGGGCGGCATCTTAGTATTTACCAAACATGGGCAGAGTGTGGACCAAAGGTTTTGAGATATCCATGTGCTTTATATCAGTGTATGGATACAATGGAGGAAGCAGAGCATGCTCTTGCTGAGTTTCTTGCCCTCAAATCGCACACTAAACCTAAACCAGAAGCAGTTCCCACTGCTTTAGTTATGAGGGAGGAAGCAGAAGATGCAATGCCTTAAAACGAGCTTCGATCCACACATTTTTATCTTTTAGCTATATTGGCAGTAGTTGTTGTATTTGTAGCATTTATGTTACTCTGATTATGTTTGAGACTATTATGTATGGATATTAAAGTGTAATATGTTATGAACTATGTAATGTATCTTTTGATAACAAGGTTTGGCGTTCATAATTTGTGAGTAGTATATAATTATTGATTAAATATTTTATTGCAGTGAATATGGATTCTAGACAATGGACCATTATCAAGTTAGCAGCCTTAGCATTCGTACTTAGGATGATAGCAAAAAAACAAAGAGAGAAGTTGTGTGTGTCTATCTTAATGGGTAGAGAACGCATCGATGAGATTCTTAGTGGCCCTAGCCAGATTGCTTATGATTCGTTGAGGATGAACAAAGATGCATTTTTTTCTTTATGTGAACATTTCAGAGCGGGGGGATGGGTTATAGATAGCAAACACATAGATGTGGAGCAGAAGATGGCTATTTTTTTAGAAACAATAGCTCATTCAGTGAGAAACCGCATAATGAAGCAGAAATATCAACATTCAGGATTAACTATTAGTAGGTGTTTTCACGAAATGTTGAGAGGAATGCTTTACTATAGCAAGGAGATGATAGTGCCTCCTAATTTTCAAAAACCAAGAGAAATTCATACTCATAAACGGCTAAGAGAAGGGCCATTCAAAGGGGTTATTGGAGCTATAGATGGCACCTTGATTAGTGCACAAGTTTCTAAATCAGACCAAATTCCGCTTAGGGCAAGAGGGAAGGGTGATTGCTTTCAGAATGTAATGGCAGTATGTGATTTTGATATGAATTTTATCTATGTCCAAGCCGGTTGGGAAGGCACTGCTCATGACTCGAATGTCCTAACTCAAACAGTTAGAGACCCAGCAAACAAGTTCCCCCTGCCTCCTACTGAAGGTAATTATCTAAATTGAAGTTATGACAATGAAGTATATGTTAAGTTATTGTTTTATTCTAATTAGAGTTTGTAAATTGTTTTGTAGACATGTACTACTTGTGTGATGCAGCATACGTGCATACCAAGTACTTTATGTGTCCTTTTAGGGGAGTGCGGTATTGGCTTAAAGATTTTCAGAGGGGAGGGCGACCTAAGACCAAAGAAGAACATTTCAATCGTGCACATGCGAAGTTAAGAAATGTCATCGAGAGGACATTTGGTGTTCTTAAAGCAAGATTCCCTATATTGAAGGCAATGCCCAAGTACAACTTCTCAACTCAAAGAAACATAGTCATTGCATGTATGGCTATACATAATTACCTCCACCGGATTTCTTTGAATGATGAGTTGTTTATGGCATTTGAGAATGAAGACTTGGATCTTGAAAATGTAGAACCTCAAGTATATAATGGTGACCGCTTCGAGGCGTTATTTGGAGGAAATGAGCAGCGCTTTATGAGAACTAAAAGGATGCGCATTGCAGAGGAGTTAGCTACTTATTATGCATCGCAATCAACTGATGAAACTCCTATTGTTTAGTACTTGATATGACTACTACCTCTTTTTGTTGTTTGATTTTTTTGGGTATTTGTATATGGCTACTACCTACTTTTGGTGCTTAGCTTTTGTGTATTAATTATTTCCTTAAGAGGTTGAGATCTGAATTGTCAACTGTGATTTGAATGATCTGTACTAAACATATTTCATTATGAGAATGTCAATATGAGTATCTATTATATGGTTACTACATTTTGTCCATTTTGTCCTTTTGTATGTCCATTTTGGTGCAAGATAAGCATACTAGAGTGAATAACTTAGCAGCAATGAGGATTGATTGCCTACTATATAGACCTTTTTTCTTCTATTATTGGTTGTTTTCTCTTCATGAATCAGTTTATTTCATTTTGGTCCATTTTGGTAAAGATCACATTTTACTGTGTCTGATCACAGTCCAGCCTTGTTCAGATTGGCAAAGCCTTTTGATTGTAGCTTAATCCTTGTCATAGCATGAAAATAAGCAGTGTTTTTGTCCCCAACATGGAGCCACTTCACCCCATATTTGATATGCTGCCACAAAACTTCCTCTCTTGCCATTGTATTGCTAATCTTAAGAGTAGCTTCTCTTATCTTATATGCCACTTTAGCATGTTAAGAAAACCCCCGTGGTCAAGCCACATCTTATAAAATTTAAAAGGGATCTTGTGATGTTTAGGAAGGATGTGACCTTGACCAAAAAGAGGAGAGTAATCTGAATTTATCCTAGAAAAAGTAGTATAGCTCCAATGCTCATATTTCTTAATCCAGTCTGCATTTGACAAGGACCTATCCAGACAAACAATAGTCCTATCCCCACCTCTTTGCTCATTACACCAAGTAAAATGAAAACCTTTCCTAGCATTTTCAATAATCTAAACTTTATCAACAAAATCCTGAAAACCCCTCTTCTTCTCCACATTTCTTAACACTACATTGTAGTCCCCTATCAATAACCAAGGAGGGTTGAAGTTAGGAAAATCTCCAAGTCTGAATGGTGACAGCTTCTCTTTTAGACAGTTTTAGAGTATCATTGAAGAAGGAGACCAAATAACCAAAGTGTCTTTATTCAGAATAGGAGTATTCAAAGTAACATCTGCTAGATCAAAGACTATGCTTTATTGGCCAAGAAGGAGGAAGCTGTTAAGTATTTCACTGAAATTATTGGTAGTGGCATATGGAGTGTAATAGGAAGTGAGTGCTGAAGCTGTTAAGTATTACAAGTGTAATAGGATGAAAGCTATTAAGTATCTGTATGCTGTTACAAGCTATATCAGAAATGGATAGTTTTAGAGTACTCTGAAGAAATGGACAATTTTAGAGTACTATATCAGAAATTGACAGTTTTAGAGTATCTGTATGTATGTTAAATCTGAATGTCCCCTTTAACTGCTGAATAAAAAGTGTATTCCCCTACTGATATTGTCATAGTATAGCAGTCCCCTGATGATTCAGTCCATTTGTATTAACAGTCCATTTTTGAAATTTCAGTCCATTTCAGATGTATTGTATTAACAGTCCATTTGTATTAACAATCCATCTTGGTGTTTCAAATGTATTGTATTAATAGTCCATTTCTGATATTTCAGTCCATTTCAGATGTATGGATAGCAGTTTATGTATAGCAAACCATAATGGATTTAAGCAAACCATCATAGCATCTTTTAGCATAAAGCAAACCATAATGGCATCTTTTAGCATAACATCTTTTAACATTGTGATATACTATATGTAGAATATATTGCTGACATTTTTGTTTTGATTTCTTCATCAGGTTTTACCACGCCTCCAAAAAATAGGAAGGCTCAGCAAGAAGTGACTGGTGACCCAAGCCAAGATACTCCCAAACACGCAAAACAACTTAATGGTAAGATATTGTACACTTATCTTGTATTATGCAAGCGTGAACTTGACACAAGTAAAGATGCGGGGTCTGGACTTTCGAAAGCCTCTTGGGCCAAGAATAGGGAGGAGTACAATGCAAAATTTAACCTAACTCGTGGACCGAAATATTTTAGTAATGTCTGGTTTTACCAAAAGGCGAAATACAGTGCTTGGACTTGGCTTTTGAGAAGGACTGGGAATGGTTTTAATGCAGAAACCGGCACGTTTCATCTTCCACCCGAAGAGTGGGATGCCTTGATTAAGGTATAGTAACCTTTTGTTTATTATGTTCATCTGTATAGTCATATTATAAATTTCTGAATGTTTGTTTTCTTGATATACATCAGATAAATGAGAACGTCAGTACATTTAGGAAAGGTGGGTTACTTCATGAAGAGTTGATGGAATCTATTTTTGCAACCAGAGTGGCTACTGGCAGATATGCAACTGGTCCTGCTAGGGATGATTTCATTGATACGGCTACTTCAGATGCCGCTGCCGATTTGAATTTGGAAGATGCCCCACAAAGCAAGTTGATTTCATTGAAGATACTACTGATACATACTTCACTAATCATCATTTTGAACCATTTCAAGCCGAGCACTCCTTCCCTCAAACAGAGCAATATACGCCTAATCATTTTGGACAGTCTGCACCTCAACCAATGCAATCCGCTTCTCATTCAGAAAATAGTCACCGCAGTGGGAAGAACAAACGAAAAGTTGATGGCACTTTGGATAAGTTAGATCAGCTGATTGAGGTTATAAAGATGCAGGGTGAGCAAGAAGGATTGGCAAAACAAGATACCCATGAAAAAAAACTTTTGGAAGTGCTGGGTATTCTTCAAGAAATGCACATTTTGGGGTATCTGACGGCTGCTGAAATGACTAAAGCATGTTTCACGTTTACCCAACATCTAGATTATGCAGACATGTTTGTGGGCTTGGCTACGCTGGAATTAAAGAAACTCTACTTGATGCAGTTTCTCTAAGTTTAGGTTTCTATGCATTGCTATTTTGGATTATCTTGTTTTATGGATTTATAAACTATGTTGATGTTCAACTGTTTGCTATTTTAGACTATGTTGGGTTGTGTTATCTTAAGATTCTTACTTTAGACTATCTTTAATGCTTATGATCTGTATAATCCATTTTGTGCAATGATGTCTTTTGTTTGTCCATTTTGTCCATTCTTTTTTGTCCATTTTGTGTAATAATGCCTGTTGTATGTCCATTTTGCATGTCCATTTTGTATATCCATTTTGTCCATTTTGTGCAATGATGCCTTTTGTATGTGCATTTTGTCCATTTTGTCCTTTTGTTCGAACAGAGAGGGGCAAATATAGACCAAACTTTTGTTTATTCGAATATGCTTCAAGTTGTGTTATTTTATAACAAGGGTATTTCAGACATTTATCAGTTTTACCAGTAATGGTGTTCGAAAAGAAACACCATAACTTATTCAGCAATTCAGCATTCAGCATTCGGCACTTGAATTTTTTTTCAGCATTCAACACTTGAAAAGCAAACACCACCTAAGTGTAGAGTTTTTAGGGTTTCGATGGGTTTGGGTTTTGTTGGATTCGAAGTATTCTGAGTGAGGGTGGTGTTCCAAAGTGGTGGTCTGAACAAGGGCTTTGTTGTTGTGATGGATTATTGTTAGTGTGAATGATATATGGGATTTGAATGTTGATTGGAATGTTGATGCCAAGGGTAATGATGTTGAGTTTTGGAAAAGTATTTGAAGGGTTTAAGGTTATTTGGTAATGGAATACTACTTGGACGGATATAACTCGCATTCACCGTGATTTACGCCGTAAAATGTCATAATCCTCTACGGTGACTTCAAAATATTTTTGGCAGGAAAATGGATGGTTGGTTCCTGTACAAACCTCGAGGAGAATTAGTTAGGAAATATAGATCTTGAACATATTAGTATATATAGTTTAATACTTAAATCTATTCGATGATAGTACTTGATAAATGTATATTGAAATGATTGAGAATGAGATTAAATGTCCTGTATATTCGAGTATAGGCTTGGAAAAGCTTTATGTCTCAAAACAGGATGCTCGAGAAAATGGAGTCTCAATATGGCACATAGAGATTTTAAATGAGTTATGAAATAACTTGATACAGATCTAATAAAAATTATATGATTTTCAAGTTCAAATGGATTGATCAGTTGAAAACACTAATCTTTCTAATGCTGATGCAGAAGGAAATATTTTTAACATTGTTGATATATTATATTATTATTATTGATGTAACTACCTTTATGAAAGAGTTAGGGAAAAATTACAGGGTTTTGTAGTAAAAGTGATCCTGAGGTTGAAGAGTTTATAGGAACTAGAGTAGTGAATGAAGTTGCATCTTATTACGATGTTGTGATGGAGGAGGTAGATGAGGAGATAGCTGAAACTGATATCGAACATGAGCCTCAAAATAGTGATCGATCGAGGATAATATTCTGATGAAGATTGAGTAGGGGAAGATACTGAGGTAGACTTCGAAGATGAGGATGAATGTTATGGTGATGGGGAAAAACCAATGAGATTTTGAATGTTAAACCAAAGTATGGTATTCCTCAGGATGTTAGATTGGAGGACTATTATGGGGATATGACATATCAAGAAATCCCCTTATGGATTGTATTCTTGTTCATCGTGAACAAATTAAAAAATGATTGAAGTTGCCTCTTTGAGCATATCAGAAAAAGCTTTTAAACTTCTTCGTGGTTGCTCCTGGTCAATTTAATCTGAATGTATATGACCTCTTTCATGTTGCTATATTAATTATTTTATTAAAAGTGAGGGGGGACCAAATAATTTATGTATATGACTTGCGCGATACATTGAAGGAGAATCCAAGTAAGCCTGGGTATAGGTACTTGGCCAGATTTCTAAAAAGGCCTTTGTCCAGGTTGTAAATTTTTTGCTGATTAATTGCTTGTGTCGGTAACTTTGAATCTCACTCTAAAGAATCGGGTGAATCTTTGAAGTGGATTTTTTTTCCTAGGTTAGTATCTATTTTTAATGATCTGTTGACGAACATTTTACTTGAAAATTCTGCAATGAGTTTCGTTTTTTTGTGTAGCTCTTAAAGAGATCGATAAGAATTTAAAGGTGAAGGAGAAGCTATACAATCTTAGAAAATATTATTTTGGTCGAATTGATTCTCTTGTCGAGGATCAAGAATTGTTGGAATTTTTTTTTAAAGAGACTGGGTCTAAAAGAAATCGAACTAAGGGGGACAAACTCCTATCGATTATTGAGCCGTGCTGCGGAAGTCGAACTCCTATCGATTCGATTAGGGTACAAACTAGCAAATAGGAATACACAATCAGCAACCAGCAACAAGGTTTTAAGGTGGTTTGGCAATTGCCTACATTCACACACAATAGAGAGTGAGTTTATTCCAAGACCAAGGCTATAATCTTTACAAATAATTGAGGTTTGTCTCTCAAGAATTCCTCACACTAAAGATCTCCCCAAAGGTGGCTCATAAAAAGCCTAACTCTCCATTATATACTTGGAAGAGCCAAATATAATCACTCGGATCTCAAGGCAAACAAAAGGCTTCAAATAAACTTAAAAATGACTTTTCGCAATGTCTGTTCGAACAAACTCTTTCCTATTTCAATAAACACCCAAAGTTTATTCGAAGAAAAGGGTTTTTGAGTAAATTGTTTGAACATACATTGAGTCTGTTCGAATGGACCTTGTTATGTTATAATAGACTCAGTCTATTCGAACAAAAAATAGGGCAGCCTCACAATTCTCCACCTCGGTGAAGATTTTCCCAACCAAACGAACCAAAATCTGAGCTGAACATAGCCACCAACCAAACGAACCCAAAACAAAACCCTCTCTCACCCAATGCCTCCAAGGACCTAAGCAAACAAACGTCCCAAGAAGCCTAAACGACCCAACGCCCCGAAGGACCAAAATCGACCAACCGTCCCAAATGACCAAATCGAACCAAGCGTCCTAAAGGACCAAATCCAAACAAATGTCCCAAAGGACCCAAGCCAACCAAACGTCCCAAATAACCAAATCGAACCAAACATCCCAAATGACCAAATCTAAATAAACGTCCCAAAGGACCCAAACTAACCAAACGTCCCACATGACCAAATCGAACCAAGAATCCCAAAGAGCCAAAATTTACAATACTAAATCAATGGTTGCCTATGTACTGTGGATCAAGTCGCCCGTAGTTCTCAAAATCCCTATGAGGTGCTAAATCAATCCATAAGAAAGAGACGGACCGTTCCCTTCTCTCTATCTCTATGAATCTCTATACCAAGAGTCCGCTTGTACCATTATCTTGGAGACTTCTTCAAACTGTACAACGATCACTTCATTAATTGGCATACACGTCTTCCTTTCTAGCAACTGTAAACCTACTCTGATGAGTTATATAGATCTCTTCCTTTAACTTCTCATGTAAGAACGCCATCTTAACATTGAGTTGTTACAACTCTAATTCAAATTTACTACCAAGGCCAATAGGATACGAATGGAGAAGTATTTCACCACTAGACTTGCCTTGAAACGTATCATCATCTTGGGATCCTTATTTCCTTTTGTAGACCCATTTACCACCAATTTCCCTCTTTCCCTTAGGCAACTTTAAAAGTTGACAAACTTCATTCTTACGAAGAGAATACATCTCTTCCTTCATCGCTCCCTCCCAATGTTTAGCCGTGGAAGGAGCACCTTCTTCAACGACCGGTAGTGCATAGGTTACTATGGCCTTCGCCTTTGGAAGTACCATGTCCTTTGTAAGCCATTTCGGCTTACCCACATTCCTTTTTGGCTTACTAGTTACAATTGACTCCACAACTGGAGTCCTCATCCGTACTATCAAATTCCCCACTCTCATCTGTGTCTTCATAATTTATAACATGAACCAATGGCACATCACCCGTTGTTACACCGGTAGATGATACCTCCTTTAGTATGAAACTCTCTGGCAACTGTAAAGACGCATCAATCTCCACCTACAGTAAAACCTCGCTTGTCATCTTCTCTTTGTGCTTAGAGACATGGAACTTTATCATAGAGAAGCCTCATCAAAAGTGTTATCTCTGCTCAGAATGATCTTTCAATCTCTCGTATCCCATAACTTATAGCCTTTCATACCCTTCTTCTTACCCAGAAAAATGACATTCCTTGCTCGCGGATCTAACTTACCATCTCTGACATGATAGTATACTGGACACCCAAATATACGAAAAGTATCATAATTTGTAATAGGTTTTCCCGACCAAGCTTCCATTGGTGTCTTAACCTCAATTACAGCCGAAGGTAACCTATAAACGTGGTAGCATGACTATGTCAAAGCCTCAACCCAAAACGCTTTGTCCAACCCAGAATTGGACAACATATATCGTACCTTTTCCAATAAAGTACGATTCATGCGCTCAGCTACCCCATTTTGCTGCGGTATCTCTCTAACTGTGAAATATTGAACGATCCCCTCATCCAGACATACTTACAAGAATGGATCACTAGTATACTCCCCACCATTATCCGAACGGATTAACTTGATCTTTTTGCCAGTATGAGTCTTTATCAACTTCTTCCACCTGAGAAAAATTTCTAGGACTTCATCCTTCCTCCTCATGGTATATACCAATACACGCCTAAAAAAGTTATCCACAAAAGACAAAGTAATGTTTTCTCCCCAAGTGATACATTCTTGGAGGGTCCCTAAACATTTGAGTGAACATAAATAAGGGTTTCACGAGTACGGTGGATAGAAATTTCAAACTTTACCCTTGTCTGCTTGCCCAGAACACAATGTTCACAGAAGTCCAATTTGCACACCTTTGTACCTTTTAATAGCCCTTGTTTCGCGAGAACTCTCAAGGACTTTTTCCCTGCATGCACCAAACGTATATGCCATAGCCGAGTAGTATATCTAGAAATGGTCTCCTTACTTCCTGCGGTAGAAACCTCACCAAGAACAATTGTACTATCCAAGTAGTACAAGTTGCTACTTCTTTAGCCTTTGAGCACAACCATGGCTCCCTTAAGAACCTTCTTCACACCATTCTCAGACACAGCCTTGTAGCCTTTTGCTTCAAGCAAAACTGTTGAGATAATGTTCTTCATCGTCAGAATATACCGAACCTCCTCAATTTCTTTAACCAACCCATTGTGTAACTTTAGACGAATGGTACCTATCCCCATGATGCGACAAGAATCATAATTTCCCATTAACACCGCGACACCTTCTAGCCTTTTCAAACTAGAAAAACAACCCTTCTTGGGATAAATGTGATAAGTAACACCTGAATCCAAGATCCACTCTTTTAAATTAATCAACTACCCATCCACTAGATGATATAGTCAAAGAGAAGTCAGAATTATTACTTCCATTTGTTGTGTCTTGAGCAACATTTATTGAAGAGCCCGATTTCTCACCTTTCTTTTTCTTAAGAAGCGCGGGACATTCATTTTTCTAATGACCCCCGTCTCTTTACAAAATGCACATTGGTCTTTTTCCAAGTTGTTATTTACACCGTGACTTTTCAACTTTGATCGAAAGTTGTTATCACTAGACTTTTCCTTGTCCAATGACCGCCCTCTAGTAATTAATACCTCAGATGTGGACTCCTCAAACTTATATTTTTCCTTCCTCTGATACTCATTGTTTACCACCGTCGTAGTCACATCCGAGTATTGCAATAAACTTGATAAGAGGTTTTTAAGGTCTTATAGCAAAATACCTGCTCAAAGTACGGTTGTCGAATTGTAGCACGGATGGGTGAGATTGAATCCACAGGGGGGTTTGGGAAAACAAATACTTTCTAGGCCAAATTATTGTTTGGTAAGAGATAAATCTAAATGAAGAAATAAAAAATAATTATAAAATTTAATGGGAGAGAGAGCTAAGGTTCAGACTTGGCCTCTACCTTTTAAAACACTAATCGATATATAAATAGATCATAATATCTCCACCCATCATATGTTCGTGTTAAGACATAATATGTTGTAAAATAAACCACTAAATATATGGTCAAGCATTTAGTGGTCATGTTTTTAAGTGATGGTGAAGAGTATCTTAGAGAATTATCAACTCAACCATGGCTAGGCTTGAGTGAGTTTTTTAGTGCTTCCCCTTTTTAGATTTCCAAATCAAGTCTACAGTTAGTAACACTTGTTTGTATCTAAAGTTATCGTACACCAAACCGAAGCTATGGATAAACTTTCGATATGATGTACTAACTTATCAATTATAAAGTACTAAGAGAAAACTAATTAGAACCTAATTAATTCTAACTATTGCTCGTCTAAGAAGAGGCCTCATCCTAGCCTTAACTAGGAGATTAGCCTCTCATCTCGGACTTTATCACATTAACAACTAATAAAGATATTAACAAAAATTAAACTAAAGAGAAGAAGAAAAAAATTTACTTTATTCACTATTATCTTCTAATATGAGATGCCCAATTACAATAGGGGAGAGTTTCTTTTATAGGAGAAGGAACCCAAATTTAAAAACTATACATTAAATTCTAAAGAATATTTTTACAATAATTTTTTTTAATATTACAACCAATCGCCTAAGATTCTTGCATATAATTCATTTAAAGTAATGTAGAGATCTTTCTTCATGGAAACTCTTGCATATATCTTCAATATAAAATATCTTTAAAAATCTTGGATATAATATCTTCTTTAATCTTATTACCAAAGAATATTTGTGTATATAATTTTTCAGTCTTGAGACCAAATATATTGTGTCTTTGACTTTTTTGTGCTATGAACTGTTTGAGACACTTTTACTTAACTTTAAGAGCTTGGTTTCAAATTACCATCTCCAATAGCTACAATCAAACAAATGCGCATAAGTACCCAAAATTAAATATAATGGACGACTAAAATACATATTCGAGTATATTAAAAATGTTATAATTACGTATTTATCAGAACTCTTCCTGTACGTTATCGTCGTAACAAAATGTTACTCTTCGGGAAGTGAGTTCAAGAACAAAAGTGTTTTGTCTTCATCACCAACAATTTCTCTGGGTTTGTCAAGTCGGCTAATAACTTGGTAAAATCATTCAAGTGTTCTAACATAGAAATCCCTTGTCTCATCATGAAGCGGTAAAACTTTCTTTTCATATGGAGTCGATTTTGGATGCTCTTCACCAAATATTTCTTCTCAAGGACCTCCAGATTTTATCTGCCGAGGTTTTGTTCATTACAAGGTATTTTATATCTTGAGCAAGACATGAGCGGATTTGGCCACATGCCTTCTTACTTATATTTTTCCAAACACTCTCCTCTACCTCATCCGATTTGTCTTCCAATACTTCATCTAAGTCTTGTTGACTTAGCGCATCAATAACCTCGACTCTCCTCTACCTCATCCGATTTGCCTTCCAATACCTCATCTAAGTCTTGTTGACTTAGCGCATCAATAATCTTGCATCGCCACATGCCGAAGTTATTGGTGTTATTGAATTTCTCAACGTCTATCTTTGCGTTGTTAAACATCACCATTGTATTACGTTTAAGGGTCGAGGAATTAGGTTTATCTCCTTCTACCATGGTTTCCCAAGTTTTCATACACTAACCGAAATTGAAAACCCAAATGAAATCGAGATAAGTCGACGTACCTCAATTTCGTGCACCACAAATGATACAACCTGGCTTTGACACCAATTGTTGAGCCGCACCGCGGAAGCCAAATTTCTATCGATTCGATTATGGCACAAACAAGCAAATAGGAATACATAATCAATAACCAACAACAAGGTTTTAAGCTGGTTTGGCAATTGCCTACATCCACACACAATAGAGAGAGAAAGTTTATTCCAAGACCAAAGTTATAATATTTACAAACAATTGAGGCTTCTCTCTCTAGAATTCCTCCCACTAAAGATCTCCCCAAATGTGGCTCATAAAAAACCTAACTCTCATTTATATACTTGGGAGAGCCAAATTCAATGACTCGGATCTTGAGGCAAACAAGAGGCTTCAAACAAATTCAAAAATGACTTTTCTTGATGTCTGTTTTTTTATTTGTTCGAACAGACTCTTTCCTATTCGAATAAACACCAAAGTGTATTAAAAAAAAGGGTTCTGAGTAAATTGTTTGAACATACATTGAGTCTGTTCGAACAGACTTTGTTCTGTTCGAATAGACTCAAAGTCTATTCAAACAGAAAACAGGGCAGCCTCACAGTCTCCACTATCTCGATGTCTTCAGGCGGAGCCTCCTCCGATCGGGATTTCAACCAACACCAAGAAATTGGATACGTTGGTTACATACAACAAGGGTTGTGGATAAACGGAGGCAGCAACTGATCCACTGTGTTACAGAGGTGAAGGAGTCTAGGATAAAATTCAAGAAAAGGAAAACAGATCGATTTTGGGATATCAAATTTGAGGATGGAATTCTCCATATTCCTCGACTTCTAATCCATGATGGGACTAAGTTCCTATTTTTCAATTTCATTGTATTCAAACAATGCCAACTTGATTGCAGTAATGACATTACCTTGTATGTGATATTCATGGATAATATGATGAACTCGCCCGGGGATGTAGGGTACCTTCATTACTGTGGGATCATCGAGCACTGGCTTGGTAGTAATGCTGAAGGGGCTGACCTCTTCGACCATCTTTGCCGGGAGGTGGTTTTCGATGTTAATGGCAGTTATCTTTCATTGATGTCAGAACATGTGAACAGATACTACAACCACAAATGGAACACTTGGCTTGCGAGCCTAAGGCATAACTACTTCAGCAATCCATGGGCAATCACCTCGTTTTTCGCTGCAGTTGTGCTGTTGTTGCTTACTTTTGCTCAAACATTTTACAGAGTTTATGGTTATTACTTTCCAAGAAGATGAAAACAGTAAGCTCATACACATTTTCCTCTAAGTAGATTTAGGAACACAGTTGATTTTCAAATATTACCAATTTTTTATATTTAAAGTTAATACATTTGAATTTTGGTTTGGATTGTTTAATTGAGTTTCTACCAATTTATACATTCATATCACTGTAAAAACAGTGATATTGGTTACTACAGCCTTTTCCAGAACTTGTTCTTTTGTTAGCTTATTTGGGAGGAGCTGTGTCCATTAATGCTATGACCAGAAGTTTCTGGTTGTTTTGCTCTCCAAAGGAAGGAGCTGTGTTCTCTCCTGGGAACTTTTGGTAGTTGTATTTGTTGGAAGTCTTTTGGGCAGCTTTCTTTTGTTGTTCATGGTCTTATGGACCAGGTGTAGTCTTTGGGGGTTGTCTTGAGCTGGTGCTGCATGTTGATTCTCCTTGTGGTTCAGTGTTGCTAGTGTTGCTGTTCCTTCTGCTGGTTGTGGAGTTCTCCTTTGAACTGGTCTTTCCTTGATTAGTTCTGATGCTGGAAGTTTATGTAACTGGTGGTTTGGCCGTTTGGTGTTCAGGTTCTCTCTTTTCCTGGAGAAAAAGAGTTCGGTCCTAAGCGCTTAGGACCGAGAACTGTCCTAAGCGCCTCTTCATATTACATGTGTCCATTTAACCTCCCATGTTAACCTTGGTTAAGTTATTTGTTATATATATTCTCTTTTACCTAATTTAAGGAAGATATCAATTAGGGACTACTATAATAGTGTTTCCATTTTTGACCCAATTTAAGTATGTTGAGTCACAAGAAAATAGAGAACTCTGTCATTTTCAAGTTCCCCTTGTTTTGTAATATGTTTTGCTCGATGTAAAATAGAATGAATTATGAAATACAACCATCTTTTGATACATTAGGCTTTATATCGAAACAAAATTGAAAAACAGATATGATCATGTTGGCCTAATTGTTTGTTGATAAAAGTAGTGAATTAAACAATGTTTTTACTCTTTTTCTCTCTTAATAACAATCCAGATTCCACATTTATTTGACTTGAGTTTTTTTTGTTTTCATTGGGAAGAATAAACAGAAGTCTCTTGTTGTTAGTTTGCCTCAATCAAAATAATAAGATTACACTATAAAAGGATATCTTACATACTTAACTGCTCAAGTTCTCCGTAAATTGATATTTGCCATAATTTAGAGGATTCGATATCTTATTGACAGCTAATTTAAATGTAGTCAACATGGGAGGTTAAATAAAACACGTGCAAGATGAAGAGGCGCTTAGGAGAACCGGACCAAACTTTTTCTCCTTTTCCTGCCTGTAGGATTTGAGTTGTACGTAAATGGTTTTTTTTTTTTACTTTCCTTTTTATTATATCACTAGTACTACCCGTGACTTCACACGGGCAATTTCGTCAAAGCGCCTTCGGCGCTATCTTTATAATTGGCACATTTTCCTTGTTGCTATATTGGGTTATCAATGTTGCATTAATGAAGTCTAGCAGTTCAATCTTCAATATCTCTCATAAGTGTCAAATTTCGCTGAAACATTTTGGTTGTTTCAAGTCCTATTCCCTTACATCCATAAACACATGTACATAATTAAGATTCTCACATAGGAGAACATATATGGGAACACTATGATTAAAATATTCTAAGCACTTTGCTTATACGATAAACCCACACTTTTTTCTTTTGTATGCCTAACATGAGCTTTCTTAGAAACAATACACACTTCTCCTACTCTTTTCAACTATGACCAACACTTCAAATTCCTCTATAGTTCACATTCGGTTCACTATTACACAAAGTTTAACCCACTCTGTAGCGGCATTTATGTACCCATAATCTGTGCCCACTATAAAATATTGTTATTTTTATCAGTCCGGTTATTCTGATAGCACCGTCGTTTATGACGGTATTAGTGAAATAACTTATAGCACATCTGCCTAACTCTCGTAGTCACGACATTTAGTGGCACATTTATTATACCAAGTTTTGGGAGATAGCTGAATACAAAAGCACATCCATCTCAATGCAAACCTTTTGTTGCATTGATAGTAATATGAAACCTACCATCAAAACCACCTTTGTTTGTTGCATTGATTGTAATCTGAAACCTACCATCAAAACCACCATTGTTAAATTACAAATACATATAAACACTACCATTGATAGTAATCTCAAACCTTTTGCTGCATTTCATTTAATAAATTTCACATAAATATAGTCTTTGGTTTGAGTTAAAAACCACCATTAAAAACCAAAATATCTATTGTGGAGAGCAAAATAACCGATTACAGAGAGAGAGAGAGAGAGAGAGAGATATGTACCTGTTGTGGAGAAGGACTCGGTGGGAGAGGAGAGAGAGATGTGACAGGTTTGTGAAGTAGAAAAAGAAGTTCAAATTTCGAAGTAGTACTGCAGGTAGTTATATTTTCTTGTAAAAACACGTGGCACAACTACTTCGGAGTTGGGGACAGTTGGAGGACAATTATGAAGTTGCTCATTCGTATGGTAGTTTTGGAAGTTTCATACACTGACAACAAATATGAACCCTTGATTCATTTTTTTGGCCTCGAGAAATGTTGTGTTTTAAGATTGTCTTGATACAAGTACCCTAGAATGTAATATAAATGGGGGTTTAGGAAGGATACATTCGAACATGCTTGACCTCATTTACTTTTCGTCACAAAATACTCAGAAATTCAGAAATGTCGAGGTATTGTTGTTAAATTTATCAGTGTCTCAAATTATCAGTTATTTTCCTTCTGAACAAACTGGAAGTTGGGGTCAGGCACCCCACCATACTGGAAAGTAGCTAAAATATTCGATATTTACATTTTGATGCATCTGCTATACGAGTAATGAGAACTCTCTAGAAAACTCCTGGCGAAAGATGAAGTTGCTTTGTCGAAATTTAGAATTTGTGGCTATATTATCTGCAACTTTATTTCGCTGTGAGAATGAAGGTAAATTTTTCCGTGATGACTATCATCTTCATCTGCTTTCTGCACTTTTTAATCCATAACCCAGGAATTTTTGTAACTCCAATTATGATCTTCAAGCTGCTTGAGAATTAATCTGCATTTCAGTATCCATGAACCCCAGCATAGGTGCATTTTCAAGTTTTAACCCCTTTGCGAGTTGCATTCAGCTCAATTAGGTTGATATTTTCTTTTTTTGAGTCGCATTAAATTTGTCTTTGCATTCTCTGACCTGATTATTCCAATCTGTGCTTTTCTTCTCTCATTTATGCACCCATCACAGTTGACAATGATAATATGCATTAATGGATGTCTCGAGGAAACTCATCTTATTGATTTGGGACCTTTGAGTTGTATGATAAGAGGGTTTATTTATTAACAATGATATCTCTGGTTTTGGCCTGTTGAGAACTTTTAGGAGGTCTTATGTTTAGCTTGTGTTTTGTTTTTGATTGTCTTTATACGAGTCTCAAGCTGAAATAGGTACATTATGAAATCGTAATCTGTTCCTTTCAATCCAGGTTTTGTTAACTACTGGTAGTGATGTAATTCTGGTAATTTTCTTCGCAGTTAGATTGTCTCAATCAATTTTTGCCTATTGCTACCAAGATATCTCTGGTCTTTAGCTTGTTTCGTACTGACTCAAAGAATGCAGGAGTCTTGGGTTCTTTGGTATATCATCTCCCTCCAGTTGCTGCCAAGTTTTGATAATCTCCCAGAAAAGGTATGTAGTATAATTTCTTGACTGATTCATTCTCCAACAAAAAAAGGTAACCAGTGTAGCAGCGGTGTATTGAGTTTGTCTGATTCATTTTTGACTGATCCATTCTCCAGCAAAGGGTCATGCCACATATAAATAAAATTCCTGGTCTTGAAGATTTTTGAGGAACAGATCGGTACATTGCTTTCATGCCAGCAAGGGATGGTCTAATGGCTCACCACTCTTCTGCTTTCTTCTTCTATTGTTCATATGCAGACCTAAATGTTAAGAAAGTTTAGAACTTTACGATAAATTGTAACATTGCATTGTTAGTGTATAAGAATGAAACTCAATTGTCTGCCCTTTTTAGTTCCCCAATAGGGTCCATATAGTGAAGCTGAAGGAATTACTCAAACGACCATACCTCTAGACTCTCAGAGATGTCTGCAAAGAAAAGTCAGTGCCCGCTGTTTCTGCCTTAGATATATTTGGTGTCTTGTGTCACTTTATGATGGCTTTGACTTTGGCTTAATTTGTGATTTCATATTGCCCATTCTATCAGTTCTGCCCTTTGGCCTACTTACCTTGTTGCAATTTCAGTCAATTCCCTTCACACGTACTAATTCACCAACTTCTCCCCAGTACCCCAATACTACAACCCCCCGTTACTTTATTTGAATTTTCCGAATCCTATAAATGGTAAGTCCAAAAAAATGAACATGAAAACATTTCTACATCATCTTTGATAGCATCCATACTAAACGTTTTCCCCACAATTGAGGGTGATTGGTGGTCAGCTAGTAGCCGGACTAGTCCCCTGGGCAGGTGCAAAATAACCAGAAAAAGGGGAACCAACTTCCCTAGCTGTTAAAGAGTGAGCTGCAGTGTTCCAACTACGGTTAACATACTCGACTCTAAAATCTAAAAAAAAAAATCTGCCGCAGCTCTCGTATCCGGAGCAAGGGTAAGAGCTCCCCAACTAAGATCCTTTGACCTCTCTCTGACGGCTCGAACGATCCTCTACAAACCTAAATGCCAAGCCACCTCCAATCCTCTAAGCGCTGCGAGCGTCTCAGCCTCTTCAGCGTCAGCTGCTCTGGCCCGTTCGTAACCTGCACAGATAAAAAAGTTTGAGTAATTTTGAATAGTGAAACCCGACCCCCTAGACTTATCCTGGGCATTCCAGGAGGCATCCACGTTGACAATATGCCATCCCTCCTGGACTTGGTATTGGGTCTGAGTCTGCCTAATGGAGAGATTTGGGTTCGAGAGAGTTTGGGGAATGGTGTAGAGCTTTTTTGCATGATGTAGAATATCCCTCGTTATTTTAGCTTGTTGCTCGAATACGAGAGAGTTCCTGCTGGTCCAAATAGCAAAAGAAGTTATGTTAAAAGAACTGTAATAAGATGAAAAATTAGAAACATGCCCATGATTTTGAAAGCCTCTTAAGAGAGTGATAGGAACCGATTCTGTGTAGCTCCAGTTTCTGAAGTCGATCAAGAGGTCTGACTCGAGCCAGATGTCGCAGATCTTGGGGCAGAAGAATAAAATGTGGGTAGTAGTTTCCTCTTCCAGGCCGCATCGGGGGCAGTTAGTATCTCAATCAACGTGACCATGCCAAATGTTGAATTTGGTAGGGATACCATTCTGAAGGATTTTCCAAAGAAAGAGTTGGATGCGGAAGGGGACTTGGAGTTTCCAATTTTTTTTCCCAGGGTATAGAGGGTGGGGTTGCTTGAGGGAGGGCGAAGAAATCTCCAGGTGAAGTGTCGGTCGAAAAATTGTGAACAGACCGGACCGTAAGGATGCTGTTATTTTCCTTGGTCCATCTTAGGACGTCTTTCGCAGGATGTTTGCTGAGAGGGATACAAATGATAATATCGGTAAGGTCAGGGTTAAAGGTGGATTGGATGAGGTACGTTTTCCAGGTTTAGCTATTGGTCCAAATGAGGTCCGCAACTTAGGTGACTTCTCTGACAGCAGGGACGGGGCCAGCTGGTCTCCCGAATCTAATACCCGGGATCCATGGTTTCAACCAGAGGTCGACGCTTTCTCCGTCTCCTATATGCCAGCAGAGCTCGGACCATATGTTGTTACGGGCTTTAAGGATACATTTCCAGATCCAGGAGTCGGCAGGCTTGGGGAGGGCCAGCATAACGGAGTCTTTGGGGGTATAATTTGCTTTCAGGTTTTTAGCCCATACCTTATCTGGTTCTTTGATGACCCGCCAGAAGAGTTTGGCCATCAGGGCTTGATTATGGTTAAAAGCGGTGCGAATGCCAAGACCCCCAGACTGAGTGGGTTTGCAAATATTTTTTCATTTGATAAGGTAGGCCTTGGGTCTGCCCTCGTGATTTGACCCCCAAAGGAAACGCGCGTTCATAGAGTCAAACTGTTTGCAAGTTTTGCCAGGGAGGGGGAAAACGGACATGAGGAAGGTTGGAATTGCTGAGTTAACAACTTTAATAAGGGTGAGGCGGCCGAATTGGGAAAAGAATTTTGCTTTCCATCCCTCAATCCGCCTAGAAACCCTGGTGATAATATCCTGGAAGTTAAGGCTCTTGGCACGGTCGAAAGTAAGAGGAGCTCCGAGGTATTTGCCCCTAGATGAATCTCTCTTGATGTGCAGGATCCTCTGGATGATCTTATGATGACGGTGATGCTCGTTCTTGCTGAAGAGGATGCAGGATTTGTCAAAATTAATCTCCTGGCCTGACACCATGGTGAAGGTGTTCAGGGCTTACTTGAGGGTGTCAGCTTCGCTAAGGGTAGCATTGCAGAAGATAAAATTGTTATCCGTAAAAAGGAGGTGAGAGACTGGGGTGCTGCCTCTAGCAGTCTTAATACCATGTAAAGTACCTTCTTTTTCTTTTTGGAGCTGGATTTTAGATAAAACTTCTGAAAAAATAAAGAAAAGGGAAGGGGAGAGGGGGTCGCCTTGGCGAATCCCCCACCCAGATTTCAGGAAACCATAAGAAGAGCCATCTAAGGTGAATGAGAGCGCGGTGGTGGAGATGCATTGGTGGACCCAGTTGCACCATTTATCACAGAAACCCATGACACGCATCGTGTCCTCTAGGAAATCCTACTCCACGCGGTCAAAAGCTTTACTGAGGTCGAGCTTTATGGCCATGCAGTTACGCTTTCATTTCTTCTTCTTCAAGGTCTTGAGAATCTCTTGGGCCATAATGATATTGTCAGAAATTTGCCGGCCAGGAATGAAGGCATTCTGGGATGGGGAGATAATCTTGTTGAGGAGGGGCCGGAGCCGCGTGGCCAAAATCTTGGTGATGATCTTAAGCTTGGCGTTGCAGAGGTTGATGGGTCTGAAGTACTCTGGCTTCTCCGGTTGTTTGTGCTTGAAGATGAGGGTGACATTGGTATGGTTGAATTTGCCCAGCAGGTAACTGTTTTGAAAGAAAGCGATCGTGGCATGGTGGAGGTCATGTTTAACCGTGTCCCAGAATTTTTGGTAGAAAAGAGGGGTGAAACCGCCCGGACCGGGTGATTCATGCGGGTTCATGGGGAAAATGGCTTCTTTGACCTCTTCCATACTAGGATCTTTCGTGAGCAATACGTTGTCCTCTTCGGTAATGGAGGTATCGAGGATGTTAAGGTCTCCTACTTTGATAGGGGGGTGTGACGGTGCGAAAAGGTCTATGAAGTGCTGGATGAAGCTATCACCGATATCTTTTCTTCCCTGCCTCCAAGAGCCGTCGGGGCGCCTGATCTTTCTTATGGTGTTAGTACGTCTGCGCCCAAGGGTAGACAGGTGGAAGAATTTTGTATTCCGGTCGCCATCCCGGAGCCACATTTTGCGCAATTTCTCACGCCAAATGGATTCTTCTATGTCTAGAAGGTTATGGAGACGACGTTGGAGGTTTTGTTCAATAGTGGTGTTGGCTTCGTTAGGTTGCTCTTTCTGGATGTTGGCGATCTGGTTACGGATGTTGAGAAGAGAGATTAGGTTGGCATTGAATTCCTCTTTGTTTCAGGCGAAAAGCTCCTTTTTGGTATGTCTGAGCTTGTTACACAACCGAAGTGGCCGAGATCCCGGTTGGTCTTTTGCCCAAGCTTGGTTGATGATCCTTGGTAGCGAGGGTACTTGGTCCAGGCTGAGAGGAAGTGGAATTGTTTGGGAAAATCGATTCTCTTCGGTTCAGTGTTGAGGACGATGGGTCCGTGGTCCGAACCGATGATTGGGAGGTTGTGCAGGGTGGCGTCAGGGAAGCAGGAGCTCCATTGTGCGGAGTTAAGGGCTCTATCAAGTCGTTGTTTAATGAGCTCTCTACCTTTCATCTTGTTTGACTGGTCAAACAAGATTAACCAGTCCGAACAGCTAAGATTAATCAGTCCGGAGTCAAAAAGAAAATCGTTAAAAGGATTGGGAGTTGTCGGGTCAAAATGGATTTTGCCGAATTTCTTGTTCTGATTAGATATACTATTAAGGTCGCCCAAGACCAGCCAAGGGACCTTGACATTGGGGGCCATGGCACTAATAGCGTTCCAGTAATTCAGTTTGTTTTGTTGCTCAGGGGGACCGTAGGTGAAGGAGCAAAGCCAGTGAGTAGGATCACTGTCAGGAGGTTGGTTGGGTGTGGGGGAGGAGATGAGGGCATCGATCCCCCTCGGGGATGAGGATAGAATGGTGAGGTTGATGTTGTCGTGCCAGGCTAGCCAGAGGTCGCCTCTGTGGGTGAGGGTTGCGTTAACCGAATGGGAGTAGGGGAAACCTAAGCTGGCCAGGTTCCGGAGAGAGTCTGTGTTGGCAACTTTGGTCTATGAGAGGAAAATGATATCAGGGTGGAGCTTGTTGTTGTGCGTCCTGAGTTCTCTAGGGGTGGACGGCTTACTTATCCCCCTACAGTTCCAAGAGAGAATAATCATTGGTAACCGAGGGCCAGTGTTGGGCCCGCTTCCGATGAGATTTTAAGAGGGGGTGCAAAAGAAATAGACTTGTTAATATGACTCTTGAGTTTGTGATGTCTGTATGAGAGTGTGAGTGCCTCGGAGCGCCAATCGTAAAATAGGATGATCGGTTTTTTTTTAAGTAGACTGCTTCTTTCTTGTTTTCTCAAGTTTAGGAGGGGCGATAAGCAAGTTACGGGCTTCAGCGATGATTTGTCTCTTCTTGATGTTGGGTAAAAGATGACCATTCCTACCTGTGTTCGTTCGTCGATTGTCCAGAGAGTATGCTTGTCTCAGCCGTCTAGAAAGTTCTTGCTTAAAAGTGTTGGACTGAATGCCAGAGTATCTAGTGTGGGTAAGTGGGTGTGGGGTTTCCAGAGTTGTGGGTGTGTGCGTGGTGTGTGAATTGCAAACCGGTGGCTACAAAAAGTGCAATTAACTGTGTTAGGCTGTGCATAAGTATGAGCATGCATTTGTGACTTTGGAAGTTTAGTGTAGTAATGTGCATGCCTGTGCTCTGTGAATTTTTTCATACGCCATCGTTCAAAAGAATATTCCAAGTGGAAATGAGAGAGAAATAACTTTGTATGCATATTCAATCCAAAAGAAATGTGCGTGTGTGCTAAAGGTGAGTAAACCCTAACCTTAGAGGGTCGGCTTGTATCGTCTGAATCTGCGTCCTCCGGTGAAGTCTGTCTTCTTCTCTTTCGAGTGTTATTTGCTTGTTCAGGTGATTCAGCTGAGCTTTCGGTGAGCAGCGGCGAGTTTTTTGTGGATTTCAGTCTCGGCGTGTAACTGTTACGGGTGGTCTTTAGACGGCTTTCGGAGTCGAAGATGTCTCCACTTGTCGGTGTGATCCAACCGGAGCTGCCTTCGGAGGAGAGCTCAATTGCCGGAGATAAGTCCTGAGGGTTGGGCGCCCATTGAGAGCCAAGGTGAGTACCTGAATCTTTCTGAGTATTCTCGGACATGGGGTGGGTCAGGAGGAAGGCTTTGGCGGAGGACTTAATTGGTTTGGGTTTTAATATTTTGCCTGTGGGTTCCAGATATGGGCTTTGCTGCTGGCCTAAACAGATGGTCTGGTTACATTTGTTTGTGATTCTGGGTTCGGTTTGGGCCGCAGTTGTTTGGTGATGTGGGTCTTTTATGATAAGTGGGCTTGGGCAATGGTGGGTTATAGAATCAAAATCAATTTGCCGGGCTTGAAGGGGTGAGACCACCTGCTGTCCATAATTTATAATGGCCTTGTTAAAAAGATTTGATGGAAGGGGCTTTGTTTGGTCGGGTGGAGAGTTTAGGTTCCATTTGAAAAGATGGGTGGGACCCAAGAGGTAAGGGTGATTTTGGGTAAGAGGAGCCAACGGCTCACTGCCACATTTGGAGACAAAGGAGATTGATTGAAATGGTGATATCTGATTTGATGGCTCATAAATGCCATAAGCATTTAATGACTCAATGTAGTTCCCTAAATTTACCGTTCTGACTCCCTCGATTCCCGAGAACTGCGTAAGTTGCATGCAAACCCTAGCTTCCAATGCTAGTTTAACTCCAAATACTCCAAACATATTTCTTTATCTATCTAGCCTAAATAAAAATATGCAGCACTCCAAACATAAACATGTTTTTTATGGAAGGAACCTCACACCTAAAAGTAGATAATAAGAGTTTACATAAGAGAGAGAGAGAGAGTTATCCCAACACAAGAGTCAAGTGTTGTGCGCCTGAAGTAGAATAAGAGGTTAGTTTTTTTTTTGTATTTGAATCTGGTCTGAAAATTTGTTTCCCCACTCCCATTACCTTCCTCCCTGCCCCACTCCTATCTCCCTCACCAAACCATGCAGGGAAAACCCTAATCCCTTTCATTACCTTCCTCCCTTCTCCTCTCCTACCTTCTCTCCTCCTTTCGTTTGCTCACCCCAGCTTTACCTAAACCTCCAACCCAGCCTTTTTCACTTCAGCTACAACAAAACCTTCTTGTATCTCCCTAGGCAGTACCACCAACAGGCTTTAGACTTACACCCAACACTAACACGATCTTCCAAGTCACCATGGAAGAGGAAGAACACGAGCAAAACTCTATCCACAAGGACCGAGTCAGAGAACTAGCAGAAAGGCTCAAAGGCTGCTCAACGCACGATCCTATCCCCATACTTATGTTAAATGCCTCCAAATGGGAAGGGCTTCAAAGCCGATGAAAATATGCTCTCGCATTCAAATCTATTTCTTCAAGCGTAAAAGAACAAGCTCTACTCGACGAAGTGACTCGAGAGTGGTCCAAAATCATCCCCCATATTCCTCCCATTAGATACGAACAAGAATTTAAAATCTTCATCGCAAACTTTCAAAACCCCGACGACCTAAGAACTATAATTCAAACCCTACCTGTCAACGTTTATGGGTATTCCATACTCCAACAAATTGTTGATCCATTACTACACCAATCCGAGTTTGTTTTTCCTCGTTATCTTTGTTGGGTCCAACTATCTGGCTTGCCGTGCTGTCTTTTGGACAAAAACACGCTTGAGGTCATTGTTAACAAAATCGGAGAGTTCGTCAAAGACGACTATACACCAAAGGAAGTCGGTTCCTTAAAAATCAGTTTCATCCGGATTCTCATTAACCTAATCACCAACAAATCCCTGGTCTTATCGATACCCGTCTCAAGGCCGACCAAATACGGAGACTCTAGGATCACCGTTAAATACGAGAGATTAGAAGGATTTTACCCCTATTGCGGTATACTAACTGGCTCGCATCTTACAAACTGTTTGAAAGCATAGTACACGAACGTAACCGGCTCAATATCACTACGAGTTTCCAGTTTCTGTTCGGCGAGCACGTTCAAGTAAACCCGCCAAAGAACAACTACACATCCCCTTTCAAGCATTTTTTCCAAGGTGCCAGGACGCAAAACTACCATCGTGCAAGTTCCCCACAACATACTAACTCCTACCCAACCAACCCTACATCGACTAAACTGAGAGACACCATGGGAGAGATCATTCGAAGAGCCGTAAACAGTCTCAACTCGTGGAACGCACAAGCCTACACCGGAAAAAAGCCATACAATCGGCCATGCAATCGGAATAGCAAACCGAAACAGAAATCAGGCACTACTCATAAACTTTATAAACCTTGAGATGCGTGTTGAGAATAGTGGGCAGAGAGACAAAATAGTTTTAAACCCTTACACATCAATCACTTGAACTCGACTGGTTTCGGGCGCCTCAAAATCTTTTTATATTCAAAACTTTCTTGGCAACAAATTTGGTGGGGTGGGGACCACCAGGGAGTTACTTAAGGATTTTACCGAAGCTTCTAACGGGAAAATGCATGTCATCACCGATTTGACCACACGAGAGACCTACCCAAACTCATAAACGATTGTTCCATCTCATGCCACTGCAACCTCGAGTAAAGAGCTACAACTTTTTCCTAAAAAAGGGGGATAACCACCTGCAAAACTGCCACTCAAACCTTCTACTTCGTCCTGCAATGTCAGAGGCAGTAGGGACAAATTTGTGGTGGACCGGGTTCAGCGAAAACGAAAAGCCTATACAATGAATTTGGGCTACTCATATACACTCACGGGCCCGGGCCTGGTGGATCTGTACTACTCGGACTTCCCAACAGTTCAAACCCATGCTAGACCACAATTGAGCGGGCTGTAGTGTGATCAAATAAATATACCCACCCACAAAAACACTTGCGCTGCCAAAGCAAAGAAACCTCTAACCGGGTCAAAAAGGCACCAAAGGCCTGCCAATACCCACATTCGTTTTCTGACTGGCACACAAACCGGAGACGCATCAAATGATGATAAGGTAAACTGGGTGACAGACTCTGAATCGGACAATCTCCCCCTGGAAATTGGATACTCTACGGATGATAGTGCGGGATGGCACACACCATGCTGCAAAGATTTTTTTGGGTCCGACTCCGGACAAGATAGTGGGAAATATTGCTCATCCTCTTTTGACTGGCTTAAGTGCACTCTTCTCGGCTCTGGTAACTCCAAGGAAGGTACGGGGGAATCGGGCTTTCCCGCAAAGGTGCACAAAATTTTCAAAACTTTAGCATCCACTTTTGTTTCTTCTTTAAATGATAATGTTACCAACTCGTCGTACTATTTAGTCCACTATTATGGGAATGGATCAAAAATGTCGGGAAGACTTAGACCTTCGAACACCAAACACCCGAAGCTTTCTCCATATAAAGAGAGGGTCGGCCGTAGTTTTACTTCTATGGCCCCACCTAATTATTATTATAGTAAATCAGTAGAACACGATTTTGGTCGGTGCTGTGGAAATAGCATCAAAACTAGGACCAAACCCAACCGGACCCCGATTCAGACTAGTCATTCTCGACAATGGGGAAAACTAGTCCAACCCTTTAAACACACCCAACATATTTCTCTATTAGATCAACGTTGTCATAGCAGAGGCTTGGAGGGGGTCAAGAGATCCATTACCAAAGCCGCTCGTGCCTTTCTTTCTCCTCAATACTCGGTGGCCTGCAAAACTATCTGCAAGCATTTCAAAAATATTCGTACTCATCTCTTAGAAAGGAAAACGAGAACGAAGCACTCCCCATTTGCACTCCTCCCCTCCCAGAACGACCTAATCCTGAGTACCACACTTGCTGACGCCCAAAACACAGAACCGGGCCCGATACCGGCCCTCAGTTTCAAATGATTATTCTATCCTGGAACTACAGGGGGAGCGGTAAGGCCTCCAACTTGCGTGAGCTCTTAGCTCACCAAAAAAAGTTCAAGCCGAATATTATTTTTCTCTTCGAAACCAAGGCTACTAGACCTGAGGGAGGACCCGGGAAGGCTTAACTATCTGGAATTCACCCACTCCTACTCTGTTAACGCCTCTGCAACCCATGGGGGAGGCATTCCTTTCCTCCTCCCCCAACGACATTGATTCTCTCATCCAATCTCACTTCATCAATGGGGCTGGGGGCACGCAAGACGAACAATGGATGTGTTCCTTCATACTGGAACGTTATTGGTCAACTGGCCCCTAATATTCCCATCCCCTGAATTGTCCTCGGAGATCTTAACAGCATCACCTGCCAAGAGGATAAGTTTGGGCGCATCCCCTTTGACATATCGGCCCCTAATCCCCTCAAAAAATTCATTTTTGACGCAGCTATGTTTAACTTAGGCTTCTCTGGCGTCCCTTTTACTTGGTCTAGCAAGCGTATGGGTAGGGGTCTGATCAAGCAACGCCTAGACAGAGCTCTCGCTAATGCGTCCTGGCGCACAAAATTTCCTGATGCCACCGTTCATAATCTGCCTATTATCGGCTCCGACCATGGACTTATCCTGCTTAACACTTTACCTGGGAATCACAATCTCCCAAAACAATTCCATTTTCAATCTCTCTGGGCAAAGCATCCAGACTGGCACAAAATCGTTACCTTGGCCTAAAACAAAAACCAAGAGGGCACTCGGCCTCTGCGCCTCTACAAAAAGTTTCGACATACCAAAAAGGAACTCACGAAGTGGAACAAAGCTAAGTTCAACTGCACCCCTAGAAGAATCCAAAACCTTAAGGATCAAATCCTCGCCATCCAGAAAAAGGATCTAACGGAGCAAAACAAGAATATCGAGATTACGCTGCAGATGGAGCTGGATAACACCCTGACCCAAGAAGAAACTCTTTGGC
Organism: Kingdonia uniflora; assembly: GCA_014058105.1. Classification (NCBI taxonomy): domain Eukaryota; kingdom Viridiplantae; phylum Streptophyta; class Magnoliopsida; order Ranunculales; family Circaeasteraceae; genus Kingdonia; species Kingdonia uniflora. Next base: position 171,246 of record JACGCM010000281.1, read on the forward strand.
GTGATAAATCCAGAGAGACCTGGCTTAGAGAAGGGGACTGAAACACCAAGTTTTTCCACCTATCCACCATTTGCCATAAAAACACAACGAGATCTCCAGAATAAAAAAATAGGATGGCACTTGGGCTCACGACAGGGAGGACATAGGGAACGCATTCGTTGATTTCTATAAGGAGCTTTTCTCTCCCTCTCTCGTCACCCTAAAGGTCCAAAACCTAAACATCATGGATAAAATGATCACGGACGAAGAAAACGCTCAACTCACAAAAGACCCTTTCATTGACGAGGTAAAGGAGGCTATCTTCTCTATGAACCCCCACAATTCCCCGGGGCCTGATGGATTTACCCCGCTTTTTTATCAAAAATCTTGGGATATGTCAAAGACGACCTTTTCCAAGCCACTCTTGCTTTCTTCCAGTCTGGCCATATGCTGCCTGAGTATAACCACACTAACATCACCCTCATCGCCAAGGCAAAAAATCCCAACAGACCGGGGTAGTTCCGGCCGATCAGCCTCTGCAATGTTAAACTTAAGATCATTACTAAAATTATGGCGGGCCGCCTCAAACCTCTCCTCAACAGGATCATCTCTCGAACCCAAAATACTTTCATCCCTGGAAGGCAAATCTATGATAATATTATCCTTGCCCAAGACATCATCTCCACGCTTAAAAAGAAAAAAGGGCATGTGGACGCTATGGCTGTCAAGCTGGACCTTAGCAAAGCTTTCGATAGAGTAGAATGGGGCTTCCTTAGGGACACACTCAAAGCTATGGGTTTCTGCAATAGATGATGTCATTGGATCCACCAATGCATCTCCACCACCGTACTCTCCTCTAACCTTAACGGTACGCCTAATGGCTTCCTAAAGCCGGGAAGAGACATCCGGCAAGGTGATCCTCTATCCCCTATTTTTTTTCCTTATCTGCTCGGAGGCTCTCTCACACATTCTCCTTCATGCGGAGACTAGCAAGGAGATTCATGGCATTAGGACGGCCAAAAGATGCACCCCTATTTCACACCTCCTTTTTGCAGATGACAGCTTTATTTTCTATAAAGCTTCCCTGAAAGAAGTAGGGGCCCTTCATGACGCCCTAGATACTTTTAAAAATATCTCCGGACAGGATATAAACCTCGACAAATCCTATATACTTCTTCAGCAAAAATAACCCTTGTAGATATTACAAAATCATTCAAGCTATTCTCCATATCAAAAAAGATACCGCGGGGGAAATATATCTGGGAGCTCCGCTTATTTTTGATAGATTCAAAAGACTGAATTTCTAGGACATTATCACCTAGGTATCTCATCGCATTGAAGGCTGAAAAGCCATAAACTTATCCCAAACTGGCAGACTCACCCTGATTAAAGTTGTTAACTCAACAATCCCTTCCTTCCTCATGTCCATTTTTTGCCTCTTATAAAAACTTGCAAAACCCTGGACTCTATGAACGACAGATTCCTATGGGGTTACAACAACACGGGTAACACTAAGACCCATCTTATCAGCTGGAAGAAGACGTGCCAAAAGACTAGATGTGGGGGCCTGGGCATCAGAACCGCCCTTAATCACAATCAGGCCATGCTGGCGAAACTTTTTTGGAGAGTCATGAAGGAACCCTATAAACTCTGGGCCCATAACTTGAAACAAAAATACTTGCCTAAGGAGTCCCCTATGATCTTGCTCCCCAAGCCCTATAGCAGTTGGATCTGGAAAGAAATCCTCAAAGCCCGCAACTATTTTTGGCCCGACCTCATTTGGAACATTGGAGACGGAAAGCAGGTTGACTATTGGAACCTTGGATCCTGGGTATCCCTTATGGAAGGCCCTTGAGACCGGCCCCCCAACACAGAGACTTCTCAATGGTGGCAGACCTTATTTGTCCAGATAATCGCACGTGGAAACACACTCTGATCAGATCCATCTTCCAACAGGACATGGATGAGCTTATTTTGGCGATCCCCTTGAGTAATTCCTCGACCTGTGCCGTCCTGAGATGGAGAAAGGAGAAAAATGGGATCCTCACGGTTAAATCCGTCTGCCATGCTTCCATGGAGGAGCCCACCCATAATCCCCAGAACAACATCCGCTCGGATCCGGACAATATGTATTGGAAGCGACTTTGGAAACTCAAGATCTCATTTCGTATCCAATTTTTCATGTGGAAAGCCCTCCATGATGGTATCCCCTCAAAACTTAGGCTTTGGCATGGGGATGACACTTGGGATACTATCTGTCCCAGGTACGGAGAGGAAGAAGAATCCACCACCCACGCCCTATTCTTTTGTAAGAGCATTATGGAGTACTGGGGCCTATCTGTCCTCCATACGGATCTTAGCACCTGTACCTACTCTGACTTGGTGGATAAAGTGCTGAACACTCTCACCCTCTAACACGGAAAAGATTTCGATACCAACACCCTCTGGAGCACGATCGGGGCCATCACTTATGTTATCTAGATGGACAGAAATGAGCTCATTTTCAACAAAGAAGAGCCATATCCGAAGAAAGCCATCAAGCTAGCCATGAGCTACATCACCCAACATCCTCTCCCTTCTAATACCCCCCATCAAACCTTTGGACATACCAGCCCGCAAGTGCTCGAGGGGTGGCACGTTATCACGGTGGATGCCTCCTGGACCAACAATACCTCTCTGGGAGGAACGGGATTTACTATTAAGACTTACCATTCTATTCTTATTTGTGCAGGATATGATTCAGCCAGAGCTGAGGACTCAGAAGAGGCAAAAGCGATTGCAGTGATCAGAGGAATGTAAGCAGCGCACCAGATCGTCCTTGAGCGTGTTCTGCTCCTGACAGACTGCCAGCGTCTGGCTAGAGATTTTGAGAAGTGCTCAGACGACCTTTCTTGGGGATCTTTAACCCTTGCACCGGACATGCTCGCTTCCTCTTCTCGTTTTGTAGACTTTCATTTTTCTTTTATCCCTAGATCTTGTAACCTAGAGGCTTATGTTTTAGCCAATAAGGGGGCCAACTCACCCCCTAATTTTTGCTGTCAGTCGTTGGAGGCTTGTAACCTCTTAAACTCTATATTTCCTGTTGTTGCCGATTAGGCGTTTATATATTTACGTTTTTAAAAAAAAAAACATGTTGTGTGCCCAAATGATAGTGTGAAATGTAACATCGCATATTTAGACCTATAAGTCTCTTTACTTGCCTTGAAGAGTTCTCTCAGGAAAAAAATGGTTGTTGTGTTTAACAAAGAGCTCCTGAGTTGGTACCTAATCACTCTTAAGCTCAAAGAAACTGTTGATGTTGGAGTCTGCAAGAAGCTCGGATCTCCCATTATTGCAAGAAAATATACTTTACTTGAGGAACTTGATCCATGGAGTATTTCGGATGTTTACCGTGAAAATGATAAGGAAAAGTTCTATTGTTCCCACTACGAATGGGTAATCTCGATCAGAGATAAATTCTAACAAGCATGCCAAGATAAAGTAGATGAAGCTTGGGCGAAGCTTTGCATATACCGAATCCCCATAAGGTTACGGGAAGCAGAAGAGAAGGCTTATGTGTTAGGAATTAGGATAGCTAATCCCAATCCCTCACCCAAGAACGATAAACGAAAATGCCAATTGAAAAATTAAACAAAATCAAAACACAACGATTTAATCAGAGTTGGGAAGTGGAAACCCTTGCAGATAAAAAACTACTACCCGCGAACAATCCACTATGATCAAATCGGTTACAAGCAAGGTTATGGGAAGCTGAAGAGAATGATTATGTATTAGGAATTAGGGTAGCTAATCCCAATCCCTCGCCCAATAACGATAAACAGAAACACCAATTGAGAAATTAAACGAAATCAAAACACAATGATTTACCCAGAGGAGCGAAGTGAAAACTCTTGCGGATAAAAAAAAACCCCCGCGAACAATCCACTATGATCAAATCGGTTACAAGCAATCTCTCCAGGTTCCTTAAACTTTCTAAGGGAGTCTCAAAAACCCTAGTTCTCCATAATTAAACTCACAGAGATTACAACCAAAAAATAGTTAACAAATAACCTAAGTCTCCCTTATATACTTGGAAGACTTATTACAAGCAGAAGAAATATCGAGGCAAACTCAACGTCCCAAACAAATTTACTAAACCAGCCAACGCAGTTTTCGTTCAAACGACTCTAAGCTCGTTCGAACGACTTCGACGGAACCAAGTTTCTAGCCCTAGAAACAAATATCTTGTTCGAACGACATCCAGTCTTGTTTGAACGACTTTGACGGAACCAAGTTTCCAACCTAGAAAACAAACATCTCGTTCGAACGACTTCCAGTCTCGTTCGAACGACTATCAATTCGAGTTCACCCTTAACATTATGTATACCAAGTTATTTCTTTAAGATCTTACCCTAATGGTAAAAACCGGTTGAGATATATGGATAGACAAAAATGGCACTCGCTTTATCAGGTTCTCAGGCGTACAAAGCATGATATTAAGGTATACTTCAAGTCCATGAAGGAGCTCGAGGAGGAGGTTCGTGCCTGTTATGAGGGTTCGATTACTCTCAGCAGCGATAAATTTAAAGAGATGATGATTCTCGATGGTTGCTTCATACTTCAAACTTTTTCGATAAGTTGCTTAAGGGTTTAAGAAACTTGGGTACTCGGTAAATGACTGTCTTTGCGATGTGTGGTTTGATGTATTCGATTCAGCGGGATATTATAATGCTGGAGAATCAAATAACACTTTTTTTTTATCATGGACCACCTCATAAATCTTCAATTTGGAGAGTGTGACAACACATTAGGCCTTGTTGCTATGCTCGCTATCCGATTCTTTGATCCACTAGTACCAACAGATGAGCCCTTAACAAAAAGCGATTAGAATAAGTTGGAGACGTTATTTGGACTTGAAACCACCTTTGACCCCTTAGCTGTCCAAAGTGGGCTTCACTGCATCGACATCTTCCGTAAAAGTCTTCTCCGGAAGGGACTTCAAGTACCCCCACCAAGAAATTGGGTCAGACGTTGGTCACATGGTGTTCGAGCCATCCATAAGCGTAGGCAACAACTGATCCACTGAGTAACTGAACTGAGGGAAGTTGGAATCAAGTTCAAGAAGAAGAAAACGGATCTGTTTTGGGATATCAAATTTGATAATGGAGTTCTCCATATTCCTCGACTTTTAGTCCATGACAGAACTAAGTCACTTTTACTCAACATGATTTGCATTTGAACAATGCCATCTTGCAGTAACTGCATATCTTCTTATGTCATTTTCATGGATAATTTGATAAACTTGCCCAAAGATATAGGCATCTCCATTACCATGGAATTGTTGAGCACTGGCTTATGAGCGATACTGAGGTAACTGACCTCTTCATCGGTCTTTAACAAGAGGTAGTGTTCGATATTAATGATAATTATCTTTGGCGGTTGTCAGAACAAGTGAATAGATACTACAACCACATGTAGAATGCTTGGTGTGCCATATTAATGCATAACTACTTCAACAACCTGTTAAAGGTGAACTCGAATTGATGGTCGTTCGAACGGACTGGAAGTCATTTGAATGAATTGCCTGATTTCTAGGTTGGAAACTTGGTTCCGTCAAAGTCATTTGAACGAGATTGGAAGTCGTTCGAACGAAAACCACATTGGCTGGTTATCTAAGTTCATTTTGGGATGTTGAATTTGCCTCAAGATCTGTTCTGCTTGTAATAAGTCTCCCAAGTATATAAGGGAGACATAGATTATTTGTTTAACTATCTTTTGGTTGTAATCTTTGTGAGTTTAATTCTAGAGAACTAGGGTTTGAGAGACACCATTAGAATGCTTGAGGAAGCTGGAGAGATTGCTTGTAACCTATTTGATCATAGTATAATGTTCACGGGGAGTGGTTTTTTTTATTTGTAAGGGTTTTCCACTTCCCTCCTCCGGGTAAATCGTTGTGTTTTGATTTTGTTTGATTTCTCAATTGGCATTTCCGTTTATCGTTCTTGGGTGAGGGATTGGGATTAGATACCCTAATTCCTAGCATAACCCATGGGTGATCATCTCCTTTTTTGCTGTTGTAGTATTGCTATTGCTTACATTGGCACAAACTTTCTACAGTGTTTATGGTTATTAAAACCCTAGAGGATGCATATACGATTTCTATTATTTACCTTTACTTGCTAAATTAATTGTGGAGTTTATAGCTAAGTTAGTATTTGTTTCAGTTTCGCCTATTTATACAACAAAGCTATAACTCCTATACCAGAGTCGTACCATATCTTGCTCTCCAATCTTTGAATACCGGTTAATATCACGACCATTCCATTCGAATTACAAAGTCCTTAATCTTGTTGTGTACACTCATGTTGCGGATATCCTTGTGTCTTCACTATGATTATCTTCACCTTGGCTTTATGGTTTCAGAAAGTTCAAATCTTGGCCCTGTAAGATGCAGACTCTTTCTTCTATAGTTCATAACCTTATGTTTCTTAATGCATAAAGGAAAATTTCTATTAGATAGAAAGAAAACAAAGAAATTAGAAAAAAGAAATAGAGGGCCCGAATCAACAAGAATGAGGAAAACAATGCCAAGATTTATCTTGACTTAAAATGGAGTGTTCGGCTTGCGAAGGTACCATGGTAAGCCCTGGGAGACTAGTTAGGAGAATGGTGAAAATGATGAACCTGACGAACTTTTGGATTCCAAAAAAAGATAAAAGAAAAAAAAAAGTATCACATTCCTCAAGAGGCCTCTTAGCTATTTCATGGGCGCACACTAGCTAAATCTAAAGTAAATAAGGAGATGTCATATTCTCCTAGGAATACAGACAATTGTTCTACCCTTCTGAATTTTTCTTTTTTGGAGAAGACTAGCTTAAGAGGGAATTTGGTGATGACTTTGATCTTATGTGCTAGAAAATAGGGTCAATGTTTTTGGGAACTGTAGACCAAAGGGAGTAACTATTTTTCAGTAGTTGTACGCCTTGTCTCTACAGACATTAGGGTTTTGTTGATGAAGTAAATTGGCTTCTCCACTCCATTATCTTTTTGAATGAGGACTGAACTGATTGAGTTTTTTTATTGTGGATAAGTACATTTTTAAAAAAATTCCATCAAACGAAGTGCTCATCATTGGATTAATCCCTGGCATGTCTTGAAAAGGCCACACTGATACATCGACATTCCTTTTAAGAAGCTATAGGAGTGTTTCTTTTTATTCTAGAGAGAATTTGGAGCCGATGAAAGTACCCCTCCCAGGTCCATCGAGTTCTACTGATTCCACAGTTTCGATATCATGTTGCTCGAACATTGGGAGAGGTTCTTTATGTAATTGTTATGCTTTCTCGAGTTTTGATGCATGAGCATTTGTGGTGATGTTTTCACACATGCTTGCGACAGCTTGACTTCCTTTAGTTTCATAAACTCTGTGATTTTTCGAAAAATTCAAAGTGAGGTGGTAAATTGGAGGTACTGCTTTGAGTGAATGAAGTCAATTTATGCCCAAGATCCATAAGTATTTAGACTCGGCATTGATTACTATGAATTTGACGAAAGTTGTTTCTGGCCCTGCTCGAACGAGTAATGTGGTTTCTCCTAATCCAGGTTCTTTGGAATCGTTGAAGCTTGTGATCGTTGTTGCCGAAGCTATGATAGAATCTCAGAGTCCAAGAATATCTACAACTATTTGGAAGAGCACATCTGCTGCGCTACCTGTGTCGACGAGGAGTGTATGGAAGTAGTCTTGTCCCACTTTGAACATTATTACTAACATGTCATCGTGAGGGTACTTCACATGGCTACTATCACAATCTTCGAAATAAGCTAGGCAAAAGTTTGGCAAAATTCTTCGAAAAGGTTATTTTGCTGCATGATGTAATTCGGTCATCTTTCTTAAACTTTTTTCCTTTTTTGATCTTGATCATGTATAAATGGCGAGCTTGATCTTGTCCCAGTTCGTCTTCCTTTTTCATTGTTTCCTTATTAATGAACTTTTGAACGTCGATGATGTATTCATGAAACCACCCTGCTAGAATAATCCGGTAGAAGATTCGTATAAGGGCATGTTAAGAATAGAAGTAGCTAGTCTCTCTTCAACGCCAAGAACGATATGCATAATATGCCAATCAAGTAGATAATAAATCACAGAACAATAAAGAAGATAAGAATTTCCCAGAGGAGGGAAGTGGAAAACCCTTACGGATGAAAAACTATTCCCCACGAATAATTTACCATGATCAAATAGGTTACACGATCTCCCCAAGCTTCTAAAGCATTTTAATGGGATCTCTCAAATCCTAGGTCTCTAGAATTAAACTCACAGAGAAAAGATAGGTTAATAAATAACCTAAGTCTCTTTATATACTAGATGACTAATTACAAGTAGAACGGATCTTAAGGAAAGCTCAACGTCTCAGGCAACCTTCCAAGGACAACCTACGCACACCTCGTTCAAACGAAATGCAAACTCGTTCGAATGCCTTTGACGACTAAAGGTTCCATCCATAGAAAGCACACATGTCGTTCGAGCGATATCCAAGTTTGTTTGAATGACTTTTTCATTCTTAAGTTTCCTAACAGGAAAATAGTCAACTCGTTCGAGCGATTTTGACCTATTTCGAGTTCAACTTTTACGGCTTAAACTTGGTCGAACAGAACCAGTTTGAATCTTCAGGTAACTTAACCAGCTCGAACTTTAGGTCGAATAGAACCTGTCGAATAGAACCAGTTTGAAAAGAACATTTGAAAATTCATATTTCCAATTCGTCTTCAATCCTCGAACCGGACTAGCTCGAGCTAAAACTACCTTAAGCAAAAATTCAAGTTCATACCTTAACAATCACCAACTTGAAATTGAATCTACCATAACCCATCTCCAGATCTCCAAATGAATTGCTCAAACTGCCCGGACCTTCAATCTTGAAGGCCCACAAAAGTTATACATGTTGTCAACATCTAAAAAGTCACCACCTTCGTAAACATATCAGCCGGATTCACATCAGTATAAATCTTCATGAGCTTCAACACACAGTCCTCGAGGAGCTAGAGAATGTAATAATATCGAATATCAATGTGCTTGGTCCTAGAGTAAAAAGCTAAATTATTCGCTAAGTGTATAGCACTTTGACTATCATTATACAACTTAGGAGAATGTTATTCTTTTCCAAGCTCTTTCATCAACCCTTTAAGCCAAACCATATCCTTGTAAGCTTTTGTAGCTGCAACATATTCTGCCTTCGTCGTAGAAAAAGCTACAATATTTTATAGCCTAGAAACCCATATAACCGTACCGCTTCCCAATGTAAATACGAAACCACTAGTGTTCTTCCGCCTATTAATGTCACCCGCCATATTATAATCAACAAAACTCTGTAAGCATATTTGAGAACCCCCATAACATAATGCTATATCTTGAGTCCCCTTTAGATACCTCAGTATCCACTTCACAGCTCTCAAATACTCCTTGCCTGGATAACTCATATATCTACTAATAACTCCCACTACTTGGGCAATATCCGGTCACGTACAAATCATAGCGTACATAAGGCTACCAAGTGCGGATTGATAAGGAACCTTCCGCATCTCATCGCGTTCCTTCTGGGTCTTCAAACAATAATCCTTTGATAATTTAAAGTGACCTCCCAATGGTGTACTAACAACTTTAGAACCATCCATATTAAACCGCTTAAGTACTTTGCCGATGTACTCAGCTTGAGATAACTTCAATTCTTGCCGCTTTCTGTCCCTTGTAACACGCACACCAAGAACTTGTTTTACTGTACCCAAGTCCTTCATAAAAAACTTCTGGGATAAATGTTCATTTAACTTTACAATATCTCCCATGTTGACACTTGCTACCAACATATCATCTACATAACAAGTAAAATAATATACGAGTTCCCCGTATTTGTAATAAAACAACAGTGATCTGCATTGCTCTTCGAATAACCATTTCTGGACATGAATTATTCAAACTTCAAATACTACTGTCTCGACGCTTGTTTCAAACCATATAAGCTCTTCGTGAGCCTACACACAAGATCTTCTTTCCCTTTAACCAAATACCCTTCTGGCTACTTCATATAAATTTCTTCATCAAGGTTACTGTGTAGAAATACTGTCTTGACATTAAGCTGCTCAAGATGCAAATCTTCAACTGCAACTATATTCATCACAACCTGAATAGTAAGCATCTTCACAACAGGAGCAAAGATCTTTACCGAAATCAACGCCTCCTTTATGCTTAAAACCATTCACCACAAGTCTAGCCTTGAATCTTCTTAAACCATCAGATTTCTGCTTTAGTCTGTATACCCTCTTGTTGTGCAATGTTCCCTTCCCTTTCAGTAACTAAACTAAATCCAAAGTTTGATTTACTGATTATGACTGCATCACCCACTTGCTTTTGGCATCCACATCTGAAGCCTCCTTGTAACTTTCTAGTTCACAACCATCCATAAGTAATAAGTAATTTAGGGAGTTAAAGTACCTAGCTGGAATTCTAGGAATTCTCAGCTCCTTTCGAAGTGCTATTGGAATGTCTAGATTATTAGGTTTCTTGCCTTAATCCAGTGCATTGAACTCAGCCATGACTTCTTCATCGGCCTCTCGGGAGAGTTTATCATCAATGCTGACACTTTCCGCTGCTTCACTTTGATTCTTTTCACCAGGTACTTTGAAGTCTTTATACAAAACTTCCTCATTGAATATAACATTACGACTCCGGATGACTTTCCAATTCTTCTCATCCCAAAATCAGTACCCAAAATCATCGCCACCGTATCCAATGAATATGCATTTCATCGACTTTGCATCTAACTTTGTCCTTTTATCTAAATTATAAAGCTCATATGAGATACAACCGAAAATATGCAAGTGAGAAGGGCTTACCTCTTTACTGGTTCATGCTTCTTCAGGAAGTCTAAAGTCTAAGGCCGTTGAAGGCCATCTGTTAATAAAGTATGCCACGGTACTAATCGCATCCGCCTAACAACATTTTGACAATCCAGCGTTGAGTCTCATACATCTCATTCTTTCGTTTATTGTTCGGTTCATGCGTTCTGCAATACCATTTTGTTACGGTATTTCAGGAATAGTCTTTTGTCGCCTAATCTTGATTGATGCACAAAAGTCTTTAAACTTGTCACTACAATATTCACCCCTGTTATCTAACCTGAGACACTACAGTTTCAAATCGGTTTCATTTTCAACTAGAGCCATCCACTTCTTAAATTTATCAAACATATTTTATTTATTCTTTACAAAGTAGACCCACAGTTTACGAGTAGCATCATCAATGAAAGTAACATAATAATGAGAACTACCAAGAGAAGGCACCTTAGTTTGCCCCCAAACATCTATGTGCACAAGATCCAGCTTTCCAGGTTTCTTTAATATTTTAGTTATTTTGAAACTGACCTTCTTCTGCTTTGCAAGAACATAGTCTTCACAAAACTTAAGATCAACCTCATCAAAACCATCAAGCTTTCCCTTTGTTACTATTATCATCTTCATCCCTTTTTTACTCATGTGAATGAGCCGTTTGTGCCATGTACTTGTATCAATCCCCGGAGTGGCCGCATAAATAGTGAAAATTGTGCTATGCATTGTATATAATGTTCCATGTCTTAAGCCTCTAGCTACTACCATAGCTCCCTTTGTAACCTTCCAGATGGTTGCACTATCGGTGCTTACATATTCGCCATCATCCGCCAATTTTCTAATCGATAAAAGGTTATGCCTCAATTTGGGTATAAGTCGCACATTCTGTAAAACCAAGGTCGCCCCCGAAGGCAACATCAATGTAGCGTTTCCCTTTCTTGTAATATTAAAGTGCACTCTTATCTATAAGAAAGACCGTTCTGAAATCGCCTTTAATAATATTGGTTAGGAAACCTACGTTTGCAGTAACATGAAAAGTGGCACCCATATCAACTATCCAGGATTCATCATCACACGAAAGTAGTAGAGCTTCATCAGAACTAACCTCCTCAGTAAGGTTTATTGTATCTTTCTCCTCCTCATCAACTTTCTTAGAAAAAGAGTTATAATCTCGCCTGAAGTGACCCTTCTTTCTACAAGTTCAACACGCACCAGGCAACTTAGACTTTCCTCTTGACTGTGATTGACCCCTTCCATATTTTGGCCCATTTCTATAAGACCTCTCTATTTCCTCGACGTTCAACGCACTGACGTTTGAACTCGAAGAAGGTTCAGATTTTTTATGCCTATTCTCTTCACTCATAATCAAATAGACTATAATATCAAATTTAATGTCTTCTTTCCCCGATGAATTACTCACAGCTGTAATAAACCCTTTCCATCTCTCTAGCATCTGTCCTAGAAGAGCCCACGCTGTCACCTCTCGGTAAAAGTGATTTTCACGAATTCAAACTGAGCATAAATAGTATTGAACTTACTTATATGAGTTTGCACACTACCGTTCTCCTTCATCTACAAAGTAAACAAGCACCGTAAAAGATGTACTTTATATTCCCAGACGGTTCCGAGTACATAGAGGACAACGTCTCCATCAAACTCTTTATTGTCTTAACTTTGGAGATCATGTGTAGAATCTAAGATGACAATGCTAACCTAACGGTTCCAAACACCTTACAATCCAATCGCGCCCACTTAGCAGCATCAAAATTTGCAGGCTTTATCTTAACTCTACCCAGTGATAAATCAAGATCCTTCTGATAGAGGTAATCTTCTATCTGCACCTTCCACATTCCAAAATTATAGCCATTAAATTTTGTGATCTTCAACTCTTCCTGATCAGCCATCGCTCTTTACCACGCAAGCCTTGTAACACTTGCTATGATACCAATTATTGAGAATAGAGGTAGGTAGTCTATCTTCTATGCCAAAAACGATATGCGGAATATGCTAATCAAGTAAACAATAAAGAAGGTAAGAATTTCCTAGAGGAAGGAAGCGGAAAACCCTTATGGATGAAAAACCACTCCCCACAAACAATTTATTATAATCAAATAGGTTACACGATCTCTTCAAGCTTCTCAAGTTTTATAATGGAGTTTCTAAAATCCTAGGTCTTTGGAATTAAGCTCATAGAGAAAAGATAGGCTAACAAATAACCTAAGTTCTCTTTATATACTAAAGGACTAATTACAAGCAGATCGAATCTCGAGGAAAACTCAACGTCTCAGACGACCTTCCAATGACAACCTACGCACACTTCGTTCGAACGAAACATAAACTCATTCGAACGACTTTGACGACTAATCTAGAGAATACACATGTCGCTCGAACGACATCCAAGCTCGTTCGAACGACTACTTCGATCTTAAGTTTCCTGACACAAAAATAGATAACTCGTTCGAACGAAATCTATTTTTGTTCGAACGACTTCAACCTATTTCGAGTTCAACTTTAGTAGCTCGAACTTGGTCGAACAGAACCAGTTCGAATCTTCAGGTAACTTAGTAAGCTTGAACTTCCGGTCGAATTGAACATGTCGAATAGATGCAGTTCGAAATGAACATTTATAAATTCTCATTTTTAATCCTCGAACTGAACTAGCTCGAATTTAAACAACCTTGAACATAAATTCAAGTTCATACCTTAACAGGGTGATGAGCGCGTAATTATAACATTTTTAATATACCCGAACATGTATTTTAGCCGTCTATTATATTTAATTTTGGATACTTATGCGCGTTTTTTTGATCGTAGCTATTGGAGATAGATATTTGAAACCAAGCTCTTAAAGTCAAGTAAAAGTGTCTCCAACAGCTCATAGCACAAAAAGTCAAAGACACAATATATTTGGCCTTAAGATTGAAGAAATATATATACAAATATTCTTGGAGAATAAGATCAAATAATATATTGTATCCAAGATCCTTGAAGATATTTTATATTGAAGATATATGTAAGAGTTTCCATGAAGAAAGATCTCTACATCACTTAAGGGAATTATATGCAAGAATCTTAGGAGATTGGTTGTAATATTAAAAGATATGATTGTGAAAATATTATTTAGAATTTAATGTATAGTTTCTAAATTTGGGTTCCTTCTCCTATAAAAGGAACCCTCCCCCTATTGTAATTGGGCATCTCATATTGGAAGGTAGTAGTGAATAAAGATAATCTTCTTCTTCTTCTTCTTCTTCTTCTTCTTCTTCTTCTTCTTCTTCTCTTTAATTTAATTTTTGTTAATGTCTTTATTAGTTGTTAATGCGATGAAGATCAAGATGAGCGGCTTATCTCCTAGCTAAGGCTAGGATAAATAATAGTTGGTATTTAATTAGATTCTAATTAGTTTTCTATTATTACTTTATGATTGATAAGTTAGTGCATCAGATTGAAGGCTTGACCAAAACTTCGGTTTGGTGTACGATAACTTCGGATACAAACAAGTACTACTAACCGTAGACTTGATTTGATGATCTAAAAAGAGAAAATACTAAAGAATTTACTCAAGCCTAACCATGGTTGATTCGATAATTCTCTAAGATAATCTTCACCGTCACTTAAAAGCTTAACCACTAAATGCTTGACAATAGATTTAGTGGTTTATTTTACAATATGGTTGAGTTGATAATTCTCTAAGATAATCTTCACCGTCACTTAAAAGCTTAACCACTAAATGCTTGACAATAGATTTAGTGGTTTATTTTACAACATCGTATGCGTCTTAACATGAGCATATGATGGGTGGAGATATTATGATCTAGTTGTATATCGATTAGTATTTTAAAAGGTAGAGGCTAAGTCTGAACCTTAGCTCTCTCTCTCATTAAGTTTTATAATTAGCTATTATTTCTTACTTTTTGATTTATCTCTTCTAAAATTGTAATTCGGCCTAGAAAGTATTTATTTTTCCAAACCTCCTTGTGGATTCAATCCCACTCATCCATGCTAAAATTTGATAACCGTACTTTGAGTGAGTATTTTGCTTGAGGCCCTAAAAGTCTCTTATCACAGGGTATATCAATTGTTAGTTTCATGACTGTGCATATTATGATATTGACACAAATGTTTGTTTGGTACGTCAGGGATCTCCTGGGCTTCCCGAAAGAGTTTGTCTACCCTTATGATGTGTAAGATGTTCGATAAGGTGGTAGTCATTGGCAGTAGGGTCGGGATTGGTCTATCATTCTTCCCATCTTTCCCTTTGAGGTTCTCGTGGGGGCGCCCACGTTGCTTAGTATTACCATTGCTTGTCTGCTTTGAGATAGTTGGTGAAATAGTATCACTGGAGTGAATGCTTTGAGATAGTTGGTGAAATGGTATCACTGGAGTGAATGACATATGCATTTTTTATTTTATCTTTCTTTGACCTCTCAAGCTCGATGTAACTGCTAAACGCGTCTATTATTTTTGTCATATTTTTGGCTTCTAAAGTGTTACCTCTTCCCGAACCTTAGAGTCGATGTGAAGAGCCGAAGTGAATTTAGACACCACGATCTTTGGATCTGAATTCCCAATCTTTCTTGTTTCTTGCAAGAATCGTTTGTAAAAGTTTGCTAAGCTTTCTTTTATTCCCTACTAGAAAAAGAAAAATTGAATCTACAGTTACTTTTTGCTCCTTGGCATGAGCGTAATTTGATTCAAATAAGAGTTGTAACTGAGCAAAACTGGTTATCAATCTTTTGTGAATAATATCAACCATCTGAGAGGTTCTTCTATAAGAATCATGCTAAACAGACGACATAACATGTTATCGAGTAGAGTCTGACCGTAGCTTTAAAGTGTCTGACATGAGCTAGCGGGTTAGTGAGGCCTTTATATTAAGGGAATTTTGGCATGTGGATATTTTTAGGAATAGGCATGTTCTCGAGGTGAGGGGAAATGAGGCTTGTTTCGATCATGTCCAAAGTTGATCTTCAATTTGGATTATTGGTATTAATGGCTTAGATTCGGTTATTTAAGTCATCTAAAGTGATGAACTGTGGGACCACCTGAGGTGCTACTGAAGGTAGATGAGGGTTGAAGTCTCCTTAACCTTCTGGCCCAGTCTTTCTCTCATGGGCCATCTCGGAGGAGGTAGTAGGGGTCTGACGTAGTATTTTTCGACTACCCTAGTGGTCGAAGCTGATGAGGTGAGTCTGAAATGTCGCAATGCTCTGTCTGGATTCCTTGATTAGTTTTTCAAAGTTTGCATGGCGTCGTTCATATCTCGGTGATCCATTATCCCTCTGAAATGTTTTGGACCGGTGGTCACTTCGGGCCTGGATGGGTGACCCCTAACGAGTGGTGAATCGATCATGTTACCTGCGTAAGCTTTTCACCTCCTTCTGATGAGTCTGGCTTTGTTACTTTAGGGCTTTTCTCCTCTTCTCTCTTTCGACTTGGAGAGCTTGTTCGTAAGCTTCTGATCTTCGAGTCAATGCACTCTGTCAGATTCTATCTGCTTTTGAAGTTCGAGGGCAACATTTTGTAAGTTGATGGTTTCTGGCAATACTGTGGCCGAGATATCCTCGTTGTTCCTCTGACTACCGGAGGTGCTTCGGAGGTTCATATTGGTCATGATAGTTGACGGTAAAGATGAGTGTTTTATAAATAAAAGTGAATTTCCCACAGACGGCGCCAATTGTAATGGCTAATTTTCCGGTAGGTAAACTTCGCCAATACTTTTAGGTAATGATATGCAATCTAAGTGTAATAAGAATAGAGTACATCAAATGTTACTTGGAAAACTCAGTAGAAAGCTTAGTAAAACCACCACCTCGATGAGGTTTTTGATGAAAGATTCACTATGATCCTAATCTTATTACACCAGCAGAAAAAAATTATACAGATAGTGTGCCAAGGAATTTCTATTTCTCCACTGTTGTATGCTCTGCCCGTATTTATAGTTGAATAGAGGCAATTATAAAGTCAGGACATTTCTCCTATTACTCGGGAAGGTGGGCGAACTTTGCGGGGCATATGCAACGGCTATATTTGACCAAGTGTAACGGCTGCGGTAGATGGTCGAGTTCTCTAGTTGCAAGTTGAGGTGTTCTCGACTTATAGACGTGCACACGATTGCATTCCTTCGACGTGCCTCTATTAGTTTATCTTATTGAATATGAGAATTATGCTACAATAAAAAAAGGTGAGCAAGTATTCCCTGAGAAGTACAATGGAATGTTGAACTCATGACATTAAGCATAAATTTCCACTGAACTTTAAAAATACTGCAGGTTTTGTTGTTTTTCGCCAACATACGTTATACATTTGCTATGGTGGAGTCCTGGTTAACAATCCATAACGATTTTGTTGTATTTCGCCAACATACTTTGAACATACGTTATATAAAGTGGACAGTGACTGGGAAATGTCATGGAAGATGTATAATTACTTTTCACTGAACCATAAAAAATACTAAAGATTTTGTTGTGTTTCGCCAACATACGTTATGCATTTGCTATGTGGAGTCCTGGTGAACAATCCGTAATGATATAATGTTGACAGTGACTGGGAGTTGTCTTGGAGCGATGTATAATTACTTTGGTCATTGATGTGAGCAGATACGGTGGTAATCTCTGGAAATAGAAGAAAACATTTAATTTGCTATTTAAGTCGAAGTTGCAGAAACAATCTCAAGCTGGCGAGGATATATTTATAGGTCGCAACCTCTTGGGTCATTGTCCTCCCAACCATTAATTAGTGAAGAACTCAAAGTGAAATTGTCCAGCATCTACAGTTGTTGTTTTGTTTGTATTGTTGGTGGAGCTTTTCTGTTTCATGTTGCCAACAACTTCAGTTGTGGAGAAGGTGACGAGGAGACCCTTTGAAGCTAGGCATTAAGGAAATCATGAGAACATGTAGAGATGATTCACACCCCGTTTTTATTATATCAATGTCAAGATGAGTTCCATACACGTTGTGCGTCCTTTCGACATTTGGCCATGAAATCTCATCTTGAAAAACTTATAGTCAATGTCTTTTGCTGGCAGCGGTGCCGTGGGGAAGATATGTTTTTTGGTGATTTGTGGTGGTTATGAGTGATGGTAACATTTTCGAAATTTAGTGTTGGAGTTGTGGTAGGGAGTAGAATGCGTTTTCTTTTCTCAACCTGAGACAAGCAACATCATCGACAAAGGCTTTCGAACTCTTTTGAGACGACCTTTTGAGTCAATGTCTTCTGTCACCTATCGTTACTCATCAAAAAGTTTTTTTAAAGCTCTAAGACCTTTCATAACCCTATTTGCAAAAATAAATATATTTCCCACATATATCTCCTGTACAAACCGGGGGATTATTGTAACCGGCAATTAACCGGCCTACTTAGTTACTTACAGGGTGGGTGCGACCACCAACTACGTGGTGCCCAAACCCTGCAGTAACAGTTTTCACTTATTTCAGTCCAAGACGACGAATATCTTCCACAAAGGCTTGCAAGTTTCTTTGAAAAGAACCCCCGTCTGTTATTGCCTCCTCCGCTGCTTTCTTTAGTTTCATAGCATTTTTCTTCATTTCGTTCGACTTAGGTCCTCGTGTTACCTCAAAAATACTCCTCTCTACATCGTCCCTTGACAGCAATTCCGTATTCAGTTCTCCTCGTCCCAATCTCACTCCCACGCCGTAAACTTCAGCCAGGAACTTGGCATACGTTACTTAGTCACCCCAATGAGGAAACACAACTGAACTCCGGAGCTCAAACTCTCCAGTGTAGAGTTCCAACCACAATGGGTGACAAAACACGCGACCGATGGGTGCGCAAGTACTCTATCTTGAGGACACCATGGTACAAGTTTACCCTTACCTTCAGCCTCTTTGATGAATCCCATTGGAAGAACAATTGACGGTTTAATCGCCCATAAGAAAGGTGGCCCGGAGTTTAGTAGTCCCCAAGCTATCTCCTCGATCTGTTTCTCTTCTAAAACAACTATGCTGCCAAAGGAAACATAGACGACGGACCCAATTGGTTGAGTGTCTAACCACTTTAGACTATCATCTGTCGCGCTTAACGAGTCCTCATCCCCACAAGGAAACTTGACTAAAGGACCGATGGGCTTTATCGGTGAGACGTTCGACAGCGACTCAATTACTTCATATTCCAGTTCTTCAAACGAATCAACCAAAACACAGAAGGCTGATTTCGAAAGTTTCTTAAACTGTTCCGATGTGGCTTCTCCTAGGTCTGCATAAGGACTAAATGAATGCAAGAAACTCACTATTTCATCGTACCTTAATGTGGGCAACCCCGGAATATCAACCGAAATATTAGGCCAGTCAACGGTCGGAAACGTAGCTAGTTGATGACTGTAGTGATAGTAAGTCGAATAAACGACACACGATTGAACCCACAGCTGTTGGAAAATTATACAATTGCTATGATCAATAATATGATATGAAAAACAGATTATACTAACATTTTCTCCTGCTCTTTGAAAAAACCCTGTTCATTAGTAGAGTCTTCCCTTGGATTGGTTGGAGACCTCAATGGGATGGTTTTCTATGTTGTAGCCTCCAAGAGGGACTTCTTCTCTATTTAACCTGATAGGGTTAGAGTAGTCTTCCTATTTTACTCTCAAGCCCTAATAATGAGTAACACTAGGTCCCACCTACCTTAACTTGGTGTAACAATTGGGCACAGCCAATAACACCTATACGACCTATTAATATGTGCGCTCGTGAACCGAAAGAGTAGTGCTGGTATAGATGGAAAATCCAACAATCTCCCACCCGGCACTAACCCAATTTTAAGAAAAATATTTTTTAGTCTGATTCACGGTTTTTTATGAAAAGCGGATGGCCATCCTTTGTTTTTTAAAACCACACATGATAATTTGTCGAAGACAATGTTACATCGAATTTGACTGTCACTCTACGAATGCAAAGATGGCCAACACGGTTCACGGACAAATTTTGGTCAGGCCTTTGGGCACATGCCTAATTCATATCGTGGACATCAGGCTAGCAACCTCAATAGCTTTCAAGTGTAATTTTTTTACTGGTGGAGTTTAGCGTGTGAATGGAAAATGCACACCTTAATGATGTACTGGTATATTTCCATTAGTGTCCTGCAATATATGTTTACCAGACACATGTCATTTCAATACTTTGACAAACCGTCATGCGAAGACCATCGCTCATACTGAAATGAATGCCAAAGGATGTAGAGCCTACCCATATCCAGCCCAAGCAAACTTGAGAAATCTTTCAGTATTCTCTATAGGCACTTGATACTTAGACAACCATCATGTGATGAAATCTTATTGCAATTGCATAATTTAAACTGAAGTGCATATAACAACGGATCTAAATATAATAGTAGCTAAATAATCAAAAATCTATTCTGAATGTCGACCAAAATAATAACCGGGAATAACTCCCACATGGATAAAGAATCCTAGTGCAGTAACAGTACCTAAAACAAAATAATAACTACTCCTACGTAAAAGAGCGATCCTCAAAGAGATTCTAGCAAAATTTGAGTCAGAGTAGCCCAAAACCATAAGCTCATCCGATCTCCTATAAACCAATCTGTAATCTCTTGTCCTCTTTAAATGGCGAAGAACCTTCTTGGTTGCCTGCTAGTGAATAATAGAAGGGTTATGATGGTACCTTCCTAACATCCTAACAACAAAACTAATGTCGGGTACAAAACCATAAATGTAAAATGTCTCCCACTCTGATTGAGATATATACAACGACCCATTTGTATTCAATTGCCTTAGATCCTTTAAGTAAATGTGTTAACTTCGAAATAAAGTTGTGAGACATAGAATCCATCTCCTCCGCTATGGCATTAGCTATACATATATCCTTCATGATATAAAGTCTTTTAATGACCAAAGATCTCTAATAGGGCTTAAGTGAGATCAAGTAGTCATTAGGAAGGCGGGATATAAAATGGGCAAATACACCGAAAGGAGTTTTGTCCATGGAGTTGAACGTTTATCATAATTTTGAAACTATCTTGTAAAGTCTCATTAAGACTACTTTGCACTAATTAAATTTGAAATACTTAGACCACCCAAAGGAGGCTAAGAAACTTCTCATTAATTAGTAAGTCAAGATAGGCTACACGATACGGAGAGATGAGGATAACCCTCGGCCCAAAGGTGAGGAAGTGTCTCAAGTCAAACTGTACGTGGTCAGTCTAGTCTTGAGCATGAGTGATCACCAACTAGGGGGCAATGTATGTCAAATCACTACCCAAAGGAGGGATTCGGTGATACATCGTTGTACCCGCAGAGTGAAAAGTCAATATCTTAAATATTATATACACTCTGACTCAACTATCCTAACCCCATGTAGGATCGAGATTAAAGACATCAAGTTATAGATCTTTTAAAGATCAAGTTAAACGTGCATAAAGTTAATTTTTACACGTCCTAATATAAGTCATTGGTTCATGCATCTATGGACCCTATGATCCATAACCACCTGACTAATATTGAGACCTTGACGGACTCTAACTACTCCAGTTGGAAGCACAAAATCCAGATTATCTAAGTTACCTTGATTTTGATTTTGTTCTCACTGAAGCCAAGCCTGTGGATTTCACGGATACCTCTTCTGATGTTGAGAAAGTGGCCTATGCTAAATGGGTTAAAGCCAATAAAATGGCAAATCTTATCATTTGTTCTTCTATTGATCCTATTATGTGGGGTGTTATCGTTGAGAGAGGTACCGCAAATGAACTATTAGATGTCATTAAGAAACAGTTTGGGGATTCCGTCAAGGGAAGGCAGTACAGTAACTTATCTCAGCTTTATTGCTGAAGTATGACGGCAGTGGAAATGTCCGCTCGCACATTCTTAAAATCTCAAAGTTTGTTTTTACTTTGAAAGACCTCGGTCTCACTATTGATGATACGTTGATGGTTCACTTAGCAGTTCGGTCTCTTTCAAAAAGTTTCGAGATGTTCCAAGTTCACTACCAGAATCAAGAGAAGAGTTAGGAAATGAAT
The DNA here is from genome assembly GCA_014058105.1 of Kingdonia uniflora. NCBI lineage: Eukaryota > Viridiplantae > Streptophyta > Magnoliopsida > Ranunculales > Circaeasteraceae > Kingdonia > Kingdonia uniflora. Next base: position 193,075 of record JACGCM010000281.1, read on the forward strand.
GAGTTGATTGCAGCATTGGTTTCTGAGGAAGAACGACAGAAGAAAGTTAAAGCAGAATTGGCTCATCTGACTACGTCATGAAGTACTTGTCCATCAATTCTCAAGGAAAGAAGAAGTTTAAGAATCAAGGTTCTACGAAGAAGAACAGTTCTCAGTCTGGTTCAGGGCAGAGTTCTCTTTCAGGGAATGGAAACGGGAAGTAGACTGTGACTTCGTCAGCAACTACCTTATCAGCTATAGAATATTTCTTTAGCAAGAAGAAATGCCATGTGAAATAGGACTGTCATTCTTACAAAAAATGGTTAAATAAGAAAGGAGAGGTTCATCAGCAGGTAGCCGACAAGGCCAAAGGAGAAAGTTTTCTTTGAGGATGCTTAACGTTTTTCCATTGAGGGTGTTCATATTTTTTGCTTGGTTTTAGACACAGGTGTTACTTTAGATTTGATAGGAACCTTTTATGTTCCTTCGATGAGACGATCTCTAGTTTCAGTTTCTCGGTTGTACTCTTTCAGTTATTTATTTATTTCATTTTATGGGTTACATTGTCTTATCTCTCGATCATTCTTTTAGGCTTTACTATTATGTTTATCTTCTTAGGCTTGTACTTCTACTTCTAAACGCTCAAGTGTTCTGAGCTATCTTCGATGTTATGGCACAAACGACTAGAATATATTTCTAGGACGATGTTAAAGATTAAGGTTGTCCGGCCAGATCGAGGAGGCGAGTATTATGGTAAGATTGATCAAGACGGTCAACACTAGTGACCATTTTATTAGTTTTTTATTGGATCAGGGTATTGTAGCCCAGTATACTACTCCTACAGATTCAGTTATTGATCATAGCAATTAGTATCCCAGCTCTAATACCAATTGTTTGAATATTATACAATTGTTATGATCAATAATATGATATGAAAAATAGATTATACTAACCTCTACTCCTGCTCTCTGAAAAAACCCTGTTCCTTAGTAGAGTCTTCCCTTGGACTGGTTGGAGACCTCAATGGGATGGTTTTCTATATTGTAGTCTCCAAGAGGGACTTCCTCTCTATTTAACCTGATAGGGTTAGAGTAGTCTTCCCATTATACCCTCAAACCCTAATAATGAGTAACACTAGGTCCCACCTACCTTAACTTGGTGTAACAATTGGGCACCGCCAATAACACCTATACGACCTATTAACATGTGTGCTCGTAAACCGAAAGAGTAGTGCTGGTATAGATGGAAAATCCAACAACAACACCACACTTGGTATCTCCAGTTCACTTATAAGATCAGACACCCAAGCCAAGAAAGGGTTGTAGATAATAAATGAAACAGGTTGATTCTCTTCCGCTTATATTATAGCAAGTTTAGTAAAGGAGTCTCGACCAACTGTCTCAAGTTGGCAAAAATATGATGTTATCTCATAGCCATAACACCTTGGATCATCGTCCTTCCAACCATCATAGAAGAACTCAAAGCGAAGTTATCCAGCCCCCATAACGTTCATTTTATTTGTATTGTTGGTGGAGCTTTTCCGCATCTTATGGCTAACAGCTTCAGTTGAGGAAAAGATGACAAGGATACCCTTTGAAGCTAAGTACTTGCCTAACCAAAGCGAGGGGTTAACATGTCCTTGGGCAGGGTAGGAGACTATGAGAACATGTAGAGGTAATTCAGAGTCAGACACCATTGTTTTTTCTTCTGGAGAGCCAAAATGGAAAACTTAGGCTGGAAGCATGTAATGTATATAAAAAAGGTCACTCCAATGACATATTGGGGTCAAGAAGTATGGGCAGCCGTATTTGGAATGAGATTTTCTCCCACCACCTGTGAGAGTACCCACAGCAACTAGGTGAATGATGACGTGAAGGGTAGATTTTTATCCTCCACCCTCTTGAGTACCAATCCACCTCTTAGTAGCTAGGTGAATTTTCCACTTGTCCACCCAATATCCACCTTGAGAATGAATTCTCCACCACCCTTTGGGTAGATTTCTGGTGGATTGATGCCGCATAGTTCAGAATTGTGCGTAGGAAGTAAGCCAATGAGATGATGATAGTTGTGTGCCCCACAGTTCTTACGTGCGGTTTGGAACTACGTTGTAGCTTTGAACGTTTGAGATGGGGACACGTGGGTTGATCTTGTACATTGATTGTGCCCCGCAGTTCTAAACTGCGGGGAGTGATATTCACCTTGATTTTGGGCAAATCTACCCACCCTAATGTTGTAGATGCTCTGAAGATATTATTCTTCTAGTAAGTCAATATAGCCCACACCTACCAAATATTAGGCTTTGTTTGAGGATTGTGGCTAAATGATAGAGAGGCACCTAGTCTGTCATGTCAATTTGACTACTTGCATTTATATATGAAGTGCGTTATTTATGAAATATGTTTTTCATCTTAACCGCTACAAATTATAGCATACTTGTATGTAATTATGCAAACAATTCAAAAATCTATCAAAAAAGGAGTAGATATATAATATATTTCTCTCCGCAACTTTGAAGAGGAATCAAACTCGTTCCAAATACGAAGATAAACATGATTTTGTGACGTGTGATGCAGAAATATGAAGGACTTTGGAGAACAGATAAATCTCTACTACTATACGTAGGGTAGCTATGTACATGAGTCAAAAGTGTCAGCCCATTTGGCCGTGTAACACGGTTGTTAGATCTGGTTACACTTTTTTTGTTTATATTTTGACGCCAATCACGAGCTACTGAAAACAAGGTTCGAGTGTCATAATAAAGGGTGATTGATTACTCCCTGAGAAACATAGTCGAGTGTTAAAATCGCGACATGTAGCAACTAGCATACATTTTCAATGAATCTGTAGTGGCGTGTTTTCTGGAAGGATAATCTTTGCCAATATTTTTCGTAAGGAAGGTGCTATAATAAACTTAACACGCAAGATTTTACGTAGAAAGCTTAATAAAAGCTGAGAACAACCACGACATCGAGGAGGGTTTTGATGTAAAATCTACTATGCTGTTTAGCTATTACAAGTTTTTAGAGTGACAGTAAGGTAAGGAAATATAAATAGTAGGGTTGCGAATCTGAATAATCTATTCTCTGCCTGTATTTATAGTAGATATAGGCAGTTTACAAAAAGAAAGAAATAGTCTCCTATTTTGGTGGTAGTGGGTGAACTTCGTGGATCTCTAGCGGCTCTTTCTTGACCAGGCACAACGGCTACTTTTTGTAGGTCGAGGACTTGTGGTAACTTCTCGAATGTTGTCTGTCTTCGACTATGTTATGACGGCTTATTCTTGCCAAATATGGGAAATATGCTACTACAAAACCTTACATCTAAATTTGTTGTATATCTCTAACATACTTACCTCGTATATTTTCTATAATGGAGTCCTGGTGAACAATCCACAATAATATATAATTGACAGTGACAGGGAATTGTCTTGGAAAGATATATAATTACTTTGGACAAACCAAACTTGCCTCGCTTTCATTGATGCGACAATAACCCGTTATAGAAGCAGATAAGGTGGTAACCTCTGGAAATAGAAGAAAACATTTAATTTTCCATTGAAGTTGAAGTTGCAGAAGCAATCTAGGAAACATATGTTTTGGATGACCGTAAGGCAGACGAGTCTGATGATGATAAGATGCACTAGTGCAACGAGCAAATTACTTGGTAGTAATATTAGGTTCGTCTAGTTTAACTTCGTTTTAGTGACTCTTTTCCTCATGTTTACCCCTAACTTTGCTCCACTTTTAAATAGCTAGCAACCATTGCACCAGCCCATAGTTCCCATGAGGTTTGACATATTCTGAGAGTTGCCTACTCTAAAATCTAAATCTTGTATGGGCAGATGGGCTGATGATCTTGCAAAAAATATATTGCTAGTCTTAATCGGGTTCTTAAGATGTCCTAACAAGTCTATGGGCACTCTAATAAAGGTTGAATTTGTTGAGAATCGAGGAAGCTAGTCTCTCTTCAACGCCAAGAATAATACACGGAATATGCCAATCAAGTAAACAAAGAAACACAGAACAATTAACAAGACAATAATTTCCTAGATGAGAGAAGTGAAAAACCCTTGTGGATGAAAAAACCACTCCCCACGAACAATTCACTATGATCAAATAGGTTACACGATCTTTCCAAGCTTCTCAAGCTTTGTAATAGAGTCTATCAAATTTTAGGACTCTAGAATTAAACTCACAGAGAAAGATTAAGTTAACAAATAACTTAAGTCTTCTTTATATACTAGAGGACTAATTAAAGGTAGAACGGATCTCAAGGCAAACACAACATCTCAGATGACCTTCCAAAGGCAACCTAGCACAACTCATTCGAATGAAACACAAACTCGTTCGAACGGCTTTAACGATTAAAGGTTCCAGCTCTAGAAAACATACATATCGTTCGAACGACATCCAAGCTCTTTTGAATGACTTTTTCGATATCAAGCTCCAAAATACAAAATCAGACAACTCGTTCGAACGAACTCCATTTTCGTTCGAACAACTTCGACCTATTTTAAGTTCAACTTTAACAGCTCAAACAGAACCAGCTCGAGCCTCTAGGTAACTTAACCAGTTTGAACTTTAGGTAACTTAAGCAGCTTGAATCTTTAGGTAACTTAACAAGCTCAAACTTTAGTCTATCAGAACCAGTTCGAATCTGAACATTGAAAATCTCATTTTAGATCCGTTTTAATCCGACTTCAAACCTCGAACTTAACTAACTCGAACTGAAACTATCTTGAACATAAATTCGAGTTCATATCTTAACAATCTCCCACATGAAATTGAATCTACCGTAACCCATCTCTAGATCTCCAAATGAATTGCTCAAACTTCCCGGACCTTCAATCTTGAAGACCCACAGAAGTTGTACATGTCGTCCACTTCTCAAAAGTTACTACCTTCATAAACATATCGGCCGGATTCACATCAGTATGAATCTTCACGAGCTTCAACACACCGTCCTTGAGGAGCGAGCAAATATAATGATATTGAATATCAATGCACTTGGTCCAAGAGTGAAAAACTGAGTTTTTTGCTAAGTGTAAAACGCTTTGACTATTACTATGCAGTTTAGGAGAATGTTGTTCTTTACCAAGCTCTTTTACCAAGCTCTTTTATCAACCCTTTAAGCCAAACCATATCCTTGCAAACTTCAGTAACTGCGATATATTTCGCCTCCGTTGTAGGCAAAGCAACAATCTTCTGTAGCATAAAAACCCATGTAACCGCACCGCTTCCTAATATAAATACAAAACCACTAGTGTTCTTCTGCCTATCAATGTCACCCGCCATATCAGAATCAACAACACCCTATAAGCATATCTTGAGTCCTCTTTAGATACCTTAGTATCCATTTCGCAACTCTCTAATGCACCTTGCTTGGATTATTCTTATACCTACTAACAACTCCCACTATTTGGGCAATATCTGGTCTCGTACAAATTATAGCGTATATTAGGCTGCCAACTGCGGATTGAAAAGAAACATTTCACATCTCATCGCGATCCTTCTGTGTCTTCGGATAACAATCCTTTGATAATTTAAACTGACCTCCCAATGGTGTACTAACAACTTTAAAACCATCCATATTGAGCCGCTTAAGTACTTTGCTGATGTACTCATCTTGAGATAACCTCAATTCTTACAATTTTTTGTCCCTTATAACATGCATACCAAGAACTTGTTTTGCTGCACCCAAGTCCTTCATTGAAAACTCCTGGGATAACTGTTCCTTCAACTTGACAATCTCTTCCATGCCATTACTTGCTATCAACATATCATCTATATACAGAAGTAGAATAATATGCGAGTTCCCCATATTTTTGATAAAACAACCATGATCCGTATTGCTCTTCGAATAACCATTTCTGGACATGAATTGTTCAAGCTTCAAATACCACTGTCTCGACGCTTGTTTCAAACCATATAAGCTCTTCATGAGCCTATACACAAGATCTTCTTTCTCTTTAAAAGAGTACCCTTCAGGCTGCTTCAGATAAATTTCTTCATCAAGGTTGTCGTGAAGAAATGATGTCTTGATATCTAGTTGCTCAAGGTACAAATCTTCAACTGCAACTATATTCATCACAACACAAATTGTAGACATCTTCACAACAGGAGTAAAGATCTCACTAAAATCAATGCCTTCTTTCTGTTAAAAGCTTTTCACCACAAGTCTAGCCTTGAATCTCCTTGAACCATCAAATTCTTGTTTTAGCCTGTATACCCACTTGTTGTGCAATACTCTCTTCCCTTTCGGTAATAGAACTAAATCCCAAGTTTGATTTACAGATAATGATTGCATCTCATTATCCATAACAAGCTCCCACTTGCTCTTGGCTTCTTCATCATCTAAAGCCTCCTTATAACTTTCCAGTTCACCACCATCCGTAAATAATAAGTGATTTAGGGAGTTAACGTACCTCACCGGAACTCCTGGAATTCTTGGCTCCTTACAAAGTGTTATTATAATGTCTAGATCATTAGGTTCCTTGCCTTAATCCGGTACATCAGACTCAACCATGACTTCTTCATCAACCTCTTAAGAGGGTTCATCATCAATGTCTATACTTTTCGCTGCTTCACTTCGATTCTTTTTACCAGGAACTTTGAAGTCTTTATACAAAACTTGCACATTGAATGTAACATTACGGCTCCGAATGACTTTCCGATTCTTCGCATCCCAAAATCGGTACCCAAACTCATCACCACCATATCTAATAAATATGCACTTCGTCGACTTTGCATCTAACTTTGTCTTTGTGGCTGAATTATCAAACACATATGAGGTACAAAAAAAAATACACAAGTGTGAAAGGTTTAACTCTTTACCGTTCTATGCTTCTTCATGAAGGCCCTCTATTAATCAAGTATGCCACTGTACTAACCGCATTCACCTAAAATTTTTTTTGCAATCCAGGTTTGAGTCTCATACTCTTTGCTCTTTCGATTATTATTCAGTTCATGCGTTGTGCAACACCATTTTGGTTCGGTATTACAGGAATAGTCTTCTGTCGCCTAATCCCGTTTGATGTGTAAAAGTCTTCAAACTTGTCACTACAATATTCGCCCCCGTTATCCGACTTGAGACACTTAAGTTTCAAACCAATTTTATTTTCAACTAGAGCCCTCCACTTTTTAAATTTATCAAATATATCTGATTTGTTCTTTACAGAGTAGACTCATAGTTTACGACTAGCATCATCAATTAAAGTAATATAATAATAAGAACTACCAAGAGAAGATACATTGGTTGGCCTCCAAACATCTGTATGTATAGGATCCAACTTTCTAGGTTTCCTTGATCTTCCAGTTATTCTAAAACTGACCTTCTTCTGTTTCACAAGAACACACTCTTCACAAAACCTGAGATCAAATTTATCAAGACCCTCTAGATTTCCCTTTGTTACCATCATCTTCATTCTCTTTTTACTCATGTGACCGAGCCATTTGTGCCATGTACTTGTATCAATCCCCGGAGTGGCCGCACAAATAGTAGAAATTGTGTTCTGCATTTTATACAACGCTCCTTGTCATAAGCCTCGAGCTACTACCATAGCTCCTTTTGTAACCTTGCAAAAGGTTGCACCAAAGATGCTTGCATATCTGCCATCATCCACTAATTTACTAACTGATATAAGGTTACACCCCAATTTGGGAACAAGTTGCACATTCAGTAAAACCCACGTCACCCCCGAAGGGAACATCAACCTAGCGTTTCCTTTTCCAGTAATATTGTGTGAACTCTTATCTGCAAGAAAGACCGTACTGAAGTCGCCTTTAATAATTTTAGTTAGGAAACCTACGTTTAAAGTAGCATGGAAGGAGGTACCCGTATCAACTACCCAAAATTCATTAACATCGTCACACGATAGTAGTAGAGCCTCGTCAGAACTAACCTCCTCAGTAAGGTTCATTGTATCTTTCTCTTCATCATCAACTTTCTTAGAAGAAGAGTTATAATCTCGCCTGAAATGAGCATTATTTCCACAAGTCAAACACTCACCGGGCGGCTTAGACTTTCCTCTTGACTGTGATCGGCCCCTTTCATATTTTGGCCCTTTTTTGTAAGACCGTCCTCTTTCCTCGATGTTCAACGTACTACCGTTTGAAGTCAAAGATGGTTCAAATGTTTTACGCCTATTCTCTTTACTCATAATCAAAGAGACTATAGTATCAGATTTGATGTCTTTCTCTCCTCATAAGTTACTCACAGCTATAATAAACCTTTCCCAGCTCTTAGGTATCTGCCCTAGAAGAGGCCACGCTCTCATCTCCTCGATAAAAGCAATTTTTATGAATTCCAGTTAGGCATGAATGGTATTGAACTCACTGATATGAGCTTGCACACTACCATTATCCTTCATCTTTAAAGTAAACAAACACCGTAAAAGATGTACCTTATTTTCCCCGGACGGTTCCGAGAATATAGCGGGCAAAGTCACCATCAAACCCTTCGTTGTCGTAACTTTGGAGATCATATGTAGAATCTGAGATGATAACGCTAACCTAACAGTTCCAAGCGCCTAGCAATCCAATCGTATCCACTTAGCAGTATCATAATCTACAGGCTTTATCCCCACTCCACCCAGTGGTAAATCAAGATCTTTCTAATATAGGTAATCTTCTATTTGCATCTTTCACACTCTAAAATTAGATCCATTGAACTTTGTGATCTTCAACTTCTCCTGATCGGCCATCGTTCTTTACCACATAAGCCCTATAACAAGCACTCTGACACTAATTGTTGAGAATCGAGGTAGTTAGTCTTTATTCTACGCCAAGAACGATATGCTAAATATGTCAATCAAATAAATAAAGAAACACAAAACAATTAACAAGACATGAATTTCCCATAAAAGGGAAGTGGAAAACCCTTGCGGATTAAAAAACTGCTCCCTATGATCAAATAGGTTATAGGATCTCTCCAAACTTTTCAAGCTTTGTAATGGAGTCTCTCAAATTCTAGGTCTCTAAAATTAAACTCACAGAGAAAGATTAAGCGAACAAATAACCTAAGTCCTCTTTATATACTAGACGACTAATTACAAGTAAAATAGATCTAGGGGCAAACTCAATGTCTCAGACGAGCTTCCAAGGATAGCCTATGCACACTTCGTTCGAAAGAGACATAAACTCATTCGAATGACCTTGACGACTAAAGGTTCCAGTCCTAGAAAACATGCATGTCGTTCGAACGACTTCTTCGGTCTTAAGCTCAAAAATGTAAAATCAGACAACTCGTTCGAACGAGCTCCATTTTCGTTCGAACGACTTCGACTAATTTTAAGTTTAACTTTAACAGCTCAAACAGAGCCAACTCGAGTCTCTAGGTAACTTAACCAGCTCGAATCTTCAGGTAACTTAACCAGTTCGAACTTCATTTGATCTGAACTAGTTCAAATCAAAATATTGAAAATCTCATTTTCAATCCGTTTCAATCCAACTTCAATCCTCGAATTGAACTAACTCGAACTGAAACTATCTTGAGCATAAATTCGAGTTAATACCTTAACAGAACTAGGGAATAAGAACAAGTAGACACTTAACTACAGGTAGAATTTAGCTAGTCATATATAGATAACGTTGTCATTAAACTCTTAAAAGAGGCCAGGTCTTGCTAGCCTTCACTATCATATGTTTAAGCAGTTACAGTCAACCAATTACGGTTGGTTGATCCATTTTCCCTTGGGAGGGCCGGTGTGTTTGGACTATTTTTGTAGACAAGCTCTCTTAATTACATTATTCGTATACTTCACCACACTTTAACTGAGAATCTAGCATGGAGGAACGGATCAACCAAATATAAAATTCAATTAACCATGATTGACTTTGGTGATTGTTCTTTATGTGACAACTTTCATTTTCCATCTTTATTTTTACTAGGTGAGTACCTTAATTTTTTGTAAGATCTTAACTATAAGGAAACTAACACTGTGGTGGCTAAAAGGGAGCAAATCTCTCTTCTTTGGTTGATGAATGGCACCGCTATTGTCGTAATTACCTTTACAGAGCTAAAAATAGTAAATTTGAGTGAATTTTTGTCGTATGCATGCTCTTTATGCAGCTCATGCATGGCTTAGTTTCTTATGTACTAAATTATAATGATTGAAATCATTCTTTGTCCTCTCACATTAGGGTTTGCCGTGTTTAATCCATTTTTTTCAAAAAAAAATTTAAATATAATTAATATTTCAATTATTATATCTTTTCCAAGTTCCTATTGTTTTCCAAATTTTGGTACTTAACTCGTAAATTGTAAGACATCGCGGTAAGCAACATGTAATTTAACTCGTATGTTGTAATACATCCATGTAAGCAACATATAATTTAAACCATATACTGTAAATGTAATATGATGTATGTGAAAGGTTCATAGTTTGTCTCATTTTGTATATGTCGAGTCATGTGGTTATCGCATTCAAAGATGGTGACAGAATCAATACTACTGTGTTTTCAAGAATTTTTAGTGTCTCATTCGAACGACTTTGGGCTTCGTTCGAATGGATGTCGGGAAAACTATTTTGTCGGCCTATTTAAACAAACCTTGTTTTGGTTTTCTTCACCAAGTTTTTTAGGGCTTTTATGTTTATCAGAGTAACTAATTAAAATCAAATAGAGAGAGCTAAAAACCTTAATCTTGATATTAAATTAGTCTGCCATATTTTCCTCATGATTTGATAGAGTGATTTGAGTAAGGTGATCCCTGTTGCGAAATCAATGAGTATCGTTGCGAGAACGAAGTAGAAATGGTGTGAAGCTTGGATAAGAATAAAGATAATTACGATATAGGTTTACCGAGTCTGTAAGTATTTTTCAAATTGCAACTCTTTTAATTAGTAGATTTTTATTTGTTAAGGATTCGATAGCAACTTGTAGGTTTTTCTCCTGAGAAAGGTTTCCCACATGGTTAAAATTATTTGTTCTTGTGCATTGATTATTGTTGTATATTGATGATTAATTGTTAACACTAGATCTTAGAATTGATTCGAATTAGGCTAGGGTTTTGTTATTGGAAAATTGATATCGAGGATTAACAACCTAGCAAATTTGACTTTAATTGATGAAAATTGATTAATCTCAATACCCAGAAATTTTAATTGGTATCATAGCAAAATTTCTTATAGGCTTTTCATCCTGAACATTGGTCCTACCTTAAGTGTATTTGAGATTAATAGATTCTGAAAGATTTGGAGGTCACATAAATCGCCCCCCCCCCTTCTTCGATGGAGATTATTCTTAATGAAAATTCCTAATGAATCTATTTTTATAATCACTCGGAGAAGATGTCAGGATTATAATCGAGGATGGATGGATGCACCCTACCATGACTAAAGGAATGGGTGATGACGCTGAAGAGGTCCTTAAGCCTTGAAATCAATGGTCTAAGGATGAAAAGGAAATTATCATTTATTACAATAAGGGCTGCAATGCTATTTTTTTGGCTATGAGTATAAGTGAGTTTCGACACATCTCTGTGTGTACCACTTCGAAAAAAGTGTTGGACATTAGTTTGAAGTCACGAAGGCAATGATACAATCAAGGAAAACAAGTTGTAGATGCTCACCTCCCAATTCGAGAATATTTGAATAAACCCTTTGATGAGTTTTATGCGAGACTAAGTGACATTATCAATACTAGTACCGCATTAGGTGCAGCTTACTCTGATATTCAAATCATTCCCAAAGACTTTATGTCTCTCCCCAGGAGCTTTAGATTCAAGCGTGATGCTATAGAGGAAGCTCAAGATCTTAAGAAAAATGAAACCAGATACGGTTGCTGGAAAGTTATGAACATTTGAACTTGAGAGACATATCGAAAACCCTAAGAAGAATAAGAGTGCTGCTTTTAAGTTATTATCTACCTCTTTGTCTTCTAAGGGTACCAAAAAGGTTGACAACTCATGTATTTCAGATGATGAAGAAGGATCAGTAATCCAAGACCATCTATGAAGTATTACTAATTTAGTATTCTACTTCCACTTTAGAGTATTTATCTACTTTTAATTAAAAGTTTGAGTTCATATTTCTATTTTTTATTGTATTACTCTAATTTAGCAATAGGATTCCAACTTCTAAAATAGAACTTGTACAATATAAAAGGACAAGCCTAAAGTTAGAAAACCTAATTGAAATTTAGGATTTCTATTGTAATCTTTCTATGGAGCAATAAAGAAACCCTAAGGGGAGATTCCTGCACACCAATTTTATTGTGTTTTCTTCATTATCTTTTTAATTGTTCTTCTAATTAGTACTTTTCTAGCAATTGTGGATTAAGTGTTATCAGGGCAGTATTCCATTTATCTTTGGGGGATTGTAGTTTATGGTCTTGACATGCGACCGACTCCAGCAATTTGTAAAGAGATCTAATTAGAAGAAGAAGAACATCATGTCTACCACCAAGATCTTAAAAACTTCTACTTACAAGAGATGACATGATCGCGAAGAGAAGAAAGGGAGTAAGGAGAAGGTGGGGAATGACGATGAATCTAGAGATTCCAAAAATGCCAAATCCAAGGAAATCATGAATGTTGGTAGGTTTACGCATCCTAGAAAAGATCCTAAAATTGATTTTAAGATTTATATCACCATTTTTCATGAATTTGTGGATGCTGAAAAGAGGACAATCATTTTGGTATATGGCCAATGCTACTAAGTTCCGCATTACTGGAGGTTATAGATATTCTGCCAATTATAGCTTATAAGCATGATACAGGTCTAAATATTGGGGTGATTCACAAGAAGCTACTACGGAGGAAGACTTGCGAGTACCGGCTGAAGTCTCCAAATTGGGAGTTAGAATGAATCTTTAATTACCAGTACCTAATGACCATTAGGAGAGTACTTCGATTGATTTTAAGGGAGGATTGGCTACTAGACACCTCTGCATATCCTAACCTCGGATCGAAGGCAGAAAGTGCAGCAGACAAACTCTAGTACAAAACAGCTCTATTAAAGGAAACCTCGTGCACCCACCCTTTTTTTTAGACTATGGAAATCGACACTTTATTTTCTTCATAAAAAATTTCCCATTCTCCTTGCCTATCATAAAAAAGAAATTTCCAAAAATAACTATTTTAACCATTATTTTTTCATATATTTTTCATTTCTTCTTCTTCTTCACCAAAAGCTCTTAATTTTGCTACTCTGTTAAGAACATCTCTAGCAGTTGAATAAATAGGTGTGGGTTGGGTTTTGTTATCAGCTCACACTCCCAACCCACACTTTTGAGCTCCCAGCAATTCAAAAATTCGGTGTGAGTTGCTGACCTGGATGTGTCAGTACTTAACCGGGCTTGGGGAGCTCACAAAAAAAATTTTAGCGTATTTCAAAATACCGAGTGGTGTTCTGAATACCGCCTGGATTTACAGCACAGTGTTTTAATTACCACACGGTATTTTGAAGTCCATAGTTTTTATTGTGGTGTAGGATGAGATGGACATGGATTGCGGCGATGAGTTGAAATCCACGCAGTATAATAAAGTCTACTTTAAACCCATTTAAAAAAATGACAAGTATAATAACAATGGTAAGCACAACGGCTAGTTCTACTGTCCTCTAAACCCATTTTAATAGATGAAACCATTTACTCATAACTACAAAGCCGCAAATTCACTAAAAAACTTTATCTTCCCACATGGCTTAAATGATAAATTCCAGCACCAACACTAATCAATTAATACTGTTGACCCCATCTTACCAGAGCCCACCTTCAACACCATCCACTAAATACCCATCATCATAATTCACTTTATACCTCTACCACAACCAATCACAATTCTAATCACATGCCTCAATTTTATTTACCATGTCGCAAGGGGATACCTTAGGAGGATAGTATCAAAATCACTTTACACTCTGTCAACCATAACTTTAGGCATTTAGCAATTCTATTAATATTATCCAGTCACTCAACCTCAAGACTTTTAACCTCCAAATTACTTTTAAAGTTACCTATTCAATGATTAATCTACTGAGTTAAATATGAGTTTCGCAAATGCTCTAATACCCGTTGACGTTACGACGCCTGGGGAAGAAAAGGAAAAAGAAGAAAGAAAAGAATACCTGCTAAACCAAGATAAAATGTACAAGTACCAGAGGATGTCAAGTTCTTAAATAAGACAGATGATAATGGACTTCATTGGTCAGATACGGACTTCACGTGTCTCGTAAGAGCGTAGGTAACAATTTATATCTAGACCATTAGGCGTATAAAGGGTTTCACTTTCTATCAAAAGGTCAACGTCGTCTTTAACAAAGACCCTGAGTGCCCAAGTCGATAATCATGTGGGTCGACCAAATCTCAATGGCATCTCCTTAATGCATAATGTGTGAGCTACAAGAGAATAATTACTCAAATACAATTTTCGCTGGAGAGTGGGAAAACCGAGAATGATCAGGTACGTTCTAATTTTCTTTATTTTTTGCATATACATGTTATTTATTTATATTTCATAATTTAAGGAATTAAAAGAAAATGATGTATATAAGATTTATCAAGGTTTGACTGGCAACAATGACTTTAAACATCATGAAGCGCATAAGATTTTAGCAAGAGAACCGCGATGGGGCAACCTAAAGGATGATGAACCATGCAGGGAATCTACCTAGAAATGTGGCATCGAAAACATTGCACAATCCTTCTCTGGGGAACTCGATCAGATCAAATAACCTATCAGAGGATCCCGCCGACCCACCTACACCTCAATCAGCTCCTCAAAATTTTAAATTAGATGGTTTATTGTATGATCGTGGAGCGAGGCCTATCGGCCAATTTTAGTTTAGAAAAAGTGCTGTAAAAAATTAAGACATGGATGATATTATTGCATCTGGCCAAAATATAGGGACAATGCTTACAGAGATGGGTTTAGAGAAGAGGCAAGTGAAGGAAGAAGAGAAAAGAAGAAGAACGGAATAAAATTAACAATTGCAAGCAAAAATAGATTTGGAAAGAGCAAGGAAAGATCCTAAAATCATGAATAAAGACCTTACACATCTATCGACATGTATTGCAATACTATATGCAAAGGCAAGTAGAGGTCATGGAATGGGTTAACAAAAATGGAGGACCAAGTACCGATTCAAGTTATGAAATGTAATTTAACTTTGATGAATGAAGTTTAATTTCCAAGAACGTAGTTTACTTTCCAATAATGTATTCTTTTAAAGAATGTACTTTGCTATTGAAGAATGTATTCTTTTGAAGAAATAAATTTTCTTGAGAATATTGCGTTAAAATAAATTCAAGATTAATGCAATAGCAAAAACTTGTTCAATAAGAAATCAATAATTCATAAGCTTGCACGACAATAATCATAAAATTATACATAAATTTTAGATAATACTTGATTATAGCACTAGTAAATATTATTTTCCTTCACAGCTTACAAATGCTCGATTAGATCATCCTTTAGATCAAAGTGCATTTCTCAACTTTGAATTCATTTCATTTTCCTTATAAACACTTCTATTGTTCCACTTTCACATACAATTTGGCTTACCTTCAATAGTTGAGGGATCGTTCGGGTAGTAGCCTGAGTATGGTGGGAAAGAACCTCGTTCCTCATCGATGATCATATTATGCATTATCACGTGCGCTTTCATAAAATTGCACAAAACATCAGGTTTCCATAATTTAACTGAATTTTTGAAAATATTAAACTATGATTGTAAAACCTGTAACCAGGATGGAAATGGTTTGGGCAAGTGCTCCCCATTTGGGGTATATGTCATCTGCTAGGTAATAACCCATATCATAAATTTTTTCGGCAATTATATAATTACAAGGCAGAGCGATACCATCGACAATGTCAGTAAAAATATGTGATTACTGTAAGATATTGATATCATTGGTTGCCCCTGATAACCCAAAAAAATGCCAAATCCAAAAGTTGTGTGAAGCTACCACTTCAAGAATTATAGTCGCTTTAAGGTAATAACCAGTAAATTGACTGTGTTAAGCTAAGGAAATTCTTTTCCATATCCAATGCATGCAATCATGGCTTCCTAATACGCCGGGAAAGTACTTCACAATTTTTATAGAATATCACAGACTTGGTCTGTGGTAAAACGTTATTTGCCACGAACTAAGGTTGTGGTGGGGTATGTAGTAAAATATGTGTGGCAATTTTTTTGCCATAAACTTCCATCGAGCTTAGTGTACCATTTTGCCACAGATTTAGCAAAAATCTAGAAATTGCACATGCTCATTATTTTAAGCACTCTAACAATACACCTGATGCACATATAGTTCTGTATTAGATCTTATATCTTGTTATAATATATCAATACTTTATTAAAATGACAGTTAATAACTTCTTTCATTCATTAATAAGCAATAAAGAATCAATGTACATTGATTCGCATGACGGTAGAAAGAGAAAAAAATATATATCAAAAATATATAATAAAGAAAATGATAATGTCTTGAAAGGCGAAGGGCTTAAAGGATATAGTTCCGATCAAGATAAGGACAAAAGAATTGATGGTAACATAGCAAATCAATTTTGAAGCTTAAACACAATAAAATTTGACTCTTCAATGTGCAAAAAGAAGAATTTTACAAAATCTATAAAATTCTGGAAGAAAACTAACTTAGTGAGATGGACAAAATATTAATAGAAAGGCATTTATAATATACTTATTTATAGTCATATTAAATTTAAAATTGACAACATGACCAGAAAATCATGTGAATAAATAATCTAAAGGATATTGATTTATGTAGGATTATAACATAAAAAAAATTCTTACTTAGTTTGGTGCGACACAACTTCTGGTCATGTTGCATAGCAATTCATATTTCAAGTTACTTGTTTATGAATAGGAATGCATGACTGAGTCAGTTCATAAAAACTTAATGTACTCAAGTACCAGGAATCTAGTTTTGACTATAGTTAATGAATTCTCGGGTAGTTAAGGGGCTCAAATAACAACTATAGACAGCAACTAACTTTAAACAAAGAGTACAAAGAATATGGGGTCTTTATGACTAACAAACGGAATAACTCACAGTTAAGGTTCTCTTAGTGGGCTTCTAATGGCACTAACACCATAGTCAAAAGGTCAATGAAAGCAATTGAAGATTCAAACATGCATTAGCTAAGTTAACTTAAAATTGATTTATTGTAAGGAATAATAATGTTGGACATGTTTTTAAAGGACTAGACACTGTACCTTTTTCTGGATTGTTCTGTCAGTTGTATCGATGTCAACATAATAACCAGCTTGATGAATCTGATCCCTTACCAAACAAAGAGAAAGTATGATAAGAGATGAGTAGTTCAATTTATAAAACAATAAGTGAATAGATAACCTTCATAAAAAAATTCATAACTAAAATGCCAATGAAAGTTACCAAAATTCTTTTACATTCCTATGCAGACCTTACTTCTTATTTCATTAGAAATACAATGAATCAATGATAATCACATAACATTATATCACATCAAACACACTGAACACAAATTGAAATCCACAAATCAAACATATTGGACTCTAAATCAACATATCTGGCACATGAATTCCACAAGCTATAAGATTTCTCTACATACAGTAATAATCTAGGAGCCTTGGACAGTGATGGATCTAGGAACTTCTTTCAAGGTGGGACTTCATTTCCTATCTTCCCAGCCGATTTTTTTTACAACAACTCATGTTTACCTCCCTGAAGGCTATTTTTCACATCCTCAACGGCTATTTTTCACATCCAACATCTATAATTTTCTTGATATATATTTTTTTTAGCTCTTTACACACTCCCTCCACTTCAACTCTACTAATTTTTTTGAGCTCTAACCATGGCTTCAATGGTATTTGACTGGAATAAGGATAATGCCCTGGTTGCATCCTTGCAGAAATGCATTGATAATCCACCTCTTCGGCAACTCAACTTTGGTCGTTTATGGGGATGAGTGAGTATCTTGTTCAGGGAGCACACGAAACTTTAATACACTCCTGTAGTATTATACAACAAGTGGAATCTACTTAAGGTGAAATATGATAAGTTTTATGAATTACGGAAGAATATTGATATTAGGGTCAGAGGTGTTCTGCTACCCTATATTTTGTGCGTAGTCAAAGATGAATGGTATGAGGAAAACAACCAGCCATTCCCGTTTGAGACTCCATATGATATATTTTACCGAAACAATGTCCCGCCTGGTCCTCTTATAAATTATTGGCAAGAAAATAATGGACGGGATAAACTCCCCCTTGCTGAATGGTCATAGCTTAATCCCTACATTAGTCGAACAATGAATTCGATTTTAATTGTATCGCTTTATAGTTTAATTTCGAGTGTAGAACTATAATTTTAAGAATGGTAATTGCATTTCTATTTAAATTGAAGTTAGAGCCATGATTGATCGATAATAATTGAATTTAAAGAAATGGGGCATTAGGTCGTACAAGTACTAATATAGAGAAACAAGAATCATATAGTACAATGTTTTGAAATAGTTTAACACAAAGTCCTGCAATAAAAATAAATGTTTACAATAAAATTCATCTCACAACTATATCTACTAAGACGGTTCAAAATCATCCCCAATACGCTGCCCCCTACTGCTATTACCAGAGGTGTTGGTTCGAATGCCATGTTCACTGATCCCCTGCCAAGTCCTAGCATTACCTCCATATTCTAGTGCTACTACCTGTAAACTTGGTATCGTCGTCAGCTGTAAGTTCTAAAAAGGGTAAAAAGAAAAAATATTTAGACATGGACGAAATAAATATGACCTTAAAAATTAAAAATAAATAAATAAATTTCTTACATTCTGGTATAGTTGCTCGCTGATAATATCATAACCCTTCGTCAGAGTAGCAACTTCATCAGCCAATACTGTGATCCTCTGGTCATCCCGTACAGACTCTCTAAGGAATACTTACCGCATACCCAAACTCAGGTTCTACAACTTTTCTAAGTAGAAGCAAGAAGGCATGGGTGGTAGCTCCTTCAAGCGGTGGATAGGGATCGTGTAACGCCTCCCTGTTCACTCCATGTTCTACCCTGGGTTTGTCCCAATTTCTAAGCCAGGCAATCTAAAGTCTTGGGACAAGCTATGGACCTCTACTGATGTAACCACAATGGGTATAATACCAGACCTGAGTACACTGGCCCCAAATAGATTTATGCTCCCCATCCTCTGTGAATCTGTTAACAGGTGGCCAACCTTATTAGTTATACTACTATAGTAGTTGACGTAGGTCATCCTCGACTCGTCCATCACAATCTGGCTACAGCCAACGAAGCCAGACATTCTCAAGGCCTCTAAATCAACTGAACTAAGATATGGCAACATGTCAGACTATGGATCTATCGGAATACCTAGATAGCCAATCGACTACCTCTAACATCTATCGCCAAGAAATACTCATAGTTCCCATTTGGGGCTTGAAGTGGCATCCTCTTGAAGGATAGATCTGAAGCGATATGCACGCCATCTAACGTAAAAGCCGCAAATGTTTCCCAAGGATGCCGATTAATCAAATTAATAGTCTGGTGGTCAATAAGGTATCTGGCTATAGTAAATAAGTTCCCTGCTTGGTCACATATTTTCTTCTTGTTCCCATTTTCCCATGCTTTGAGGTGAGAATACGGCACCATCTTTAGTGTATTACTGACAATAGGGTGACCAAACAAATAATACTCATAGAACCAATATTACATTTGGGAACAACATAGAAAGCAATTACAAATTTTATTTAAGATGTCTATTGTAAGATATTTGATTTGTATTATTAGAAAACGTATTAGTGTACCTTAATGAGTTGCAAAAATCTAGTGATGGCACCCCCAGTGGTGACTACGGTATCCAAGCCATGGTACAGAGAAGCAAGAATAGACAAACCCTAATCATATGAGGGAGTTGCGTCCAAATCGGCCTGGCCTCAAGATATCCAAGCGGGACGGTATTATTGGCCGTTTGGAACCATAATAAATGCCTCATTATGAAATGGATAAATGTATGAGCCATCATACTGTCATTAGACCGATCATCTGTGACGCTCAAGTATGTCCTTTGATGTGCAATGCTGATGTTCCCACTCTTTGTATTATTGGATGTAATGCGGGGGAACAATTTTATCACCATAGATATAATATTCTATCGGTTATTATATGGCAATAGTGCAGGATTATTACTGATTAATATTGATGTAAGCATTGTGAAATCCAATGGAGTCACCCCTATCTCTGCATACGGAAGAAAAAAATTATGAGTCATCGACCACCAACGCTCTGTTAGCGCCTGAATTAGCCGATTGAGAAATTTATCCAACTTGATTTCCATGAACTTTCTGAATATCATTACTACGAGATCCCTTATTATCGGAATCTTGGCAATCTCGTTCCAAACTTTTATAACCGCAATGAATGTGTCGTACGGACGCATCGAATAACGATTATGTTCATTGGAGCATTTTATCAAATACTTGGTTAACGAAAACAACAAAATCACCATTAAACAAAAACATACTATGAGATACTTACCAGTGTAAAATATATGCGTCACGCCATCTGGAAGAGCGGTAATATACCGCAACGGTGAATTCTCTTCTTGGTTTGGTTGTGATTGTCCCTGAATTTCTTTAATTTCTTCAAATAAAACCCTTTTATTTCTTCCAATTTTTGATCGAATTTATAGCTTCGTCTGAATCCCTTGTCATTCTAAAATTAGGGGACAACATGGGTGTGGGTCACCCCGTTGCATTTTCATTTGATTGGGTTTGAGGTTGGCAATTTTTATTGCTTTTGGCTTTGATTTGAAGCTGGGAGGGAGCGATGAAAAAAAATTGGGGAGGGAACAATGTAAGCTTTTTGTCAACAAAAGAAGCGGCGGTATTTTTATTACCGTGCGGTGTTTTGAAGTCTGCTAATTTGTAAATAAAAAAAATACGTCAGGTCAACTGTTGGAGGAGGTGAGTTTGGGTTGGCTTTTTATTTGATGAAATGGTGGACCAGCAGTCAGAGCTCACACTCAACTGTTGGATATACTCTAACACCTAAAACTTTAAAAATATATCCAAAAATATTAGATTTAAGAGTTATTTATTTTTCTCATAAATGAATTTTTTTCCTGATTACTCTGTATTGCAGGACTTCAATAACTTGATTCACAGTAATAAAGCTATGCATTCAACATGCATTATGATTTACACTCTTTAGACAAAGAATAATGCAACTATGCATACAGCTCGTTCGTGATTCATGCTGTGTTGGCCTAAAGAGTCAATGGAGTTGTTCGATCTAGGCGGAGATATATTTCAGAATTTTGAATACATAAAGTATAGCGTGAAACATATGCAATAATATATGACACAATGTGGAGTATGGAGTGTGGAGTGTGGAGAGTGAAGAGTGGAGAGTAGACTGTTAATTACCCTTGCAATGCCACAACTTGGATTATTCTAATGCAACACGGATTATTAACACGTTAAACTTTTTCTCTTTAAACTATTATGTGTTGAACAGTTATGGGAAATGATCTGCAGTATGAGCAATATTTTTCTTAAGCCAACTTCATAAGGCTTGAAATTGTCAATTCTGGACATTGAAATATGGCCATTTTCCTCAGAGAATTTCTGAAGATTTGTAGTGGCAGTGACAGAAGGATGGGTCAATTTCAAAATCCACAGTTTTCGGAGACAAGGTAATAGCAAAACTTTTTCTACAAACTTTTGCTGCAAAAGGGTGTATTGATCGAGAAGATCCTAAAAAACTGGTATAGGTCCTTCACACATTTGGCCATGAAATCTCATCTTCAAAGCCTTTAGTCAATGTCTTTTGCCGGTGATGGTACTGTGGGGAAGAGGTATTTTTTATGATTTGTGGGAGTTATAATTGAAAGATTTCTTACAAGTAGAGATAAAACCGAATCTTCTTTATTACTCAAACTCTATCTATTACAGTGTATTTATAATAATCTCTGAGGATTAGTTATAACTAATTAACTATCTATAAGCAGACATAACAATCTAATAGATTTTGTTATTACAGTTGTGCTGAGTCAGTATTGATGTGGCATTGCTGAGTCAGCCGTATGTTTAACAGACCCCATCAAGTTGAAGGGAGGAGGCTGGACTAAAAGCTTAAATTTGAGTTGGGAAAACTTTGAAGAGGACAATCCCTTGGTAAATATGTCTACCACTTGATCCTTTGTGCATAAATAGAGAACTTCAACATAATTTTAGTAACAAGTTCCCTAATAAAGTGATAGTCTATCTTAATATGTTTTATTATGGCATGGAATACAGGATTGGAGGCAAGTGAGATAGCACTAATGTTGTCACACCATATGAGAGGAGGTTTATAAATGAAGATATATATGAAGATTTGTTAATAGAATACTTAACCATGAAAGTTTTGTTGTAGTAGAGCAAGAGACCTGTATTCACTTTCCATTGATGATCTAGCCACAGTTGGCTGCTTCTTTGCACTCCATGAGATTGAGAAATTACGAAATAAGATATAGTAACCACTTGTAGATCTTCTGTCACAGGGATCACCTGCCCAGTCAGCATCATAGTAGGCTGTGAGAAGGCCATTACCTTTAGAGAAAAGAATGTTATGGTCAAGTGTTCCCTTTACATATCTGAGTATTTTATTTATTATACATAAATGAGAAGTTCTTGGGAAGTACATGAATTGACAGACTTGGTTTACTACAAATGCAAGATCTAGTCTTGTCCATGTAAGATATTGTAGACCTCCAACCAAGGATTTTTAGTGTGAGTTATCTTCAAGAAGGTCTCCATCATAGGGAGAAAGTTTAACACCAGTAGAACAGGGTGAAGAACAAGCTTTAGCACCATCAATTTTAGCTTTCTGCAAGATCTCTAGAGCACATTTAGATTGACTAAGAAACAATTCATCTGATAACCTTGTGAATTCTAACCCAAGGAAGTAGTATAAAGATCCCAAGTCCTTCATCACAAATTTGCTGCTTAACTATTTGATTAGAGCCTAACATAAGCTTGGAATGCTTCCAGTAAGTAGTATATCATCTACATAGATAAGTATAATGGTCAAAGAATTTGATGTTTTCTTAACAAATAAGGAAGTATCAGCTTTGGAAGCATAAAAATAAAATTCTAAAAAGCTTTTAACTAGAGCTTCATACCATGCTCTTGGAGCTTGTTTAAGACCACATAGTGATTTGTGAAGCTTGCAAACATAAGAGGGATGAAGGGGTTCAATAAATCTGGTGGTTGTTGTATGAAGACTTCCTCTTTCAGTGTTCCATGAAGAAAAGCATTAGTAACATCAAGCTGAGTTATTTTCCAGTCAAATTGAATAGCTAATGCAATGACAAGTCTGATAGTTGTAGGTTTTGCTACAAAGCTGAAAGTTTCTGTGTAGTCAATACCTTCTTGTTGATGATATCCTTTAGCCACAAGTTTGGCTTTGTATCTTTCTACACAGCTGTCTGACTTTTATTTGATTTTGAAGACCTACTTGTAATTAACTGGTTTATTGTGTGGATGTGGTGGAACAAGGGTCCATATACAGATTTTTAAAAGAGCATTAAATTCTGTCACCATAGCTTCTCCCCAGGGAGGGTCTTTGACTACTTGTGAATAACATGTAGGTACTGAGTGTGTGGTAGCTATGTGAGTGAGATAAGCTGCAAGAATTGGATGTTTAGCAGACCAATAGGATTTGGGTTTTGATATATCATTTTTGGCTCTAGTGGACATATGGTGTGTGTTGAGATCAGAGTGAGGTATTAGTACTGATCTAGGGAGCATTTGAAAAGAACTTGCTAAAGACGGTTCAGGTTGTATGATTATAGGTTGTGAAGTAGAAAATGCTGAAGATAATGGTGGAACAGAAGGTAGGGCTGTTAATCGAACCCGAATATGATAACACGATCTGAACCCGACCTGCTATAAATGAGTTTGGGTTCACCCTTGGCGGGTTTGGGTCATAAATTGGTTGATACGCTAGACACGATTACGAAGCAGGTCAGGTTAGTATTTCAAAATTTCACCCACGGGTGACCCGCTAACCAGTTTACTCTTAGCTAATTTAGTTTAGGTTTCAAGGCCTTTTGGTCATTTTTTACAAGATATTTAAACCTAAACCTAAAATTCATTTCCTTATTTCCTCAACTTTGCATGCACACTCTCTCTTTCTCAAGTATCACCTCCGTTGGCGAGTCTGTGTCTCTGTGACAATTTTACTCTCAATTGTTTGGTTTGGAGATCAATTTGTGGTGAGTCTATGAGTTGTAAAAACTTCACTCTTGATTTGGACTCAGATCACTGCTATCTCAACAGTTCATCAATTCATCAATTTGGAGATCATTGTTTGGAGATCACTCTCAATTTATCATTTGGAGATCACTCTGCCTTTACTTTTGAGATTACTCTCAAGTCTAAAGACTCTCAGCAGGTTACTCTTTCTCTCTGTCTTTACTTTTGAGGCCAAATTGTAGCTTTACTTTTCATGAAAATCTTGTATGATAATATGATATCTCTCTAAATTGCAGACTATAATTCTATCAAGTCTCAACAGTGATTTTATATTTTTACTATGTATGATATCTCTGATTTTATATTTTGACTGTGTATGATATCTTTCTCATTAATAGAGAGTTAGAGTTACGCCTTGTATGATATCTCTAATTTTAGAGTGTTGAGAAGTTCGATCACCAAGCCTTGTATAAATTATGATATCCTTGATTTTACTCTTTCTCTCTAAAGTCTAAAGTCCAATTTTTTATCTAGACTATTATAAGATGAAGCTTAGAAAATAGGTAAAAGTGGGGTATTTTCAATTTTGTATACTTTACTTTTGATCAAATTGTTAATATAGAGGTTTTGGTTTTTTAATTTCATAACTTTTCTTCATAATCTTAATGAATTCTTGTTGTGTATATTTTTAATGGGTTGATTACTATGTGAATGAATACTTATAAGCCTGTGGGCAGCAATTACATGCTTCACTCTTTTGGGCAGGCTGGATGTAGGCATTATCGATTTTTTTTTATACTCTTTTTGTGGAAGCTACATTTTTTTGGTGATGGAAACACTAATGAGGTTTTCTTTAATAAAAAAAAATGAAGTTTTCAACGCCCTAAAAATATAACTTTCATAAAAAGAACATAAGAAATTGCTAATGCCAAAATATTAGGCTTCAATAAAAGAACAATACATGCATTTGTTGATGCTCAAAAAATAGAGTATGGTCTACACTCTGTAATGAGACATTTACTTAAAAATCAATCTATCATGCAATGTATAAGAAAAATGGATTGAGCTCATGAAGAAAATTATCTAAACACAAATTTATCAAATTTCTAAAATTTGGTTAGTGATTTGGTGATCTCTGCTTGTTTAATGCTAATTTGGTTATTTTTAGGCTTCTTGCAAAAATGGTACAAGTTGGACCTCCTTACACTTGTGGGGCAGGATACATGAAGCATTATAGGGCTAGCACTAAGAAGAACAATGGATGTTATTTTTATCATTATCCTCAATTCAAAAACCAATGCAAGTCATTTATATGGGAGGATTTCTTTTTGGGGTCTTGGGGTAGGAGACTTAGGACAAGGGGGATAATAAGTTTAGATTATTAGACCTAGGATTAGGGACAACTATCTAACCTATTATTTTATTGGATGTAATCTTGTATGTGCTTTGTTTATTTGGGTAACACTTCTAATTATAATTGCATTACTCTTAGCTAGGTGAGTAAATGATAGATTTATATTTTTCATTATTTTTCATTAGACTTGGAAGTTATTTGTAATGGTGTTTTCCTTAACATTTACTAATAAATTAGAAGTTAATTTTTACAAGATGATTTGCTTATTTTATTTGTCATATTCGATAATTGATTTAATGTTAATTGTCAATCTACCATGTTTTTAAATTGGTATGATTTTGAATATGATTTTTTTTTCTAGATAGATCCAATTATTGAGTTAGATAATGATAATGACATCAACATTGATCTTGATGGAGATGACATGGAGATGGAGAGGATTGATGGCCTATTGTCAGAGATGGAGATGAAAGTGTTGGCACACTTACTAGGAAACCTGGTAATCATAAGCAAAAATTAATTTCTCATGTTTGGCCTTTTTTTAAAATCTTCGTTGGTAAGGATAAGAAAGAAAGGGCTAAGTGTAAGAAATGCGGTGCTATTTATTTGTCTGCCTATACACATGGGACCGACAATGCTTCTCGCCATCTCAAAACATGTGAGAAGACTACAACACGTGATTTGGGACAAATGCTTTTGTCTCAATCCGAGTCTTCCATGTCTTTGAGGGTAACAAAGTTTGACCTTGTTGATTTTTGTGAGATGTTAAATCTAGTAATATTAGGCATCACTTCCTTTCAACTTTGTGGAGTATGAGGGGATTCGTAATGCCCTTACTTATGCGGCATTTTCTAATAGGGAATTGAAGCAAGTATCTAGAAATACATCTAGGGCAGATGCCATCAAGATTTATGAAATGGAGAAAATAAGGGTTATGAGTATGTTATGTGGAGCAGTGGGAAGAATTAGTCTAACATCCGATTTATGGAGTTCTATTACAATGGATGATTTTATTTTAATTACAGCACATTTTATAAATTCTGATTGGACTTTAGAGAAGAGGATTCTTAGTTTTTTCTTATATACCATCTCCTCACA
>JACGCM010002471.1:0-57185 GCA_014058105.1 Kingdonia uniflora
TTGGAGGCGAAGTTGGTTCTCACACGTAGAATCAATCTTTAATCAAGGATACAAGCAATGGCCTAAACTAAGAACTACTATAGACAAATACTTGCGTAGAGGCCTGAATGTGACTCTCTATGACCTCTGATAAGGATTTTTTAAGAGAGTTTGATTACTGAAATAAATAACAGGCTCGAGTATAAAGCGTCTGGGTGGTCGAAGGTAAAATGCAAGGGGTTGGAGATAATTTTTCTAATCGCTTCTTGGTTTCCCCTCTCCTCTATTTATAGAGATACAGGGAGCTGAGTCACCAAGTGTGGGTCAAACTTACATGATTACTGTCAGGAAATCTCAGTGAGTTATGGGAGCCGTTCATGTCGGTACTGTCACTGCAACATTTATTGGTGATGTCTCTGAATGGCGCGGTGGTTAGACCTGTCACTGTAGCTGCACGGGCCAATCAATGCGCCATCTTATCTGATGAGGTGGTTGTCTATCTTACCTTGCTTCGATCGTGTGTTAGTAAGGTTGAAGTATTTCAGCTGCAGTATATTAATCCGTTCTTAAAGCTTTGTCTGATGTCAAAGCTTCCTCTTCGGGGAGGTCTATGGGGAGTCTATTTTAGAGATTGAGTGGGCTTCGATATATTCGAGTAGGCTGTGAAGTGGGCTTCGATTGACTGTCGAAGCCTACGAGTAGGCTACTACATTCGCCCCCTCTCAGCGAAGATCTCAAAGCCAGGTGGAGAGGTGTTCACTGAGAAAACTATTTGGTCTTGGAATTTGAGCGGTTTGACTGTTGGTTTCCTAGTAGGTAATAAAGAGGGCTTTTAAGGGATGTAGGTGGTTATAGGGTAATAAATGAATTGAAGGCTATAAGTATGGATTATTGTGGAGGTATACTGTATCCTCTTCCAATTGCAATAGTCTTCTGCTCTTTCTTAATATTCTGAACATCTGAATGGATACCACGCCAAACACGCGGTACCAAAAGAAGATGGGCTTCGTTCGCGACCGTCGAGTGGGGCGGAAGATGACGGAACTGCATATGAAGTTTTTTGGGCATCATGATCTGAACTGGGACATGCCGGACCTTATAGAGGCAGGACCTGAGGAGTTCATCAATGGTAAACCTTATGCCTGCCTGTGGGAATAGTTGAGGCTTCATTTTATGACTGTTAAGAGGCGCTATCTCTTTCTAATGGTTCTGGCCGAAAGTCTCGTTTGTGCTGAGGAGATCATCGAGGAGCAAAGCGTGGCAAGCAGAGCTGGTCCTTTCAGAAGTAGGGCTTCAGGTTGATATGGTGGATTTTTTATATTTTTGTAGGTTTTTGTTTTGTTATGTGGGTTTATTTATTTATTTTTGGAGTGGTAGTAGAAATATAAGTTTTTTGTTTGATCGGATGTTTGGAATGGACAAAATATTTTTTGCATAGTTGTATTACTGTGTCTGATAGATAATGTAGACGACTACTCTTATAGGTGCGAGGTATAATGATATGCTCGAAGGTAATTATGATCAAATGCTCAATGTTGGATGTATCCTCGACTAGGAGTCATCGGGAATGAGGTTTAAATGCAGGTACTGATGAATCTGTTACATCTGGGAAGTTGGAAAGTTTGTTTGTTGACTTTTCGAGGTTGGGAATTGAAGGTTGCCATTAATTCGGTTTGGGAAGAGGGAAAGTTGTGGTGGGTTTGTAGGTATAAAAGGGGATAGGTTGGAGGAAATTTCTTCATCTGTCCTACAACTTTCTCTTCATCTACTGCTTTGTTTGTTGATCAATATGGCTGAAAATGTAGCAGTTCAGGGAGATCAAGCGGTGGTGAGGGTGAGGAGGATCCAAGAGGCCTTGTTGGGTCTTCAACGAAGGTTCAGAATAGAAGAGGATATTGATGCTGAAATGCCAGACCTTTTTAAAGCGGAACCTGGGGTACCACTCTATGACATGCCCTTCGCGTACTGGTAGGGAATAGTGTAGATGATGAAGCCGTTACCCGGCAATCGGTTGTCTCTTCTCAAAGGCTTCGCGGAGGATATAGTGGACCAGAAGGATGAAGATGCATCGGCCATTGTTGAAGAGAAGCAACTCGCCAACAAATAGGGTTCTCTTTTGTATGCTTTCTTGTTGTTGTTTTCCTGTTTTCTTCCCCCCCCCCTTTTTTTTTGTATGAAGCCTATAATGTTGTCTGAGTTGCTGAATGAAAATGGTTTTTGTTAATAACTTACTTTGTTGAACTGTGGTTAATAGTAATATAATCTGAATTGTAATTTGAGGTATTGAAGGGATAATACAGTTGTCGAAATATATTGTTTGTGTTGTTCGAAGATAAAAATAAATTTGTCGAAGTGAAAGGTAAACTGTGTCGATGCTGAAAACTTTATCTGTAAACAGGAGATTTTCGAATGGTCGAAGTTTATGACTGTATTTGGTCGAATGGTCAAAACTTTTGAGTTAAAGGATGTGGTGTATGTCGAAGGTCGATATATTTGATAAGTTTATTTGAGGATATCTGTTGCGGGCTGTTCGATACGTAAAATGGCCGAGTACTAGAGTTTAGAGATTGTGTCGACGATTATGCTGGATTTGACCAGCCATTCTGACAGCCCAGATAGTTGGATGTCAGACTGGTACGGACGTCTGGGGTAGTGTGTAAAATTAATGATGATGTTTTTCTTGTATGACAGAAAAGGTTATGATGTGACTATTTGGACTTGGTTGTTTAGCTTCGAGTGGGGGAAAAGAAGGTTCGAGAAACTTCGGCTTTTATAGGCAGTTAGAAGTAAGGGTGCTATTCGCACCTGAGAGGTATGAGGGGTATATTGGTTAAAGCCCATATTAGCCAAAAAACCGGGGTTGTGGGGTCGTGGTAATGATAATGGTTAGGAAATCGAGCCATTTTTGGTTTTTCAAAAGATATATAAGTGGGAGAAGAGTAATTACTGTACTGTGTTACTGTGAGAATCAAAGAGTGGAGAGAAGGGAACATACGCCACTTCAAACATGGGAGTTGTTCCTGTACTTGTTGGTTTGGTCTTGCTGATTCGAGGGTAGTGCGGCTAACCATTGGTAAGTCACTTGATCTCTGCTGCTTGTACTTATTTTTTCCCTTTGGGAATATAGGTAGGGCAGTCTGTGTGTGGGGTTTAAAGGTTATTTTTGAGGGTAAGGAGACTTGAGGGATTTGGGTTTTGACCCATTCTGGGGTTTGAGGTGTTTTAGAGGGGGTATTGGGTCTGAGATTGAGGTTGTGATAATTATCTGGAAGGGATGGGCGGGATAGGAGTGATTGGCACGGGATTGTCAAATTTTCTACTCTAATTGCGTGCCTCTTCTTTTGTAGGCTAAAATACATAACCGTCGGGCTTCGAGGCAGAAAATGGTAGATGAAGAGATCGAAGGATTCAAGGCGAGTATTTCTGGTCGAGACCCAATGGATGAGGGTAGCGATTTAGAAGTGTTAGATGTGGTTCTGCCAGCTGAATATGATTCACTTGGGAGATGTCGGAGGATGATAATAACTAAGGATAGTGATGAGGAGCAGACAGTATGGGGGGAGAAGGGTGATGTAGGGCCTTCGGGTAGTGGGGAGGGAGATAATGTCCAGAGTGGCAATAGTGAGGATTCGACTGAGTCAGATAGGGTCGAAGGTACAGTTTCGGCTAAAGATAGGATTAGGTTAGATCGGTTTGCCGCCAAATTGGAATTGTCGAGGGTGGGTATGCATCTGAGTATGGCGGGGGCAGGGTTGACCTTCAAATCGGATCCTGGAGAAGGGATTATGGCTTATAGAGGCCATATTCGATTAAGAATGGAGCTTCCTTTTCGAAGACTGGTAAAAGAAGTGCTAAATTTCTGGGGGGTTGCTCCAGTACAAATGAATGTGAATTTTTATAAGATGATGAGGGTGATAGAGAAGATGAACATAAAATTGGCTGGTGAGGTTCAAAGTTTGATTAAGTGGTTTGACATTATCACCTTTTACTCGAGGAAGGCTAGTCAGAGCTCGAGGACTTATCACATCCAATGTCACCCAGAGAAACATTGGTTCTTTGATCTGTGCTCGACCAGCCGGGGGCGGAATAAAGATTTACTGATAGTAAGGGGTAACTACGAGAATGTAGACAAGGATGACCCTTATAAGTTGTACAATAGGGTAAATAATGAAAGTAAGTTAACTGTCGAAGGATTGTTGTTGATGTGTATATGAAATAAATGATAACTGTTTTCTTATTTTGTTTTGTAGGTCCGAAAAGTTTGTCTTGGGATAATCTGGTAAATTATATTTGATACTCTGTTCGAAGCTAGTGAGGACTGGGTAAATTTGGTGTTTGACAGTCTCAAAATCAAAAGACAAAGGAGGGAGAAGGAAGATTCCCTGCTTCGAGACGTACCCGTTACGCTGAAGCTACCAGAGAGAAAAAGATGTGAAGGTGTTTCAAAGGGTTAAAAAGAAATGAGAGGGGAGGAGTTGCCAAGGAACTACTAGTTTGTGCCGAGATTGCGGAGGTGTTCGAAGGAAGCAGTGTCAGTGCCCGAAGTGACAGAAGATGATTCGAAGTTGAGGCCGAGGCCAGTAGCAACTCAAACTGAGAAGGGGAAAGGCCGGGTAGTCCCCGAAGCTTCGAAGGTGCAACAATCGAGGGCTGGCCAACGCAAGATGCGTAAGGTGCTGGGGGTAGATGATACACTAGAGGAAGATGAGGAGATGATGGAGGTTGAACGATAGGAGCAGGCCGTGGCAAAGTAGGCCTCGATGGTCGAGCTCTGGGAAGACGATCCAGACGAGACTTCGAAGAAAATAAAGAAGCACATGTTTCAGGTAACTATATATTGCTTTATGTTGTGGTACTTTGAGATTTCTTGAAAATTCTTTGAGTTTTGAGTTGCACTGATTTCTTGAATATTTTAGCAGACGGATGTTTGGGTACAAACTTGCAGCAAGGCAATGAAGTTAGTAAAGGAGAAATTGAAACAAGCAAAGGACAATCTGAATCTTTTTCGTGGGAAAGAGGTATCACTGGTGTCTGAAGTCAGGAAGTTAAAGCAAGATCTGGGGGTGCTTACCGACTCTTATGACGAGAGGCTCGAGCTACAGGGTCGAGGCTGAAGCGAGAGTGGTCTGCAAAGCTTGTGGCGTGTGAGAGGGAGAATGCGAAACAGAAGGTAAATTTCCAGCGGCAGTATGATGGCGAATGCAAGGTAAATGTTAAGTTGAAAAGTTTTATAGATGATAAGGGGTACGACCCCGAGACATTGGAACCTTATCCTGTATCTCCAGAACTTGTTGAAGGGGATGATTTGCAGATGAAGGGAGGAGAGGCGAACATTGTTGAAGAAGCAGTTGGAAGTATTAGGGGTGGTGCAGATACTTCGCTTGATGGAGCACCCATTGGTAGAACTGTTGATGCTTTGGTCGTCGAAGGTTCGAATGAAGTTGCTGGGGGATTTGTGGAGCAAGAAGGTGTAACCACGCCGATATGAGATATTTGAGGTTGGGGTTTCATGTCTTCTTCTGCTGATTATAATGTTGAGTTGTAATATGCTGAACAATTTTGTTGTTTTCTGTTGGTCGCTGAACTTGGTAGATTTTTTATGCTTTTGTTATCTGTTAAACTTCTAAAGTTGATGCTGAACATATTGATGCGTATTTTCTGAACATACTGATTATAAACTTCTGATTTGATATCTGATTTGCTGATGCATTGTGTTATCGTGCTCTGGCTTTAAATTATTGGAATTTGAATGCACATTCTGCTGATTTTGCTTGTTTTAAACTCTTGATGATTGATCTTTGAATTATGCTGCAACTGTTCCCTTGATGGATAATATGTTGAATGTGATCTGCATTTGATGGAATTGTGGAAAGTATTTTTATATACGGTTGCTGTTTGGAATTGTAGAAGTTGGATCCGTTTAAGTAGAAATTTGATTTGTATGAATGACTGTAGCATGATCAAAACTTGTGGAGTGTCGAAGATATATAGATTGAACTCTGAATGTTTTGCTGGACATCGAAGGCCAAAACAACAGTGATGTTGTAATTTTGATAATTTTTCAGGTCGCCTCCGAGTATCAGTCGGGCCGAGGGGACGTGATACCTAGAGGAAACCCAAAAATTTACTGGACTTCGAAGGCCTAAGCCACAACGAAGCAATATCTGATCGCCTCAAACGCATTCCTGAGGTCCCGGTCTTTCGACCATCCTTGCCCCTCGAGTCTGCTCTAATGGTGGAAACTTAAGCAATTTAAGGTCTCCCCTAAGTACCAGTCAGGGTGAGGGTGGACATGATTCCCGGGGTAAACCAAGAAAAGGATTGGACTTCGACGGTTTCAGAGCCTGGACGAAGTATATATGATTTCCCCCAATGTATCCCCGAAGGTCCGGTCTTTCGACCATCCTTGCCCCTCGAGTTTACTCAATATTGGAGACTTTAGCAATTCAAGGTCACCCCCAAGTATCAATCAGGGCGAGGGTGGACATGATACCTAGGGTCAATCAAGAAAAGGACTGGACTTCGAAGGCCTAAGCCACAGCGAAACAATATCTGATCACCCCCAATGCATCCCCGAGGGTCCGGCCTTTCGACCATTCTTGCCCCTCGAGTTTGCTAGAAGTTGGGAGCTTGAAAAATCTTGAGGTTACCTTCAAGTATCAGCCGGGTCGAAGGTTGACATGATACCTGAGTTAAATCAAGAAATACAAAGTGAAACATGAGACGAAGTAAGGATTAAAAAACTTGTTTATTGAATGTTATGGATTACATATGCTGTAAATGGTTGGAGATATGGCCTGTTATAGGAGACCAACTGCATTGTATTCCAGGGGTTTGGTAGAGGCTTTTCATCTTCCGTCATTTAGTAAGAAGAACCCTTATCCGTTTTATCGTAGATGACATATGGTCCTTCCCAAGATTCGGCTAACTTGCCGGCATTTTGAGGTTTCAAAGATTGATTGACACGTCGAAGTACCAGATCTCCAATGTTGAAACTCCGTGGTCGAACTCTTTTGTTGTAGGATTTCTGAAGTGATGTGTGGTACCGGCCAAGGTTGGCGATAGCTCGATCTCTGGTTTCATCGATCCATAACATGTTGCATGCAAGTTCGAACTCATTATCTTTATCTGGGAGGTTAGGGTCCCGAGTAGGTACGTCGAATTGAGTTGGTAATACGTCTTCGGTTCCATATGTTAGGAGGAAGGGGGTGCATCCTGTAGATTTCCTTGGGGTATTGTGATAGGCCAAGAGGACATGTTGCAACTCTTGAACCCATCGTCCTTTCTTTGCATCAGCTCTCTTCTTAAGACCATCGACGATGGTTTTGTTAATTTCTTCGACTTGACCGTTACCCAGGGGATAGGAAGGTGTGGAGGGTGAGAGGATGATGTTGTGTTTCTTAAGGAAGTTTCTGACTTTCCTGCCAATGAATTGGGGACCATTATCGCATCGAATCATATGGGGACAGCCAAAACGAGTGATGATGTTTTCCCATAAAAATTTGACAACTTCATCTTCTTTGGTTCGGCATAGAGGTACCGATTCGACCCATTTGGTGAAGTAATCAGTTGTGACAATGATGTTTTCTCTATTACCCTAGGCTTTTGGGAAGGGAACAATGAGATTGATGGCCCATCGTTTGAATGTCCAGGAAACTTGACTGAAGTGGAGGTCTTTAGAGGGGCAATGGATATCATGAGCGTGACGCTGGCATTTGTCACAGTGTTTTGTGTAGTCTGAAGCTTGCTTTTTCATATCGGGCCAAAATAATCCTTGGGTAACAGCTCAAAGGGCCATAGAATGACCAGAAATATGAGCACTACAGGTTCCTTCATGAAGTTTGGCTAAGGTTTGAGAGGCTTCGGCTTGGGATATGTATCGAAGGTCGACGCCATTTAGAGATTTTCGATGTAGTTTGTTTTTATGTATAGTGTATAGTGTATTTGCGGCAGTTTTCTTGCAAGGACCGTTTAGCTTTGGGATCATCTGGGAGGGTGGCATTGTTGAGTTAATTAAGAAACGGTGTTCTCCAATCGTCTAGATCGTGACTGTCGCCCCCAGTATTGATGGTATTGATTTCCATCTGGTCGATACTTGGGTGTTCGAGAACTTCGATATAGAGGGTCTGAGATTTTGATTAGCCGAGCATAGCAGCTAGGTAGGCGAGGGAATCTGCATGTCTATTTTCTCCTCGAGAGTAATGGATGATTGTGGATTTTTCAGGGAACCGGTCCATCTGCTGTCGTAAAAAAAGAACATAGTCAGCCATGCGACCTCTAGCTTGGTTTTCTCCTGTGTAATGTCTTTGAACAAGTTAGGAATCTGTGAGGGCTACAAGTTTGGGAATGCTAAGGTCGAGTGCGAGGTCGAGGCCGTGGATCAAGGCTTCATACTCTGCTTCGTTATTGGAACATTTGAAGGCAAGTTTGACAGCTTTCTCTATGCGGTCATTAGTGGGTGTTACCAAGACAATACCAATTCCTGAGCCAATAGGTCTTGTTGATCCGTCTGTGAATAAACGCCAGCCAGTGAGAGGGTCCCGGGGATTTACTATTTTGGGTTGATCTTCTGATAAATCATCTTCGTGTTCTTCCCAATCGACATCTTCGATCGGGAAGTCAGCTAGAAAGTCTGCTACTGCTTGGCCTTTCTAGGATATTTGCTTCTCGAAGGTAATGTCGTGTTCGCCAAGGTATTCGGACCACTGTTGCACTCGTATGGATTTTTTTTTTGCTAAATACCTCTCAAAGGGGATAACTGGTAATAACACGGATGGGATAAGCCTGGAAATATGGTTGGAGCTTAGGGGCTGAATAGACAAGTGCGAGGAGTAAACACTCAAGTTTTGAATATCAAGATTCTGCGGGGGTTAGGGTTTTGCTGTTGAAATATACAGGTTTTTCAATGTTGGAATCAAGTCGAATGAGCACTGAACTGAGAGAGGTTTATGTGGCCGCAAGGTATAAAGAGAATGTTTCTCTTTCGATAGGTGTGTTGATGATCGGTGGACGGCCAAGATAAATTTTGAGTTTAAAGAAGGCTTGTTCGTACTCAGGGGTCCAGTTGATCTCAGGATTATTTTTCTTTTTTGCTTTGTGGACGCCTTGATCGCATAAGAGGGAAAAAAGCCAGGCACATCGATCTGAGGATTTAGAAATGAAATAATTGAGGGTTGCTATCCTGCCCGCCTCTTTTTGGACATCTATCTTTGTCTGGGGTGAAGGCATGTCTATGAGGGCTCGAATATGGGTAGGGTTAATCTCTATCTCACGTTTACTGATAAGGTGACCCAAAATTTTTCTGGATGACACGCCAAATTGGCACTTGTCTGGGTTGAGTTTCATATTATACGTTCGGAGTATCGAGAAAATTTCTAAGATGTCTTGGATATGGGTGTTTTTCTGAAGGCTCTTACATAACTTATCGTCGATATAAACTTCGACAGATTTTCCAAACAAAGGTTTGAACATGGTTGTGACAAGGCGTTGGTAGGTGGCTTCGGTATTTTTAAGGCTGAAGGGCATAACATTAAAACAGTAAAGGCCTTGTTCAGTTATAAATGAAGTTTTAAGTTGATCTTCGGAGATGAGGGGTACCTGATTGTAACCCGAAGCCGCATCCATCATGGATAGGTGCTCGTGTCCAGCAGTGGCATCGAGGAGTGCTGAGATAGTTGGGAGGGGGAAACTGTCCTTCGGTGTGTGCTTATTGAGGTCTATATAGTCGATACAGATTCGGATCTTGCCATTCTTCTTAGGAACTGCTACAATGTTTGATATCCAGTCTGCGTATTTCACTTCTCTGATAAAGCATGCGGCTATGAGCTTGTCTACTTTGAGGTTTTCGGCTTCTTGAAGTCGTGGTTCTAGTGTGCGTTTCTTTTGTTTTACTACTGAGAAATAGGGGATGAGATCGAGGCGATGGCAGGCCAGGTTGGAGTCGATACCAGGCTTTTCTTGAAATGTCCTGGCAAAGATGTCTTTGTTTGTTTAAAGGAACTCAAAAAGTATGTGGCGCTCTGACTCATTGAGGAAAGTTCCGATAAATGTACCCCGACCAAGACCGTCGAGTTCGATATAAATAGTGGGTTCGATAGATGGGGTGGTATCTGTCGAAGTCAAAAGGATAGAAAGATGTTGTGATTGCTATGGGTGGCTAACAAGTTTTCAGGTTTGGTCGATCTCTGGGTACTCGCATGAGCGAGCAAGGCGTTGAGAGCCTTTCAAATTCTAAGTACCCTCGTGATTGCTGAATCGAAGGGTCTGATGGTAGGTCGAAGGTATAGTTCACAGGCGTAAAGGCAATCTCGTCCGAGTATACCAAGGTATTCGGACTTCTTGTCAATGACGATGAAGTTGGTTTGAAGGGTAATGGGGCATGTAGTGACGGGTAGGCTGATACGGCCAACAACGACTTCTGTTGATCCATTAAAACCTTTTAGTTCAATGTTCGCAGCGGTTATGAGGCCTGTTTTCTTCATGGTTTGGATTATTTGGAGAAAGAGGATATCAATTACGCTCCCAGTATCTATGAGCATTGTATGGAGGACGAGGTTCTCGATCTTAATCATGATGAGTAATAGATCGAAATGGGGGAAACGAACGTGTGAGGTGTCACAGTCGATGAAAAAAATACCTTCGAGTCGAGGGTGACAACTTGATTATGGCAGAAGGGTACAAAATTTCTCCTGATAGGTAAGCTTGTAGCATTCTTCGATGCACTTTTGTTTGCTCTTGGAATGTCCACTGT
The DNA here is from genome assembly GCA_014058105.1 of Kingdonia uniflora. Lineage (NCBI taxonomy): Eukaryota > Viridiplantae > Streptophyta > Magnoliopsida > Ranunculales > Circaeasteraceae > Kingdonia > Kingdonia uniflora. Next base: position 10,730 of record JACGCM010002471.1, read on the forward strand.
CTATGTTGTTGACTTTGATGAACTTGACTCTATAGATGTGCACCTCAGCTGGGTCAGTAGTAGAGGTGGATAGAGATTTGAGGTAGGACTCATTGAGGTAGCTTTGAAGATCAGTAATATACTGGTACAAATGTCCTGCTCTGAAGATAGGTTCGAGAGAGCGCTGAAGGGCGAAGCATTTATTGGTATGGTGATAGTTGCACTTATGGCTGGCGCAGTAAGATTCACCTGGTCAAACTTCAATGGGGAAAGGGATGCGCCAAATGGGGTCTACCTGTATGTATGGTAGAAGGGTACTGAGGGGGGCAGTGAGTGTAGGCAAAACATTCCTTGTTCGCTTCTTGCAAGCTTCGGTGCTGCTATCAATGTTGGGGCATTTGCAGCTCTCAGTCTTATGTAAGACAGGAGCGATCAGGGGTGTGGGGGCAGAGTGGGGGTGTTGCCGAGGTTTATGGAAGTTTGTTATTTTCGAAGGCTGGCTCTGTTTGCGGGACTCTTGAAGGCGCCCGAGATCGATATAACCATTGACCTTCGAAAGCATCTCTTCGAGTGTTTTTGGTTTGTGGAGGACTTGGTGCTCTTTTATTCGGCTGTGGTCGGGCAGGGCATTCAAATATGCCAAAATAGCATTCGAGCAGTCGAGATTTCTATTTTCCAGGATTCATCGAGGAATCTTCTAGTGAAGGCTTCTAAGGTCTCATTGCCGGATTTTTTGAAATTGAAAAGAGCATCAACTCTGACCTCTCTGTCTTTGTGGAAGGCAAACTGGGGGATGAAAAGTTGTGAAAGTTGCTCGAAGTTACGATTCGAGCCATTTGAGAGATTGTGGTACTATCGAAGGGTATTATCGGTAAGGCTCATTGGAAAAAGGCGACATAATTGGTAGTCAGCCATGGAGTAGAGGCTCAGGGAGTATTGGAATTCGAGGATGTGGGATTTGGGGTATGTGTTACGGTATTTGCTAAGTTTGGGGGCACGAAAGTTGGAAGGTATTTCGATAGCCAAAAGTTTGGGGCAAATCGGGTTATTGAGGTGGTTCTAGGAGTTTGTGGCTGGGCTCATGCTAACGTGAATGACGGGTTGTATTTTGTGGTCGAAGTCTTATTGTGTAACATATGCAGGATGTGTGGGAGATTGATGAATTCGAAGGTTGTGAGGTCGAGGGTGTGGTAGAAAATCAGCACTGCGTTCACCGAGCCGTTCCCGAGCAGGACGACATCTGGGATGTCTGGAGGAGCGGAGGGTTGAGTCAGAAGAGTCTTCTATGGGATGAATCCTGAGGTAAATGGAGCCGGTTGAGGGATAATACGGGGAAAACCTTCGGCACTGGTGTGAACGGGGGGTATCTCGAGGTTTGGTGAAGGTCCTAGGCGGGCACGAGCAGATACGCGTGATGGGTCTGATACCTGGGACGGGCAAGCAGGTTCCAAGGGCTGTAATCTCTGTAGCTCTCGGACGGTGTTGCGCAGTTCGTCGATTGCCCTGTTCTGTCTGTTTTCATCATCCAATCGGCGATTCTATTCAGTTTCCAGTGCCAAGCGGTGGCTTTCATACTCCTGGTTCAGTTGGTTCTGGTGGCGCTCATCTGCCTGAGCGACTTGTTAGGATAATAAAGCTATTTGGGCAGCTACACCGTTAATGGAGTTGTCTGCCTGGGTTGAGTTGGAATGGCGTGTGGGTGCCATTGAAGGTAATCTACTAAAGTAAAAAACAAAAGGAGGGAAAAAAGGAAGGGAGATTGGTAGGGTAGGAAGCACATACGACGCCAATTGTAGGGACCTAACTTCGTTTGGAGGTAAAGTTGGTTCTCACAACGTAGAATCAATCTTTAATTAAATGATACAAGCAATTGGCCTAAAGTAAGAACTAACAATAGACAAATACTTGTGTAGAGGCCCGAATGCGACTCTCTACGACCTCTGATGAGAATTTTTTAAGACAGATTGTATTACTGAAGAGTAAATAGCAGGGTTCAAGTACAAAGTGTCTGGGTGGCCGAAGGTATAATGCAAGGGGTTGGAGATGATTTTTTTAACCTCTTATTGGTTTCCCCTCTCCTTTATTTATAAAGATACAGGGAGCTGAGTCACCAAGTGTGGGTCAGGCTTGCATAATTTATGTCAGGAAATCCCGGCGAGTTATGGGCGCCGGTCATGTCGGTACTGTTACTACAACATTTATTTGTGATGTATCTGAGCGGTGCGGTGGTTGGACCTGTGACTGTAGTTGTACGGGCCAATCAATGCGTCGTATTATCTGATGAGGTGGTTGTCTGTCTTATCTTGCTTCCATCGTGTATTAGTAAGGTCAAAGTATTTCAGCTGTTGTATGTTAATCCGTTCTCGAAGCTTTGTCTAATGTCGAAGCTTCGTCTTCGGGGGGTCTCTAGGGAGTCTGTTTTAGAGATTGAGTGGGCTTCGATATATTTGGGTAGGCTGTGAGGTGGGCTTTGACTGACTGTCGAAGGCTACGAGTAGGCTACTACATTCTCCCCTTCTCAGCGAAGGTCTCGAAGCCAGGTGGAGAGGTGTTCGCTGAGAAAACTATTTGGTCTTGGAATTTGAGCGGTTTGACTATTAGTTTCCGGGTAGGTAATAAAAGAGAGTTTTTAAGAGATGTAGGTGGTTATAGGGTAATAAATTAATTGAAGGCTATAAGTATGGATTATTGTGGAGGTATACTGTATCCTCTTCCATTTGCAATAGTCTTCTACTCTTTCTCTTTATTCTGAACATCTGAATGGATACCACGCCAAACATGCGTTACCAAAAGAGGATGGGCTTCACTCGCGACCGTCAAGTGGGGCGGAAGATGGCGGAACTGCATATGAAGTTTTTTGGGCAGCATGATCTGAACTGGGGCATGCCAAACCTTTTAGAGGTAGGACCTGAGGATTTTATCAATGGTGAACCTTATGCCTATCTGCGTGAACAACTGAGGTTTCATTTTACGACTATTGAGAGGCGCTATCTCTTTCTAATGGCTCTGGCCGAAAGCCTCATTTGTGCTGAGGAGATCATCGAGGAACGAAACGCGGTAAGCAGAGCTGGTCCTTCCAGAAGTAGGGCTTCAGGTTGATGTGGTGGATATTTTGTATTTTTGCAGGTTTTTGTTTAAAGATTGTGAATGTTGTAACCAATGGCGAGTTGTGCTTAATGATTGTGAATACCATTTGGAGTGAGTTGTGCTTAATGATTGGGAATTTTGTCCAATGACTTGACGATTTATTCAGTAATCAAAGTTGACACAGAATTTTGAAGAAAAAAGTCAAATCATTTGGCGCTTCTAAACAAAAATAGATGGCAAAAAATTTATGATGGTCTGACAACTGGGTTTTCAACTTCAAATCAAAAACTGACTAGACGTTCTCGATTAGGAAATGGCCGATCACTTGTATTATTAATAGTATGCTTTTTCCTGACCTAAAAACTAGTGGCCTTCTAATCTCTAGTCACTGAAGTCTCTATAACACCTCTATAATACCTTCTGTCAATGCCTCCATAATAAATCCCCTCAATTTTACCCACCGGTCTAAACGTAAACCCATTCTTTAAAATGCATTTTCATTCTTTAAAACCCGTGTTCTCCTGCCATTCATTCAAATATGAAAGTATATAGATATTAGAACTCGAGGTTCCATCTCGAAACCAATTCGATATGAGAAGGGTAGTCCAAGGATGTTATATTTTGAGGTGCAAGGCTATGTGTGTCCGATGTGGGACTATATATTATTACAATATAAACCCTTTATTGACATCTAAATATAAAAAAGAAGAGAATGATCCGAACAAGTTTTGGTGGTACAAAATTGGGACAATTCATGAAAGATGTTCTGTCCCACATAAAAATGATCCTGCCTTCCCCTTATACCAACCTTCTTCGCTCTAAATATTTATAAGATAAGGTTTTCACCCTTTCCAGCTTTGATTTCTGAAGAATAATTAAATTAGCATTCCATCTGCCAATGAACTCCTATACTTAGGCATATTTCTAACTAATCCCTAGGTCTTGTAAACTATCAAGATAAGATCTTAGGAAACATTTTGTTGATTGGATTTATCGTCCTTAGATGCTACCATCCTCCACGTCCCCTGCACAAGTAAAATCTGAGCTTAGGTTATACTGTGTGCCAAAGGACCAAGACTCAAACATTCAAAAAAATTGTTTCTGGATGTAAGTAAATCTGAAAATTACGTAACCAGAACCAAGCTTTCATAGAACAAATTAGTTTTGGCACTTCTACCTGATTCCTACTCTAATACAAGTAGACAAGCCGATGCCGTTGTTAGAGGGTGGAGTAGGTACCCGATTCAGTCTATGAGGGATATTGTTAGCAATCCCCCAGTGGTTTGAAGAAGGTGTACTGTTCTCTAATACAAGTGAACAAGACCCCCCTGTAGTCGTAGGAGGTCCTCTCCCTTGAACTGGACAAGAACAGGGTTATCCCCTATTTGCTTGACCCTCGCCCCAAGGTTGGTCATTCCCAAGACCCCTGTCGGTCAGTTGACAGTCGTTGCTTGTTGCTATGGCGGTGGCTGTTGCGGCAGCTATTGCGGTGACTATCCTGGTGGTTACTAGGGCAATTGTTATAACTGCGGCAGCTGCTGCGGTGGCTATCCCGGTGGTTGTTGTGACAACTGCTGCAACTGTGGCTGTCGTAGCTATCGCGGCAGCTGTTGCGGTGGCCATCCCGGTGGTTGTTGTGACAACTGTTGTAACTGTGGCTATCGTAGCTATCGCGGCAGCTGTTGCGGTGGCCATCCTGGTGGTTGTTGCGACAACTGCTGTAACTGTGGCTGTAGTAGCTACCGCGGTAGCTGTTGCGGTGGCCATCCCGGTGACTACTGCAGTAACTGTTGCGATGGTGGTTGCGGTAGCTGTTGTTCCAACCCTACGGCTCATATTGGGGTCGTTGCGAGGACGTGACTAGGGTCTTTCCCATTGCTTGCCGGATCTCTCTATGTTAAAAATGATTCGGCAGTTTATCCCCGCAAAAGAAGATTCGGGTTCCAATTCTTGCGACAAAAATTCACCCCTCGTAGTTAGTGTTGGAATTTATCTTACGTCAAAGTCCGCGAATTTATCTTCGCTACCAACATCTTTAACGTCAAGTCCGTTAAAACTATTTGAGGTGAATGGAACCACTTCAGCGTTGAATTCTCTCTCATTATTATCCCTTGTAGAGAATCCCTTTCCTCGCCCAAAGCTTTTGAGACCTATTGGTAAAATTTCCACTCTCCTAGCACCCCCATAAACAAACCCAAGGGAACCCCCTACTCTTTATCTCGCTACGCTGCCCAGAAACCGCATCTCAAGACCTCCTTGCGATGAGATTGCTAGCAAGATGGCTTTCAATGTCTGATCCGTTTGCGTTTTGAACTCTCGGATCGAGTTCTCCGTATTAACTCTAAATTCCCCATCTTCTCTTCTAGATCTCGTAACCTATCTCTTTGGGTTGGTTGATGAGATCCTAATTTCTTCTTCCCTACCATCTTGAATCTTGAAAGAAAATTATTGTAGATTATTGAATAATTAAACTCCTCACGGAACGAACTTCGCTCTGGTACAAATTGATTGAAAACGATATATGGGGAAGCGATTAACAAAAAGGAAAAATAACTACTTGATTGAATTAAACTGGAAAAGCAATTAGACCTCTCTACTTAGCTATGGTTTTTTCTCCAAAACTCAACCTCCCTTACCTTCTACCCTAGGACTCTTTTATAAAACTAGGAGTCATTCACCTTCTAAAAACACTTCCCTAAAAAATTGACATTGTTGTAATAAAAGAAAATAACTGAAAATAGAAACAAGGAGGGCCTCCCTAGGGACCGGCTCCTAAGGGGATGACCACTACGGCCACGACTCCCCACGACTATTATTCCTATCATTATTCAATCACAACTAAGAAATAAACATATACCACCCCCTCTTTATATCGGCGTTAACCTTAATCCTCCTACAATAGCAAGTCCCCTACCTCTTCAGATTAGAATCTAATTATACATTAAAATAAAAACAACTCCAATAGTTAAGCCTCAAATCTAATAAGCTAAAATAATAAGAGACCGTTAATGACTGGACGACGTGCACTAGGAGCTGCTCACATCAAATCCCTTCATCATTGGAAAATTTCAACCATAGTCAAACCGGGCGTGTTCTTGACGAAGTTTGTGCCACCTTGGGAACAACTTCAAAATCATAAAACTCGTATTGCATGTTAAAATCAATAATTTCGTACACCTTATGCTTTGACCCGCGAATCCTACATCAAAACTTCCATATCCAGCCGATTTATCCATTATGTGGAATATTACATCTCCATCACGAAATAACTAATCACTTGAGGCTAACCGATTTTGATTAATTTAGGTCAAAATCAATAGGTCTGAATTCCTTTAAATTAATGTTATAACCTTAACCTAATTCAAATTGGTCTAATTATCTAGTGTCAACAAGCAATTAGAAATTAAACACAAAACCAAAGAATTTTAACCCTGTGGGAAACCTTTCAAAAGAGAAAAACCCACAGGTCGCTGTCGAATCACCTGATAGCTAAACAATCCACTATTAAAATCAAATTACAAGTATTTAATTACTTATAGAATCGGTAAGCACATCCCGTGGTTACCTCTCTTCTAATTGAACTCCTCGCAATTAATTTTACATTCTCGCAATGCCCTTTTTCTCCCGTAACGCCTCGCTTCAATCTCTCATCAATGCTTTCAATCTTGAATCTCACAAGTTCTTCAAATCATGATTTTGGTTTAGGATTCAATGATTGATTCAGTTTGAATTGTTAGTTCTCCTTTGAATCGCTCAAAGAAATCTCTCCTCTCTCTAAAAGTTCAAGCCCTCAAAAAATAGGTTTTGGAAGAGGTGAGGTATATAAAAAAAAGGATATCTTAAATAGGAAAATGTAAAACCCGACCTCTATTCCAATGGAAACAAAGTCTATTCAAATATAATAATTATTATTCGAATGCACTAAAAATGTATTCAAACAAATAAAGACCAGAGTCAATTTGTTCGAATAGAGAAAGATTTTATTCGAACAAAACAAGTTTTATTCGAACAGACAAAAAATCTATTCGAACAAAATAAGTTTTATTTAAACAGTGAAAAATCTATTTGAACAACTAAATTCCCAGAAAAGTTATTCGAATAAAGAAATAGTATATTCGAATACATATTATCCTGAGGGTTAATATTCAAATAGAACTAAGTTTTTTTCGAACAAAAGTTTTATTCGAACTGTGTAAAAGCCTGTTCGAATAAAGATCGGCTTTTTCTCAAATCTCTAAAATACTATGGGTTTAACATTCAGAGCAAGGAGATAAAAACCTGCTTACCTGTTCAGTGCTTACCTGTTCAGTGTCAGTCCAGCTGTAGTCGTTCCATGTGCACTCTCTGATGACGGATAACCACGAGATAGTGCTGGCATTTAAACTAGACATGAAATAAAACCAACTCCAAATATGAATGTTTCAATCTCCCCCTTTGGTTCATTTTGTGTTAAAACTAGAACTATAAAAAATAAAAATACAACTCGATGGACTGACTCAATCATTGAACATCCATACTCAAAGCTCCACTTTCATCTTATATAACATATACTCTGGAATCCCTACACACTAAACAGGATACATCACATAACCATTCATTTAAAATAAGGGATCCAGAAAAAATAACATAACTTACCTGACTTACCTGTCAGGATCATCTCTCCTCCATTTTGGCACAGATGAGCAAAGGGTAAATAGCCAATAAAAGGAGAAGCAAGCCAATTGAAAAAAATGTATAACAGTCACTGAGTGAGTTAAACACATAATAAATGAGATATATATACCAGTAATTGTCAGAGAAAGTATTCTTTAAAGAGAGATTATTAGGATACTAAAAAAATCAAAACTAATACCCCAAAACAATATGGTTCTCCCCTTCAAAATAATGGTAACTCCCTTAATATGAAATAAAAGGAAAACATATGCGGGGAGTGTCTTTGAAATAACCAAGCATAAGAAGACAACACTCCCTCTAACACAAGGCATGATAGAAAGACAATGAATCTAAAATATTCTATAAAGACCATGACATCGCCCATGTGTTATAAAACAATCACTAAATAAATTACTTGGTGCGTATGTGTTCATAGTCAGATAGATACCCATTTTTTAACATATTACTCAGCTACAGTTAGAATAATATATTGGAAAGTTATTTCAACTTAGGCCTCACTAGGGTGGTTATAATAGCCTAATTCTGGGATTCAAACTTAGCCTTTACACCAAATGAATTCAGAACGTTTATGAGCAATAGACAATGAACAACAAGATGATTTAGTGTGGAAAACCTTTGAATAGGTTAAAAACTACAACCTCTCATGAGGATTTCGAGAAGGTGATGATCTTATTAGGATTGGTAGTTTATTAAAATGAGCGTTCTGAGAATATAGGGTGATAGAGCAAGAACTTTTCTATGGTAAATGTTTTGTCCTTCATCTGTAGTTCTCCAGATCTCTTAATAGGTCCTCTGATATAACCACTTGACGACCATAAAGTCCCTTAATAATAGACGCTACAAAATATGTATGAGATATCCTTTGACTAGATTATGTAACGTTCCAACCTTTGCTGCTATGCAATGGCTCTATTGCTGACTGTGTGCCTCGCACAGGTCGAATTGTTGGTGTAGAGGTCGAAAGTGATGTCTCAAACTGAGGAAAGTTTGGCTATATCTCTAGTAGTACTTTCTGTATGCTGATGAGATCGATGATGAAGCTTGAGTCCGAGATATGAAATAAGCTATTACAAGACGGCTCTCACCCAATTGCATAAGTATCGATAGGGATGAGTGGTGTTGGTTGAGAAACTCGTACTGTATATGTTTCTGATTGTGTCATGTGCTCTGTTGTTGAGGTCGAATGTTCATCTGTAGTTCGAAGATGAGGCAAGAGCTGGAGATGCAGAATAAGCTACTACGACCGCCCCCTCTCAGCCAATAGTGCATAAATTATTATAGGCGAGTGGTGTTAGTTGAGAAGTATCATTAAATATTGTAGTTATATCTGAGGTTTATTTCTAATGTATATTCATGAATCTCTGTTGGTGTCTGTTGGGTTTCCTATAACCAATTACTATAGTCCAATATTGCTACATAGGAAATCCTTTTGACGTTAGGAATTTGGATAGTCTACTTTGATTGTTGATCTGCGTATAAAAGGGCACTCTGTGATGAGTGATAGGAACAAACCCTTCGTCTCTGATCTCTACCCTCTTTGTTTACTATGGTAAAAATGGTGATGACTAGGACTTAGTCCCGAGAGTCAAGGATCCGGAGGAAGATGAAGGAATTGTGTATTAAGTATTTTGGTTACCAACCGTTGCATCTTCCTACTATAATTCCTGTTTCTCCCACTTTTCATTGTATGTCTTATGAAGAAATGATGGAGGTAGAGGATGATTACTTCCAAATGGTACATTTTCATTATCTGCTGACATCTGAGGTGGAACGTCGTAATGGTCTACGGCTGATGGCGGAGGAAGCTGTTACAACTAAAGATGAAGCGGCAGGCGTTCGATCGGGAGAGTCTCGCCGATATCCTGCTAATGAGTGGGTCTTGTTAAAGAAATTTGGCATATTATCTGTCTCTAACATGCAGGGAGGTGATGAGGATGTAGAGGATCATTTTCTTCCATGGACCATAGCTCTATGGCCATGAAGAAGATTTTTCATATGTGATGCCTGTTTCGAACTTCCTTGCATCTTGCAGCATGGAATCAAAGTTTAGAATCTACTTCTTCTGTTTACTATTCGTGCCAAGAAAAGGATTTTGAGCTGATACTTGATGTAAATTAAACTAATCTGTAAAATCTCTGTAATATGTTATAAAGTATTTTGTAAGAGAAATTTTCAGACTGAATAAAATATTTATGTTCTGTTATAATGGTACTTCATCTCTGTAATCACCAAATTCTGTAGCTCGATATGATTAGGAATTAGCTATCACACCAATGAACCTGTATCAATGCTCTAATATAAAGCAAGAAATGGACACAGATGTTTTTAGCGTGGAAATCCTTAGAACAGGTAAAAAACTAAGACCTCGTATGGAGGATTTTTGTAAAAGTATCTTTATTGCTTGGAGTGGATATCTTTATTACAAGTGATCTCTTGAATATAGAAATGTTTTTGATCTCGTAAATAAGAAGTTTGAGTAATTTTTCTGGTTCCTGTCTCTTCTGGAACTTTTCTTTTATATAGGCTTCTCCACAGTTCTTCATCGTGCTAGAACACATTTTCTGAATAATGTGGTTAGTGGTGGTTGACTAAATAACTGACGAGTTCGTGAGAGATAGTTATCTTTGACTGGATAACGTTTTCTGGGTTTAGCTCAAACCATGTTCTCAAGTAGTTCATGGGGCTGGTTGGAATGTTGACTGGAATGTTAAGTGTTAAAAAATGTGTGAGGCTGAGATGGAAGTAATTGAACTATGTGAGCTTGATTATGAGTGAGATCGAGGGATAAGTCTCTAGAATTACTTCCTCTCAATCGAAGTCACGAGTGGCTTTTATTGAGAAAGAATGTGTTAAAAATTTGAAATTTGAAATGGAGCAATGATGGCGTTTGACTGGGTGGAAGTTACGCGATATTGGGAAGTGATTGGTATTAAATGATGATGCGGATGTATGTGATGGTTGTGTTTGAATAGTCACGTCTGTAATAAATGATGACGCTTGGGAAAACATACCTGTACAATAAATTTAAGGTTATATAAAGAGTACCTATAGAAAATCTTTGGAATAATTCTTGCATGCGTAACTTTTTCTGAGATTGTGAAAACTTAGAGTATGGTTCTTGAAGAGAGGATTGCGTCTGAAATGTAGAGGTTGAAGTTGAAATACTTTGGTGACAGTTCTTTGGAAATGGCGATCCTCGCCCCTATTCCCCCGACGTATCAAGGCTTGTCGGGAGAAGAAGCGATTGAAGCTGAGGAAGATTTCAGCTATAAATAGAGATTTCATGTCTTTATCTTGGCAGGCGAGGAACGTTGAGCCTGTCTCTGCACCCTTGCGGAAGACAGGAAAATGTGTAATGCAGGGTAGATATGCTAATTTCTTGTGTTGCCATGGATTCTAAGGTTGGGCCCTCTTCATCTTTACCAACTCTTTGGTGGTGGTGGTTATAGATGAGACGATGATGGCAGTGAAGGAGGAGAATGAGAAAGGGGTATCTCCTGATACATTTCCATCGTGTTCTGGCGCTCAGAAGACCTTCATCTTGTTTTGTGGGGGCCAACACTGAATCTACTGCTTACATAGTTTTCGCTTGGAGTTCGACTGGGCTTAAACCGGGCCATGTGAGGGAAAATCCTTGTTGGTTCCAATGTCTTCTTTGCATCAGGGTAAAGAATAACTGAATTTAAGAAGAACTGGAAGACATGACGCCTCTGTGTGCCAGAATGACCTGTGACTTTGAACAAACAGGAAAAAACTTGTTATCTGTAAGTACCTATAGTTTGGTGCTGATCGAATAACAATTCATTGTATTGCTGAGATCAATGTTCTGAAAAACTTGTTATCTATAAATCGTATGTAATATCTTTGATATGAATAAAAGTTGATATTTACGAAACTGTGTATAGAAAAACTTCTTGAATCGACCTGAAATGTTAGTTGAATAACTGTTAATAAGTGATGAAACATTGTTGCAATGCTGCTTGAACTTAGATGAATATGAGCTGACAATGTCGTGCTGATATAAATGATTTATGTTTAACAGGTGAATGATATAAATTATAGGAAATATGTAAACTTGAGTTATTATAGGTCGAAAGGGGTAATACTTGTGGTAGCGTAAGGTCGAGTACAGTGACTATTTTGCATACTGGTGAGGGGATAAGTTCTAATAATTAATCCCAAGATTTGAGGTTTTTTGTTACGATATAAAAGGTAAAAATCATATTTTTGAGGGAAAAGTGTGTGAGAAATGTATAAATATCAGTAGGATTCATACAAGAAAAACAGAGGACAAATTGGGATGGTACGGCTCGATCTTAGAGGATTTGTCCTGCCGTGGAAGGACGATTGACTATAAAGATTCTAGAAGTACGTGAGGGGATCTTTGAGTTCATTTGGCTATAATGTTGAACTGTTGGTGAGGGAAGGGGAGCTCGAAGGTTAGATGCAAGAAGACCTTGTGATTATGCTTATTATTTTGATGAGGTGTACTTCTGTAAATTGGTGAGAGATTCAGTTGATTGAAAGAAGTGGGCTGGTTTGATTGCTGAAATTGAGATCTAATTTTGAAAATCTGAGGATCGACAAATAATGTGATTAGATGACGTTTGTTGAAGTTACCAAGGTTATGATTGATGTTGTGTAAAGTGTGTCTTATGAATAATATAATTGTTTGAATGTAACAGAAATAATATAAGTCAATCGGATCCTCTATAGGGGCGAATCTGTTTTAAGACTATTTTAGCAAAGATTTTAAATAATTTTGAACATTTGCACAGTTTAGAAAATGACGTCAATCACTATAAGTATGATAAACAAGGACTGAGAAACAAATATATGAAAATGCGGAATCTTCTAGTTTTGTTTTGTATGCAAAAGTAAATAAAGCTCTGACATCGTACAGTGTGAGTCGTCATGAGTGCGGGAAGGTCAGGAAAATATATGGAAATAGGGAGAAAAAATATGTTAAAAAATGAGAAGAGTTGTAATGATGGAAATGTGGTTTTATCGAAAAGGTACAAGGCGTCTGACATGGAGAGTGGAAAGGACGCCTCGGTTCTAGAATCGAGGACGGTTCGTGTGAAGAACAATAAATGCCAGTCACGTGAGAGAGAAAAGATAAATAGTTCTTCTTCGTCTCTAAACAAACGTTTTACCACTTCAAAAAATTTGGAGAGCACTCAGAAAGAGACAATAGATCAGGGGATTCGATAATGAGTTATTCGAAGGTGAAAAACGGTAGAAGAGGGCAAAAATTTTTGGATGTCGTAGGTGGCAATACAGCAGCGTTGTGAGGAGAAAGCTTAACTCTACTGCCGATTGTTATTCGGATACTGAAGGTTAGTAGAGATGTATGTGATATATGTTGACGTACGTACATATATATGCTAAAGATATATGTTATATGTAAACAATTGATCAGAGATATATGTTGAATATATATATATATATATATATGTATTAATATATATATATATATATATATATATATATATATATATATATATATATATATGTGCATAGATGGAAGGATGATAAATACCTTAACTTGTATGTAGGTCGAGCGTGAGAGGCACTTGTGAAGGTCAAAAACGTAATTGTAGAATATGTTTTTAAGATGGGTAGTTCATTTGTTAATGAGGTATCGACCTCTGGTCGGACGAATGAGTCTGATAACTCATTTTCCTCATCAGTTAGCTTGTGATCACGAACTGGATGATGATATTCAGAAGGAATGACTGCCTCAGTGCCATATACAAGGAAGAATGGGGTATACCCAGTAGATTGTCGGGGAGTGGCTCGATACGCCCACAGAGCGTGAGGCAGTTCGCAAACCCAATTTCCTTTTTTCTATGAGTGAAGCCGTTTTTTGAGTCCATCTACGATGGTTTTGTTGGTGATTTTGGCTTGGCCATTGCCATGAGGATAGTATGGATTTGATGGTGAGTGGATGATATTGTGGTAATTTAGGAAGGTTATGGCCTTATCTTCCACAAATTGGGGCCCATTATCATTACAAATTAGGTGAGGATACCCGAATCGAGTGATTATGTGGTTTGAGATAAAAGAGATGACCTCTTCTTCTCTGGTTCGATATAGTAGAATTGCTTCTACCTATTTTGTAAAGTAATTGGTAGCTACGAGTAGGTGACGGCGATTACCTGGAGAGTTAAAGAATTCGCCAACGAGGTCTAGTGCCCATCTTTAGAATGGCCAGAAAACCTTGCTTGCATGGAGTTTGAGCGCAAGGGCGCGTATTATATGCCCATGTCTCAGGCATGTGTCGTACCTGGAGGAATGCTCCTCTGCATACTTTCGAATACCTGGCCAGAATACTCCTTGAGTTATAGCTCGGTTCACTAATAACCTACCTGCGGTGTGGGAGCCACAATTTCCTTTATGTAGTTCGTAGAGCAGTTCGTCTGCTTTTGACTTCGTGAGGCACTTGAGGTAAGGCCCTATAACAGAGAGGCGGTAAAACTTACCGTTCTGAGTAATGTAACGTATCGAGTTATTGATCAGCTGTCAATGCTCTTTTAGATCTGTTGGGAGTGGTCATTTGAACTTGTTGTCAACACAGAGGTAGGCTAAGAAGGCTTTCGCCAATCGCCGTCTCCCCCTTTATCACCCCCAGTGTTGATCGTGCATACAAATATGCGATCAATGTTGGGGGTTGAAATGATTTTGATATGGATATATAAAACTTCTATTCCCAAAACCCCGGCTAGATATGCCAAGGAATCTGGATGTCTGTTTTCACTTCGAGGAAGATATTCGAGAGTTGCTTTCGCAAACTTAGTCATCCCATCTGCAACGAGGGGTGCGTATTTGATCGTCTTTCCGTTCTTCTTGTATTGCTCAGAATAATGATGAACGACGAGTAATGAATCTGTGTAAACTGAGAGATTGGGGACATCGAGCTCCAGTGCGAGGTCGAATTCGTGAATAAGAGCTTCATACTTGGTAACATTATTTGAGGCCTCAAAATCCAAGCGGATTGATTTCACAATTCTGTCATTAGAAGGGGTAATCAAAACAATCCCGATCCCTGACCCTGTGGGTCCTGCTGATCCATCAGTGAGAAGCCTCTACCCTGACGTAGCGATCCAGTCAGCTCTTTCATCGAATGGCCAGGGGGTTGGATTCTCTGGCGTGTTTACGGTAAGGTTTGGGTCGTGCTCCTCCCACTCAGGATCCTCCACTAGAAAATTTGTGAGAAAATCAACAATGGCCTAACCTTTTTCAGAATGACGTTGTTCGAACTTGATATCATGTTCTCCCAAACTGACTGACCATTGTTGCACTCTTCGTGACTTCCCTTTTTTGGACAGAACTTCCGAGAGTCGGTAGTTCATCATAGCTTTGACAAAATGTGCTTGAAAGTAGTGCTTGAGTTTCTGAGAAGTGTGAACAAGGGTGAGAAAAGTTTCTCAATTTTAGAGTACCTTGTTTCTACTGGTGTGAGTGTTTTGCTGATGAAGAAGACTGGTTTCTCTATTTTCCCTTTCAGGCGAATGAGAACCGAGCTGGGTGAAGTACCTATGACTGCTAGATAGATTATCAGTTCCTCATTACCTACTAGGGTGCTCATTATGGGAGATATCCCCAAATAGATTTTGAGATCCTTAAAAGCTGCTTCGCATTCTGGAGTCCACGTGACTTCTACTGTTGGTTGAACCTTTCCTCATTTGGTACATCCATGGAGTAATTGGAATAGCCAATGACAACGGTCTGAAGATTTAGAGATGAAATGGTTGATCGAGACAATCTTCCCGACGAGTTTTTGACATCTTTTACTGTCTTTGGAGAAGGCATGTCGAGGAGAGCCCGAATTTGATCTGGATCAGTCTCAATCCCTTTCTTGCTGATGAAGTGGCCTAGAAAGTGGCCAGAATGAACTCCAAATTAACATTTATCAGGGTTGAGACACATTCTGTAAGATCGAAGGATGTTGAATATTGTGTTTAGATCTGAGATGTGATTATCTGACTGTACATTTTTGCGCAAGAGATCATCGATGTAGACTTCAATGATTTTTCTTAGGTCTGTTTTGAACATAGCATTCATCAATCGTTGATAGGTGGCATCGGCGTTCTTGAGCTCGAAGTGCATGACTTTGTAACAATAAAGGCCACTTTCGGTGATGAACGTTATCATCTCTTGACCTTCTTCTAGAAGTGGAATTAAATTATACCCTGAAGCAGAGTCCATCATAGATAAGAGATCATGGCCTACTGTGGAATAGGGGATCTGATGAATGTTGGGAAGAGGGAAACTGCCTTTAGAGTTTGTTTGTTCAGATCTGTGAAATCTATGCAAATGCAAACTTTTCCGTTCTTCTTTGGGACAGCGACAATGTTGGATATCCAATCCAGATACTTGGCTTCTCGAATGAATCCCATTTTGATCAATTTCTCGATCTCGGTGTTAACTTCATCTCGAAGATGAGGTGAAAGTCATCGCTATTTCTGTTTGACCGTTGTGGCATTGATTTTGATGACTTACTTATGGCAAGCCATGGTTAGATCGGCTCTGGGCATTTCTATGAAAGACCATGCAAAAACATCTCGATTGAGTTGCAAGAACTGAATGAGAGCATCTTTCTTCTGCTGAACCAGTTTGGATCTGATGAACGTACCTCTGTCAGGTCCATCAATATTAACATATTTCGTGGGCTCCTCTATAGGTGTTTGATCGTTGAGGTGATCAATTTTCTGTAATTGCTATGCGGCCAATCTGTCTGAAGTATCTGGGATGGCAGAGATAGTACTTTTACAAGCCCGAGAGAGATTCTGACTACCTTTGATCTCATAAATACCGTTGTCGTGTTTGAATCAGAGTGCTTGATGATAGGTGGAAGTAATTACTTCTATATTGCGTATCCAGCGGCGGCCCATAATCCCAAGATAGCAAGACTTGGCATTGATGGCGTTGAAAATAGCGTCGATAGTGGCTGGTCCTGTGGTAATAGGTAAAATTATCTTGCCTACCTATTCCTCCCTAGATCCATTGAACCCACTGATGTCTGTATCGCTCAGAATGACTTGATCGGCCAAACCCATCTGGTCAATCGTACTCTAAAAAAGATTTTCAATACCGCTTCCAATATCGATCATCATTGTGTGCATGACAAACTGCTTCTTCTTGAGCATTATGACTAACACATCATGATGTAGAAATTTGACATGGCTAATATCGCAATCCTCGAAAGAGATTTTGAGTCGGCGATTGCTCGACTCGGGAAGAGGTTTGACTTCTCTGTCTTGAGGTGTAAGATCGCAGCATTCCGAGAGCCTTCACCGCTTTGATCGGTTGGAATTTGTGATCTGGTTGATTTCGATCATGTTGTTGAGGTACATATAGAAGAGATGCTTCTCCTCAGCTCAGTCGTTAACCTGAACAACTTTGAGTTGTTTCTTATAGTTGTCATCTTGGTATGACTTCAGCTCAACAATGTATTCGAGCATCCGTCTATCCTTGAAAATGAGCTCTAGCATCCACTGTAGAGCATAGTAATTGTCAGTAGAATGATGATTTACCTTATGGTGTAGGCAAAATGGTCGATTCTCGATGCGCTCCAGTGGCTGAGAGACGCGGTAGAGCGTGTCTTTCAGCAGCAGTGGAAAATTATGAAAATTTGGTCGTTCAGCTCTGGGAGGGCGGGTTTGTTTTCAGACCGCTTCTCTGAGGGTATCCATTGTTTCCCCTGGTGCATTTTTGATCGTCCTGTTCCTCTTTAGGCTCACTTGTTCGTTCTATAGGTGGGGATTTGGTGGAGAGGACAGACTTAGTAGACTTTTGTCGCTCAGGCATCATTCTATCCAAGTTGACGTAACCGTTGACTTTGTTTATCATCTCCTCTAACGTCACTGGCTTGTTAAGGAAGTGGTATTCTTTGGCTTTGCAATCGAGCTGAAGAGTATTGGTGAAAGTGGTAACGACCATTTTTTGGTCGAGGTTATCCACCTTTCTTGCGAGCTCAAGGAATTTCTTTGAGAAGTCTTCAAGATTTTCTCCATGTGATTTCTTAAGACGATAAGAGAATACAAATTCTCCTCTTTGTCTCTGTTGTGAGCATAGGTCTTGATGAACTATTTCTGCAGTTGATCAAACGTGTAGATATATTCCTCAGGAAGAGAATGGAACCATCGGAGTGGCTCCTCTTGTAACCTTGTGGCGAACAAGCGGCAGAGGATATGGTTGCGATTGGAGTACAACCCCAATGAATCGCGGTATTGCTGAATATGTTCCTTCGGGTCAGTACCTTTGTATTTATGAATTTTGGGAATATGGAAACCTTTCGGTACTTCCATATCGAATAGTTCTTTGGCAATCAGACTTCCTTGTAACTTTACGGTATCGCCGGTAGTACCCATAACTTGTGCCTCGATCAACTCCTTAATTCGTTGGCCCATGTGTTCTTTTATGACGTAATGATGTGTTGGTCGAATTGCTGGACGTGCTGGAAGGGGATGATGAGTCCCCGTACTTTTACTCAAGCTATTTTGTACTAGAAATTTATGTAGAGGTCGTTGTATTTCCTCCTGACAGATGGAAATCTGGTGACCTCGACTGACTTCTGATTGGACTTCTCCCCCCAAATGGATGGAGGGCTGTGGTCCATGTGATAGATTTCTGGAAATGGCTTTACTGGTGACTCCCCGGGGTCCCAACCTTTCCCTTGCTGAAACGCAAGAGGTTTCTGGAAGTTGGTCGCGACCCCTAGCTGGAGGAGTCTGCTGAGTATTATGTAGGGCCTCGAGTTCAGTCTGCATCATTGTCATCTGATCTTCGTGTCTTTTGAGTGCTATCAAACGAGCTTATTATTTTACATCGAGTTCTTTCTCTCGGAGCTCGCGATCCTTTGTCAATTAAAGTTTGAGCTCGGCACGTTTATCTGCCTCTGCGTGGAGATTTACCCGTAACTCGGTGAATTGTCCCGGATCCACTGAAATTTTGACCTGAGTTCCTGCGGCTTGTCGTCTGGAAGAAACCATAATTAAAAATTGTAATGAAAGACTGCCTTAAGGTATTATGGAAATGCAATATTTCCCACAGACGGCGCCAAATGTTATAGCCAAATTCCGTAGCTCAATATGATTAGGAATTAGCTATTACACCAATGAACCTGTATCAATGCTCTAATATAAAGTAAGAAATAGACACAGGTGTTTTTAGAGTGGAAATTCTCAGAACAGGTAAAAAACCACGACCTCGTATGGAGGATTTTTGTAAAAGTATCTTTATTGCTTGGAGTGGATATCTTTATTACAAGTGATCTCTAGAATATAGAAATGCTTTTGATCTCTTAAATAAAAAGTTTGAGTAATTTTTCTGGTCCTTACCTATTTTGGAACATTTCCTTTATATAGGCTTCTCCACAGTTCTTCATCGTGCTGGAACACATTTTCCAAATAATGTGGTTAATGGCGGTTAACTGAATAATTGACAAGTTCGTGGGAAACATGTATCTTTGACTGGATAACATTTTCTGGGTTTAGCTCGACTCACGTTCTCGAATAGTTTGCGGGGCTGGTTGGAATGTTGACAGGAGAGTTAAGTGTTAAAAAATTCGTAAGCCTGACATGGAAGTAAATCGAACTGCGTGAGCTCAATTATGAGTGAGATCGAGGGATAAGTCCCTACATTCTCGAGCTTGTTTGTTTCACATTCTGTTTGAAACATAGACGTAGGTAACATAGATGTTTAGGTATTATGGGTATGAAGGGAAAAATGGTAGTGAGAGTTAAGGTAAAATTTAAAGAAAGTTAGGCTGTGGATGTGAACTTGGTGTTGCTTTTATGTGAGCTGTGTGACAGGGTTGATGTGCAGCTGTATGTGGGATTGCTGAGCTAGCTGACGTCTTGTTTGTTGCCATGTACAACATTTGTGGGGATATTTTGTGTTATGGGAATAATAATCTGCCACAATATTCTGTATAAATATTCTGCTGCTCCGAAAATGTTCATAGAAATATTTATCTGGGGAAAATCACTGGGGTGACTGATTCTGACGAGATCTTCCATTATTTTTAAGTAGGGATTCCTTGCTGCTGTTATTTGCATTATTTTGGAGTTGTTATGTTTGAGCATGGTGTGGACTCGTTCTTAGCGTATACAGCAGGCAGTGGATGGTCGATTTCATATCAAGGTTGCTGAACTTCATGAAAGCTATTTTTGTCACTTGCCTTATAAAACTGTTCTTCTGGAATGGCCATTGAATCTGATCGAATTAGATGATGATGGTAGGCGTGTCGAACATAATCGCTTTGTTTGGTGTAACATTTTTTGCAAGCCTCTGTTGGATCCCCGAGTGCGAAAATTGACTGTTCGACAGCTCGCATGCGATAAGATCATAGAAGTGGATGTAAGGGTAGCGAATGGGGAGTTAATTATGTGCGGGGAACTGAACCATCAGGGTTGCTTTAGATGTAACTGGGGAGCTCGGTAAGCTCATAGTCTTAAAACTTGCTTAAAGTAATCTGCTGTGGGAGTATTCTATTGTTGAGTTTGAATAAATGTAATGTGAGACATCGTGAGAGAATAAAGTATGTGATATTTCGATTTGGTTGAATAAAGTATGTGATATTTCGATTTGGTTTAATAAAGTATTCTATTATATTGATTGTGCATTGATATAGTGTATGACAGTTGTAGGATTTTAACAACTGTATGGATATCTTCGAATTGATCTATTTTAGGAATGTTTGTATGATCTTGGTAGAGTATATGTAAGATGACTGGCCGTTTTGGTACTGGACTGAAAAGAGGTCTAAAAATGGTAATGGTAGATAACAGGGATAAACGTGATGATGGCAAACGTTATCACATAAGTCACGATGATATTGTGAAATGAAAAAACGTGCCTGCAGCAACAGTGGGGATGACTGACACGTATCAGAAGGAGCCGTCATTTCATAAACCGAGGAGAAGTATAAAAACTCGTCTCTCTCCCTCCCTCATAAATTATCTGCAGTTTTAGATAGAGAAAAAAGTGGTCCAAATATCATTGTCAAGGAGAGGATGCGTTTGAGTGCTGATTTTGATTTAAAAAATAAATCTTCATCGAGTGATAGGAGATTGTCAGAGAGACAACGGGAAGGCTCGTATTAGAAGAGACGTTTGGGTGAAGTAAAGGATTATTGTTCTGCAAGTACAGGTTCGTGATGGAAAACTTTTGTCTGTTTGATTTTATGAGTAATCTGTGTTATGAACTAATTTGTATAGTTATTTTTAGAATCTAGGGTTTAGGAGATTTTTAAAATAAATATGAGAGAAGGTCTGTAATGTAGGAATTATGGTAAATGTTTTAATCCTATTAGAGAGAGAAAATACCTGTGTTGGAGAAGAAGAGGGAAATTTGAAATGATTTTAATTTTGGCTTTTTTGTTTTGGGAATTAAGAAAATAGACGTGTTGACTAGATAGAAGGTGGGTCTTTTGTACTTTTTGTAATGTAGCGATAATGATAAAATATGTCTCTGTATCTGTAGGTTTAGTATGAGTTCTAAACCTAGAATTCCTGCGAGTAAATTTATAGTCTCGTCTGATTCCGAGGAAACGTCATCTTCGGGGAGGGGGAACAAATGTAGTGTAATGAAGGAATCTGTTAATAGTGTGGGGATGACGATAGAGTTTGTGGGGCACAGTAGATCTGAGGGCGTGAAGCAGAGGGAAGATGAGAGGGATAAAGAGAGAGTCCGTGTCATATACCCTGAGGGGGTGGATATAGAGAAATAGTACTTGAAAAATAAAAAGAAATGTCAAGGAAACTGGGGGAGTTACGTGGAGGATCAAGGTCATTTGTTCAGAGCCTATGTCTCCGAAAAAGGGGAAGAAGCAATGTACTATCAAGTTTCATATTTGGAAAAGTGGAAGAAGGATAAAGGTATCAGTGAAGGAGTTAACCTCTCGTATTACAATGGGCTTGGGTTATTAGGCCAAAGTGGGGGGGGGGGGTTTCATGTTTCTTGAATCAGGTCGTATACGGCCTTAGAATTCCGCTGACCTATTTTAGAAAGGGGTCATGAATGCTTTACACTGCTGCCCTGCTCAGCTAAATGGGAATGTATATATGATGATGAGGGTATGTGAGGCACTGAATGAAAAATAGAGGAAGGAAGGGATTGCGAAGCACTTCGCAGCTGAAGATGTTTTGAAGTTTTACAAGTTTAAGTATATGGAGGGTCAAAATAGTGGTTACCTTTATAGTGATTCGGCTAGGCCGAAGTTCTTTGATTTTGAATCTGCGGGTAGACCATAGAACGACCACCTTGTGTGGGTTGAGGGTACCTATTTGCAAGTTCCAGATGAACCATCGCTCGAGCTGAACCATATATATTATAATCTGAGTAAGTAATGTTGACCAACCTTTGAATAGTCGATAACTATCTCCGCATGCTATTTAACTGATGTTTTGTTCCATTTTATTGGCAGAGCCCAAACCCTTGACTACTCTGGATAAGACCACTCTGTTTGATTGTGTTGCTCGTGATCAGGACAAGCTAACAGAGGTATTCAGTGAATTAAGTATCCAAAGATATAAAAGGGTAGATTCGGTAGTTCCCAAAGTTCAACGTGCTCAGGAGAAACGAGCTATGGCTGAGGAAAAAGTTGATGAGACCGTTGCTGATGTGCTTCATCCTCCACCTCCTATTCCTCTGACTTCTAAATGCATTACTCATATGGGCCGAAAGCCAGCACAACAAAGTACCTAAGCTACTGGGGTTCTGTTCACAAAACAAGAGGTTCTAAAGCCTGCTGCTGGTGGTGTAGAGGAAAAAGCTGAAGTAAGCGTATCCTCTCTTGGGGAGGCTACAAAGAGTACGTTGAAGGGAAAATAACATTTAGAGAAGGATAGTGACCGAACTAAACCTCTTGCTGCGACCAAGATGAAAGAGTTGGAAAAGAAATACTGTCATATGGCCGGGACGAACTCACAGCATCTCGAGGATGAGTACCTCGAGTACACGTTCGCGGTATGTGGTCAAAATTTTTAACTTGATATTGCCTTCGAACTGAGTGAAACTGTTGAACTGACTCTTCCGTTTTGTTTGTATTCGCAGCTCTCAACGCTAATGATGGGGGCAAGACAATGTCTGGACAAGAGGGGCCAATAATTTGATGCTCTGATGGTAAAGTTTTAGGCTCAGTCAGCTCGTGTAAAAGAGCTCGAGGCTGACCTTCTGCTGGAGAAAGAGATGAAGGTTGCAGATGCTGCTGCAACTATAGAAAAACTTAGTGATATGTCAAGGCATGACAAGCTCATGACTGATACAGTTACAGTTACCTTAGTGGAGAGAAACCACTTTATAAATTCGTACTATGCTTTTGGATTAAGTGTTGATGATGTGAAGCTGACCCAGAATGGTAGATATGCAGAAATAAAGTTCCCTGCTAATGACAAGGAGGAAGAGGTGGCTGGTGATGTTGCTGGTTTGTCTAAAAAAGCGTCAGACCTTCCTCCAGGCAGTACGGAACCAGTCTGTAGTACTTAACAAATAGTAAACCCTCTGGTGGAACGTGCTAAAACAGTTCCTTCTCCGCGAAAGACGCTGAAATCTCAATCTGAGTTAGACATTAGCAAGCCCCTTTAAACATTTTATGGTATCCTGTCTTCTACTTTCAGCTCGTTTGATTTGGAAGAGATATTACTCTGTATAATCGTACACTATTTTTATATTGAGTGATGTTTTTAAAATATGTTTTTCGTGAATGGTTGTATTGAAGCAAGATATCTGTAATCTGTGTTGGAGATAGAACGTTTAAGAAAAACAAACTTCGAGTTGGAAAAGTCATTGAGTAGAGCGAGGGACTCCGTGGCTCGTATTCAACAAGTACTTAACAAAACTGAATATGAGATAAGGTAATTTAAGTTGAATTCAGAGAAAAACTTTAAAGAGTTATATGATCTGCAATATAAATATGCTAAGATAAAGTAGAGAGAGACGAGGTACTAAGAAAGGAAGAGGAAAATGGGATATTAGTTCAAAAGCCAAAAGAATTGACTTGTTTTAACGACCCAAGTGAAAAGGCGAGGTGTCAGAGTATGCTATTAGCTCTGACTTTGTATTTTGAGGTCAAAGTAGATAGTGAACGATAGTTAAAATAGGCTTATATAGAGCTTTTGAGGGAGAGAGGTGTAGTTCTAGACCCTGCTCGAGTTATGTTTTTAGCTCAAAAAGCATGCAATCGTCATAGTTCAGAGGCAAAAAAATGTTCTGCTCGAGCTGGTGTGTCTGTTATATAGGGTGATGTAGAACTTTTATCTGATGCGTTTGGCTTTATGTAGGATCTGAGAGCCATGAAAATTAGATTTCTCAGGGTAAGAAAAAGGCAAATAGAGGTCCAAAAGCAATTAGAGGGTGAATTAAGGGGGTTATAGGAAGAGCTATCATAGCACGTGAAGAAAAATATATCTTTAGCAACGCGGTTGTCGAAAGAAGTGGCTTTTTGAATAAAGGTAGAGGCGGATGTGAGGGCTTTATGTATGTTACTGAGAAACACGCGCCATCGATTGCACAAAGCACAAATGATACTGAAGGAACACCTTTATCCATCGCGAACAAGAGTCGTTGGTCGAATAGAACATGAACATCACATAGACAGTGTTGTCAAGTTTTATGGGGGAGAACTATCTAGAGTAGAGAACGAATTTAGGAAGTTTGTAACGGGGTGTGGGAAAGATTTTAAAGTGGAAAATGATAAGGCAGAGAACCTGTGGTTTACCCGAGATGAAGGAGAGATTATTGGTGAACAACCCATCCCTAGGTCGTATGAGGGGTCATCAGAAGAGAAGGAGGTCAAGACTTTGATACCCCAAATGTGGCGCAAACAACGTCAATAGTAGGTTGTGACCTTACCACGCCGGTAGATGTACAGGCGTCGAATAGGAAGATAGTGAAAGACAAGCTGCAGTCGTCTCATGTCTGGAAGAGTTGCAAATAAAGTATTCTTGTCTTCTTTTCACCAATCCTTCGTACTATTTGATGATAAATATAATTTGTTTGTTGCTAGAATAGAATGATGTATCTAACTTACTCAGATACCACGTTCTTGATGCAACCTCGTAAACAGTTATATTGTACTTTGTTGTTATGAAGAACAATTATAAATATAATATGTTATGAATAGGTGGAACTGACTGCTATACAAAGTTAGTGCGACGTGTTACGAGCCAAGAACGAACAAATGAATGCTAAGCTAAGATTGAGTCAGTGTGCCCAAAAATGTGCTACTGAAGAAGAAGAAATGTTTAAGGCGGATATAACTGAAACTCTTCAAGAGAAAAAGGCAGTACTAGCTGTTCGTTTGAGAAAGATAGAGAGTTTGGAAGAAGAGATAAGAAGAAAGGGTGTTGAAGTTCGAAGGTGCTCAGAATAAGCTAGCCAAACAGATGCTGAATTGATGTTGGCGCGAACGTAAATTGCAGAACTGCTAGGCGCGTTAGAGGGGAAAGGAAATAATGTGAAAGAGTTGCAGTTTCAAGTTAATATTCTTGAAGCGGAGATAAGCGATGTTAGAGCTCGTGCTCGCAAATATGAAGTATTATGGCTGGTTACTGGGATGATAGGGTAGGAGTCGGAGGAGGTTTGTGCCCAACAAAATGAAGTCATAAAAAAGAGCTGGAACAAAATATGTGAGTTAAGTAGATTGCGCAAGCGTGGCATCTGGATGTCTTGAAATACTAGTCTGAAATGGACAGACTTCGAAATGAGAATACTAGCTAGATGAGGATCTGTTGCAGTTGGAGATAAGTTATGACTCAAAGAGGGTAGAATGTGCAGGTTATGAATCGTCAATATCTCTTATTTATCATATGGATAAATTTATGACAGTGCTGGAAGCTCAGAATTCGAATGTGTGTCGTGCAAAATGACGAGTGGACGATCATTGTAAGCAACTGGAAAGCGTAACATAAGCTGAGCAAACTCCATCTTTGTAAATAGGTTAAAAGTGAGTTAGGTGAAAGTCACGAGAGAAAGATGGTGCCAGTAACCTCGTTCTTTGTGGCAGAATTAAAGAGATTGGAAGCTGAAAATCAGAGGGTATATGATGGTTTGACTGCCCAAGGTGTAGAATTTGAGATAGAGGTAATCCGATCTGAATATTTAGAACCCATGATTTCCAGAATCTGATCGTTTAAACATAGAATGGTTAGAGAGGGGAAGAGGATTATTGTGGGGAGGCTGCCAGAATTTATGAGTCGGCGTTTAGCTAGAAGTATTTTACGGGACGTGGTAAATCATTCTAATGCAGCTAACATTTCAAGTGATAGCTCTAGCGAGGAGTGAGGAATGTGATTATGCTGTATGTATACGCAACAAGAATAAAAATATAGATGTATGAAGCAATAGTTAAGAACAAAATAGTTAACTGTACTAACTGTGTGAGGTACCATTGATAATATATGGAAAGCAGCGCAATATGTGATCGGTTTGGCCAAAGTAGTAAACGATCTGTGATGTATGAGATGACCAGTTTGGTCGAAGCAACAAATGATCTATAATGTAGTTTAGTTGATCGATTTGGCCAAAGTAACAAATGATCTATAATGTATTTAAATGATCAATTTGGCCGAAGCAACAAATGATCTGTAATGTATGTAGATGATCGATTTGGCCGAAGCAACAAATGACCTGCAATCTATATATAAAAGTACTTGTAGGATATATTAGAAAAAGTGTTGTAAGGTAGGGCAATTGAACACAAGTATTTTATTGGTATAAGATTGACGTACCGCGAATATGATTAGATAGATCGGTTTGGCCGAAGCAACAAACGATCTGCAATGTATATAGATGATCGGTTTAGCCGAAGCAACTAACGATCTATAATATATTTAGACTATCGATATGGCCGAAGCATAAAAATGATTTGTAATCTGTGTTTAGAAGTACATGTTTGATATATTAGAAAAAGTATTAGAATATAGAAAAAATACTCAGATGTATGCGGATCAAATGTAAGTCTTTCATTGATGTGAGATCGTCATACGAAATGATAGATTGATTAAAGGAAAGTACACTGTGACAGATTTGTTATCTGCGATACAACTTCAGTCTCCTTGTATTCCAAGGATTAGGTATGTGCTCGCCATGCTCGGTGGCGAGGTCGTAGGAACTGAGGCCGCTTTTTCCAAGAACAATATAAGGACCTTCTCAGTTTTTGGATAATTTCCCTGCGTTTATCTCTTTGCGATGTTTGGGAATCTTTCGAATAACCAGATCCTTAATTTCAAACTCACTGTGACGAACGCGTTTGTTATAAGATCGGGATAAAGCTTGGTGATACCTTCCCAATTTCATGATTGGTCTGTCCCGAGTCTCCTCGATCCAATTCATATTACATGCCAATTAAAATTTGTTTTCTTCATCGGTCATGGTATGGTCATGAATTGGGTGATGGTACTAAGTAGGGAGGATTGCTTCTGTACCGTAAGCCAGAAGAAACGGCGTGCATCCAGCTGAAACTCGAGGTGTAGTTCGATACGCCCATAACATATGCGGTAACTCTATGACCTAATTTCCCTTCTTTTCAGTTAGGCATTTTTTGATCCCATCCACGAAAGTGTAATTAGTGATTTTGGCCTGACCATTCCCTTGTGGGTAATACAGATTTGAAGCAAAATGTATGATGTTGTGTTGATTGAGGAATTCGACGACTTTGGAACCAACGAACTGAGGTCCATTGTCGATCCAGATGAGATGGGGGCAACCGAAACAGATGATAACAATTTCCCTGGTAAATTTGATGACTTTCTCTTCTTGAGTGCGGTACAGAGGACTGCTTCTACCCACTTTGTGAAGTAATCCGTTGCGAATAAAAGATGTTTCCATTTTCCTGGTGCAGTAGGAAATTCGCCGAAAAGATCGAGGACCCATCTTTTAAATGGCAATACAATATTGCTGGAATGGAGTACTAAAGCTGGTGCTCAAATTTGGGGGCCATGATGTTGACAGGCATCGCATTTGCTTGTGAGTTCAATTGCTTGAACTTTCATTTTAGGCCAGAAGACGCCTTGGGTAAGAGCTCGATTTGCTAGAGATTTTCCTGCTGCATGAGAACCACAAGTACCCTCATGTAGTACGTGCAAGAATTTTTGAGCTTCTTTGTGGGATAAGCATTTGAGATATGGTCATGTGACTGAAATTTTGTATAAGAACCCGTTTTCTGCAATGTAGCATTTTGCATTATCGAGTATGCATCTTTTGTTAGTGGGGTCCTGAGGTAGTTCGCTTTAGAATTTGTTTTCAGTCCTAATATACTTAAGGAAAGGTCGTCTCCAATCGTCCTCGTCTTCTTCAACGCCTCCAGTATTAACAGAATTTGAGCTTATAATATTAATACTGGGGGATGATAATACTTCAATCTTGAGATATCGAGCTTCTGTGCCAAAGACTCTTCAAGATATGTGAGGGAATCAGAATGTCTATTTTCTCCGCGCTGTAAATATTTGATAGAAATTTTCTTGAATCTACTCATTCTGTCGGCCACTGCGGCTGCGTAATCGTTCATTTCCCATTCATCGGGAATTTTTCTGTGTAATGGTTTACGATGAACAAAGAGTTGGTATATACGGACAGTTCAGATACTCTAATCTCTAGAGCCATATCTATACAATGAATAATTTCCTCGTACTCCGCTACATTGTTGATAGCTTCGAGATTTAATCGGACTGCCTTTATGATTCTATTATTAAAAGGTGTGTTTAGCACGATTCTGATGCCTGATCCTGTGGGTCCAAAGGATCCATCAGTTAAAAGATGCCATCCCTTTTGAGATATCCAGTCTATTTTTTCTTCGACCTGTTCTTCATACATTTTTGTGTAGTCTTCTTCCCAATTAGGATCTTCTACGGGGAAGTCCGCAAGGAAATCTGCTATGGCCTGACCCTTTCCAGAATGTCTGAGTTCAAAATGGATGTTATGCACACCAAGAGTGACTGACCATTGCTACACTCGTCTGGATTTTTCTCGTTTGGATAAGATTTCAGGCAGAGGGTAGTTGGATACTACTCGTACTGAGTGGGATTGAAAGTACTGTCTCAATTTTTGCATGGTGTAGACGAGGGCTAAAAGTAATTTCTCAACCTTACTGTATCGAGATTCTGCTGGAGTTAGAGCTTTACTGCTAAAGTAGACAGGCTTCTCGGTCTTCTCATCAAGTCGAATGAGAACATAACTTAATGATTCTTCAGTAATTGCAAGGAAAATGGTGAGCTCTTCCCCTTCACAAGGAATACTCATCACTGGCGGTGAGCCCAAGTAAAGTTTAAGTTGCTGAAATACTGCTTCACACTCTGCTGTCCATTCGATCTCGGGGTCCTTCTTAGGTTTCTATTTTGTTGTCCCCTCACGTAATAAGCCTAATAACCATCGACAGTAATCAAACGATTTTGAAACAAAATGGTTCATTACGACAATCTTGCCTGCTAACTTCGGGACAACCTTCTTCATTTTCGGAGAAGGCATAAATAATAATGCCCGAATACGATCTGGATCAGCTTTAATACCGCTCTTGTTGATTAAGTGGCCCAAAAATTTCCCTGACTGGACTCCGAACTGATATTTGTAGGGGTTGAACCGCATCTTTTAGGGACGGAGAATATCAAAAGCTGTGTACAAATCCGTTATATGGTCTTCTTTCTTAAGACTTTTATACAGTATATCGTCTATATAGACCTCCATTGTTTTTCCAAGGTGATCTTTGAACATCTGGGTCATCAATTGCTGATAAGTAGCTCCAGCGTTCTTGAGACCGAATGGCATGACTTTGAAGTAGAATAGGCCGTGCTCTGCAATGAAAGTTATTTTATCTTGATCATCAGGTAGCTTAGGTATTTGGTTGTATCCTAGCGCGGCATCCATCATAGACAGGAGCTCGTGTCCTAATGTAGAATCGAGCACGTTATTTATGACAGGGAATGGAAAACTATCTTTTGGAGTATGTCTATTCAAGTCGGTGAAATCCACGCACACCCCGATTTTCCCATTCTTCTTCAGTACTGCTAGAATACTCGATATCCATTCTGGATAATTGGCCTTTCGGATAAAACCAACTTCGATGAGTTTTTCGATCTCCTTGTTGACTTCGTCTTGAAGTCTTGGTGCTAAAGTCCTCTGTCTTTGTTTGATAACCATGGCTTTTTCTTTCAAGTTGAGTTTATGACAAGCCAGGTTTAGATCGATACCCGACATCTCGTAAATTGTCCAAGCAAAGACATCACTGTTTTCCTTAAGGAACTGGATGATAGTGTCGTGCTCTGCTGAGGGCAGATGAGTGCCAATATATGTCCCATGCTTGGGTCTACTGATTTCAACGTACTCTTTAGTTTCTACGCTGGGCAGATGTTGCCCCGTAAAGTTGCCTGTATAGTTCTTTATAATATTTCCTGTTGTCTTTTGCAATTGCTATACGAGTTGATGTTCGGAAGGTTCTGGTCCAATGACGATAGAATTTTTGCACGCTCATGCTAATATCTGACTTCCTTTTATCTCGTAAACGCAACCTTCCCATTCAAAAAGTCATGCCAAGTGATAAGTTGATGAAATAGCGTGCATATTATGTAACCAACAACGTCCCATTATCCCCAGATAATGGGATTTTGTGTTGACAACGTAAAAGACAACGTCGAGTGTTACCGGTCCTGCGGTGATAGGAAGTATAATCTTTCCTATACACTCCTCCTTAGATCCATTGAAACCATAAATATCAACGTTGCTGGGTCGGACCTTATCGGACAGACCCATCTGATCGATCGTACTCTGAAAAAGGAGTTTGATATTGTTGCCGGTGTCTACCATAATCGTATAAAGCACCATATTCTGCATTTTTAACATGATCACCAGGGCATCATGGCGAGGATAGTTGACATGTTAAACGTTGCAATCATCAAAAGAAATCTCAGCTCGACGAGAACTGGATACTTGAATTAAACGAGCTTCTTTATCTTAAATGGATAAGTCATGACATTGCTGACACGCCTTTGTTTGCTCCTGTTTGATTCTTTGAAGAACTGAGTCTCTACGAGATGGCAGAGTGAGATATGGTACAAATTCTTTTTGGGCTAACTCCAAGAACTTATTGGTAAACGTCTTGAGTTTCTCTCCTGGCATCTGTTTGAGGCTGAAAGAGAATATAAACTCCCCTATTTATCTTTGTTATGCGAGTAATTCTTGATGAAGAGTTCGCGTAACTGTTCGAAAGTTATGATGGATCCTTCAGACAGTATGTGAAACCATCGTAGGGGTTCGCCTGACAAGCTCGGAGGAAAGAGCCGGCATGGAATGTTGTTGGACGTGGAATGTAGACCTAGGGCATCCTGGAACTCTTGAACATGTTCCACTTGATCAGTTCCTTTGAACTTTTGGATCTTTGAAGTGTGAAACCCAGTGGGTACCTCACCATCTAATAGCTCCTAGGTAATTGGGATCTTCTATAATCTGTTGTGGATCCCTTTAGTCGCCATATGGGCTTCGAGCAATTCTTTGATTCCCTTTTCAACATGTTCCTGAGTGACATATTGTCGAGCTGTGATGGTTGGTCATGTGAAGCGCCCTTCTCCTGGGTTGTGGTCACTACTTCTTGTACTTAGATGTTCCCTTGTCAGGACTCAAACTCTTCAAGGTAGATTTTTGGTCTGTCTGACTTCCGCTAGGCCACCATCAACTTCTTGGTAGATCTTCTGGATATGGATGGGCTCCATGTCCTGTTGTTGATGGTTAGATCGAAGTGCACCTCCTGTGTGAACGCCCTTCGGAGGAGGTCCTATTCTGTCATGAACAGAAATTTGTGAGCCCTTAGGTTGTACGGCTTTGTTTTTCAAGGCAGCGACCTGCTGACCCTATAAAACCTTTAGCGCGTCCTGTACACTAGCGAGTTATTATCCCAAGACTGCACGCCTTTTTATTTCTAAGTTCAGAGTGGTCCTCAGGTCTGCTAAAGCTGCATTTTCTTCCACCTGGACGATCGACGTACTCTGACCTGGTGGCAACATTCTGAGAAAAAATGACCAGCGGCGTTTGAGATAATGGGTTTGAGAATTTTGATTCCCACAGATGGTACCAAATATAATAGCCTATTTCCGGGATTCGGAGTTAGCCTTTACACCAAATGAATTTAGAATGTTCAAGGACAATATACAATGAACAACAAGATGATTTAGCGTAGAAAACCTTTGAATAGGTTAAAAACCACGACCCCTCCTAAGGATTTTGAAAAAGTGATGATCTTATTAAGATTGCTACTTTATTACAATGAGTGTTCTGAGAATATAGGGTGAAAGAGCAAGAACTTTTCTATGGTAAATATTTCATGCTTCATTTGCAATTTTTCAGGTCTCTTTATAGGTCCTCTAATATGCCGTTTGACTACCATAAAGTCCATTATTGATGGACATTACAAAATGTGTGTGAGATATCCTTTGACCAGATTGTGTAACGTTTTGACCTTTGCTACTGTACAACGTCTCTATTAAAGACTGTGTGCTTCGCAGAGGTCGAACTGTTGGTGCAGAGGTCGAAAGTAACGTCTCGAACTGAGGAAAGTTTGGTTACGTCTTTAGTAGTACTTCCTATATGCTGATGAGATCGAGGATGAAACTTTAGTACGAGATACAAAATAAGCTATTACAAGATGACTCTTAACCAATAGCATAAGTGTTGTTAGGGATGAGTGGTGTTGGTTGAGAAACTTGTGTTGAATATGTTTCTGATTGTATCACGTGCTCTGTTATTGAGGTCAAAAGTTCGTCTGTAGTTCGAAGATGAGGCATGAGCTCGAGATGCGGAATAAGCCACTACAGTAGTCACTCAAAAATCACTAAAAATTGACTAGCAAACACTTTGTATGAAATATGAATATTAGTATGTAAATAGAAAAATTCAAATTTCATCAAATAGACAGCGCACTGTAAATTGACAGATCTCACGGACATGAAATTAATTGTCATAAATGTTGTCAAGTTAACTAACATAGTATCCCTATCTCTTATCTCCACTAAACTGACTATGCTAAACTCAAGATCAAATAGGTCTTGAAAAGGTTATAATATAGGCAAGGGAAGAGACATGATGGAGTAGGTGTTTTACTAGCATTCTGAGACTAACAGTTACACTAACTCCCCATCTTTCCACAAATTGAGTCCACCTTCTGTCATTCTCTTTTCTTATTAATTACACATGGACTTCGTTCACTATTTTATTTAGTGAATATTACTCATACTTCTCCTCCTTCATTTGGAGTTCACCTCCCTTTATTATTTTCATGCAACGACTACAGATAGAATATGATGACTTATATGTATCTCCACCACTTAAAATCACTTTATTCTAATATTCATCTTTCCCCCAAAAATTACTTCTTCCCCTTTTTTTTCACTGAAAAGTCTCAGAATAAACAGGTAAACTAATAAAGGATTTGGGTAGAAAAATGAACGACATATTTTAAGGCACAAGGGGCAACAAACGGATAACATTTTGGGTAAGCATAGACGAAGGTCAAAAAAGAGTAACAATAAAACGCCAATTATCATATCTTCGGTCTCACATAGTATCTTTTTCGTCTCGAATCAAGTATAAAGAATGCTCTATTATACTAACTTGAACTTAAAGTTACCATCGACAATTAATTATAAAAAATGAGATCAAAAAAGATGTTAAATCTAGAAAGAATTTAAGAAATAATACTCAAAGATTGTAAAAAGGCTAGATCCTCACAAAACATTAGGTATGAAGTTTCTAAAGTTATGCCCACGTGGTTCTAATCACGATGAGCTTTTAGTTTAAACAAGAGAATCAATGACTATTATGATCTGTGATTTTACCAAATAATTATCTCATGAATGAATATAATACAAAGCAAGGTCCAAGTCTAGCAAGAATATTCCACATACAAAAGTTCCTAAAGTGCAAAGTGTAAATAAAATCAAAACAGTACCCTACTGTCCTAAGAATAAAAACAAAAAACAAAAACAAATTGAGACATGGTAAGAAACGTACTTAATCAATGGAGCATACTGATAACCCGTCTCAGTTGATATTCATTACCTTATAAAAGTAACATTACACCTTATCTGTGGTGCCAAATTAATCTTTCGTACCCAAATGCTTCGAAGACTCTTTTGAGCTGAGGTTTCCAGTACTAACCATCTAGACACATTCTCACTTTTTATATTAGTAGAAATCACATTAGACTTATATCTTTGTCCATTGAAAGGGGCGAACATATGGTTGATAGGATCTAGCAAATCTACAAAAAGATGTAATATGACCCTTTCGACCACATATTCCAGAATAATAAATATGAGAGTACGTGAACCTTTTGGCTTTATTATGAGTGGAAGATATTATATTATGTTTGGGCAACGATGTAGTAGCAGTTGCTTTCACAAATTTTATGACTTGAAGAGTTTTGGCATTAGAGAGATGTTCCTCATATCCTAGACCCCTTTTGTCAAAATCTGTTTTTCCCATGCATAACATCTTATCAATGTTTTTAGCCCCATGACAAAAAAAATTAAGTTTCTGCTGAGATAAAACTACATCAAGATTGGCCGAATGAAGTTCATCCAAAGTTGATTTCATTTTTTCCATCGCATCATGAACTTCTATATCTAAAATCACAACTTTTTCATGGGGGCATTGTTTCTCATCTTCAAGCATTTCTATCTCTTGACTTGTATTCTCAGTTTTTTCTTGAAGTTCACGCATGAGTGCATTAACTTCGTCTTTCATGACTTTGTTAAGTTTACCAAGTGAAGTACACTTTGCAAAAATCTGAGCATACAAGACTTCAAGATTTAGGTCCTCAAACTCATTTTGTTCATGATCACTCTAATTTTCACTAGAATTTTTAAGTTCAAAAACGTTAGAGTTATCATTACCACAATTTAGAAAAGCAGGATATACACAATATTGTCTGTTCTCAACTACTTGGGGATGATCCTTTTTATTATTATTTTCATCATCACTATCATCCCAAGTAACACTAATGTTCATAGCTTTGTAATTAGTTCCAGATTTTTTATTATAACAACTATGAGCATAATGACAAAACTTGTGATACTTATAATATTCAACATGATTTAGGTCATTGTCAAGATTAGTCTGCCAGTTATTTGATTTAGGTTGATCATGAGTTTGCGATTTGTAATTCACTAATTTCCTTTGTTTTTGAAATTAACGTTTTTCACAAGGTTTTTAAGCTTGTTTCTTATAGAGGCATCTGCGAATCCGTATCGGACTCATCATTATTACCTGAATCAGAAAAGTTGCCAGCTTCTTTGGTACCTTTAGAAGAATAAGAGTATGATGAAGATTTAAAAGAAACATTCTTGTTCTTCTCAGGGTTTTTCATTTTCATCTCGAGTTCAAAAGTTTGCAATTTTCTAGCTAGTGTATCTGGATTCATTTACTTAAGTTCTTGAGCTTCCTCGATAGCATTGTGTCTGGATCTAAATCTCTTAGGAAGAGATCTTATAACTCTGCAAACAATTTAAACATCTAAGTAAGTTGTACCTAATGCAACACTAGTGTTGACAATGTCGCTTAGTCTCGCATAGAACTCATCAAAGGGTTCATTCTCAACCATTCGAATATTCTTAAACTGTGAGGTGAACATTTGCAATTTTCTTTCCTTAACTATATCATTGCCTTCGCGAGTTCAAACTAATATGTCTCAAGCTTCTTTCGAAGTGGTATAAGCAGATATGTGTCAAAACTTACTTGGGCTCACAACCATGAAAATAGTATTGTAACCATTATTATTATAACCATCAACTTCCTTTTCATTCTTAGACCATTAATTCCTAGGCTTAAGGACCTTTTCATATTCATCACCTACTCCTTTCATCATGGTAAGGTACGTCCATCCATCCTCGATTGTAATCCAGACATCTTCTCCGAGTGATTGTAAGAATGCAACCATTCGGACCTTCCAATAAGGATAGTCTTTACCATCGAAGAAGGCGGACGATTTATAGGACCTCCATATCTTTTGAATCCATTATTCTCAAGCAATCAAGTCCATTTATTAATCCTCAAAGTATAACCGCTCTGATACCAATTAAAATAACTAATCACTTGAGGCTAACCGATTTCGATTAATTTAGGTCAAAATCAATAGGTCCAAATTCCTTTGAATTAATATTCTAACCTTAACCTAATAAAATTGATCTAATTATCTAGTGTCAACAAGCAATTGGAAATTAAACATAAGACCAATTTTTTTAACCCTCTGGGAAACCTTTCACAGGAGAAAAATCCACAGGTCACTGTCGAATCACCTGACTGCTAAACAATCCACTATTAAAACAAATAGAAGTATTCAATTACTTACAGACTCGATAAGTACATCCCGTGGTTACATCTCTTCTAATTGAACTACTCACAATTAATTCTACGTTTTCGCAATGCCCTTTCGTTCTCGCAACGCCCTCTTCAATATCTCGTCTAAGCAATCTTGAATCTCACAAGTTCTTCAAATCATGATTTTGGTTTAGGATTCAATGATTGATTCAAGTTTGAATTGTTAGTTCTCGTTTGAATTGCTCAAAGAAATCTCTTATCTCTCTAAAAGTTTAATCCTTCAAAAAATAGGTTTTGGAAGAGGTGAGGTATGAAAAAAAAATGATGTCTTAAATAGAAAAACTAAAAGCCCGATCTCTATTCGAATAGAAACAAAGTCTATTCGAATAGAAACAAAGTCTATTCGAATAGAATAATTATTATTCGAATACACCAAAAATGTATTCGAATAAATAAAAGCCTGAGTCAATTTGTTCTAATGAGAAAGATTTTTTTCTAACAAACACAAGTTTTATTCGAACATTGAAAAATCGATTCAAACAACTAAATTCACAGAAAAGTTATTCGAATAAAGAAATAGTTTATTCGAATAAAATTGTCTTGAGGGCAAATATTCGAATATAGCTAAGTTTTATTTGAACAAAAATCTTATTCGGGCTAAGCAAAAGCTTGTTCGAATAAAGACCAGTTTTTCTCAATAAGATAAACACTTTTTTCTCTTCATATTCTCTAAATACTATGGGCTTGACATTTAGAGCAAGGAGATAGAAACCCACTTACCTGTTTAGTGTCAGTCCAGCTGCAGTCGCTCCTTGTGTACTCCCTGACGACGAATACCACGAGATAGTGCTGAAATTTAAACTATACACGGAATGAAACAAACTCCAAATATGGATGTTTTACATCAAACTTGTTTTACATGTCAAAATCAATAATTTCGTAGGCCATATGCTTTTGTTGGAGTCTTTGTAAGAACATAGTCAAATGCTCGTCATGTCGAGCCACCAAAGTTGCCAAAAAGGAATTAATAAACATTGATAAATCTGTAAATTTAAACTCTTCCTCTTTGAAAAAATCGTCGTAAGTCCGCCTTTTATTAGTTATAGTCCCCAAATACTCGTAGTCATTTGAGTACTCATCAAATAGTGGTGGTAAACCTCCATCATTGAAGTACAACTTGTGAACCTCACATACATCATTAAATATTATAGAGAAAAACTCTTCCTTGTAACAAAAAAGAGAAAATATTTTACCAACCGCCTCTTCTATCTTTTTGAATCCCCTTTTAATTCTTTCAACTGAAGCTTCGATTCGCTTAACACGTACTACAATACTAAGTGGTCTCCCCATTGGATTCTTACTTGCCATATAGAACAAAAAAATCTGATTGAAGTTGAAAAAAACTTTTTATACCAAAATCACTGTAGCAGTTGCTGGAATCACTGTAGCAGTTGAAAAAAATATTGTAGTAGACGCTAAAAATCACTATAACAGCTGTGTTTTTTTTCCCAATCTTTAGAACTGTATCTTAGAATTTTAAATCACGAATCAAAAGATAATCGCCTTAAGAAACACTGTGAAAACTGAAGAATTAATTTTGCTTTTATGCCAATTTGGCGTAAACTCTCAACGCGGAAGCTAAATCGAGAAGTCGTTTATGCTAAAATCAACCTAAAACTAAATTATGGCTAAATCTTGAACTTTATTCAATCACAACTATGAAATAAAGATCCCCACATTCTCTTTAAATATGCCTCAACCCTAATTCTTCTACAATAGCAAGTCCCTTACCTCTCCAAATTAGAATATACTTAGAAATTAAAATAAAAGCAACTCTAACAGTTAAGCCCCTAATTTAATAAGCTAAAATAAAAAAAGACCGTTAACGAGTGGATGATGTGCACTAGGAGTTGTTCATATCAATTTCCCTTCTCTAAAATTTATAAGTACTATTATGGGTATAACTAATTTACAATTGAATTGAGATTAACCTAAATGAAGAATTATTGCGAAGAACAAACAATTTGCAGGAAAATTTTTAGCAGAGCTTGAATTGCTCAATGATTTGATTTCAATTGAATTCTTCTTCAAACCTTGAGTCTCTCTTACAAAACTTGGATTCCTCTCTCTTTGCCTAGCCTTGCCCTTTAATGAAGATTACAAGTTTCTAGTTATAAAATAGGACAAAAATACCATTTAAACGTCTAAAATAATAAAGACACCATGGTATTCATTCGAACAAACCCATAGGTCGTTTGGACAACTAGCTCAATTAAGCCTAGAAAATGAGACAGTCGTATTAGTCTTTCTAGAACCCAGTCGTTCGACTCCAAATGTCGTTCGAATGGCATACTAAATTATACCTAGAAATGAGGCAGTCACAATTGGTCTTTTGGAACCCAGTCGTTTAAACGACTCCAAATGCCATTCAAACGACTTGCCAAAGATGCCTTAAAACCAAGGCAGTCAAATTGGCTTGCTTTCCTCATATCTCGTCTGAATGGCTCCAAGGCTTGTTCGAACGAGTGGCATCTTTTTAAAGGTTTTGCTCTTTAGATCTTTCTGGATCATGGCTCCCCCCTTAAGAGCCTTGAGTTCCTGATCAAGCTAGAACTGGAGATGAGGAAATGTAGTCATGCCCATTTACCTATGTACCACTTTAACTTGCTAGGTAGTTTGACCTTTCTTCCCAACTCGGAACGACTCTATACTACCCCATCTTGCAGCATAAACTTTAATCTCTAGATACTATTCTCCTGCAATAGATTTTCTTTTTCCACCCATAAGTCATCAACTGAAGGTAGACGAGTATCAATTGAAGAGTCTTCATCTAAAAGAGATGGCTCAAACAGCTTCAAATGCTCGGCATTAATCACCGAAAACATCTTCATGAAAGGTGGCAAATCCAATTGGAATGTATTGCCATCAATCTTCTTGTGTATCATAAATGGACCATAATGGATATGCTTGAGTTTTTTACCTTCTCCATTTAGTCATTCCTTACACAAATGCGACCAAACAAGACCGCCCTCTTAAAAAGTATACTCAACCCGATGTTTGTCATGCCGAGCCTTTTACTTCGCTTCAGCCTTCTTCAATTATACTTTAACTGCCTCATGAATATTGCTTATCTTTTCAATAAAATACTGAGCTTTAACTTGTTCCTCTTCCTCCTTCCCAGACACCGTTTTGTCTCCAAGACTAAAAGACATATCAAAGGGCTTTGAGGTAATACCCAAGACAAACTTCAAATGGAAACTTCAATGTAGAACCATGAATCACCAGTTAAACATAAACTGAAGATAGGGTAAACTCTCATCCTAAGGCTTAGGTTGCTTATAATGGAATCTCCGTAATAAGTGAACCAAAATGCGATTAACTACCTCTGTTTGCCCATCAGTCTGCAGATAAAATGTGTTACTTCTCTTCAACTTAGTGTCCATCATCCCCCATAATGATATCCAAAAATACCCTAAAAGTGGTTATCCCTATTATAAATAATAAAAGAAGGGAACCCGAAATACCTTCAGATGTATGAAAAATAATCACGCTACTCCTTCCCCGGTGACCGTCTTCTGGCATAGAATAAGAACTATCATCTTGATGAATCGATCTACCACCACAAACATATAATCATTCTTATACTTGGTCATAGGCAAACCACCCATAGAATCCATCAAAATGTTCTCCCAATGTCGACTAAGAACTGGTAATGGTAAGTATAGTCCTAACTTACGATTGAAAGGCTTCGATCTATTGCATATAATACAACCCCGAACTACACAAGCAACATCCACTTGCATCTTCGCCCAATAGACATAACGTCGCAAATTCAAAAGAGTCTTCTCAACCCCAAAAATAATCTGCCACCTAGGAATAATGTGTCTCTTTAATCCACTGCAAATGGTCTCCACCCTCTGGAATACATAGTAGGTTGCCCCTATAAATCAAACTATCCTTCAATACATACTCACATGTCTTGCCTTGCACCAACTTCTGTAGAATCACATTGATCTCCATGTCGTCGTCATACCTTGTAACATATTTAGATAGAATAATAGGTTGTATCTGTATAGTAACCAACAAACCATAAATATTTGGTAATGAGGGTTGAGATAACATATCAGACATTTTGTTGTCCACTCCTTTCTTATACTTGATAATCAAGGTGAATTATTATAGGTACAACATCCACTTCATATGGCGGGCTTGTTGTAGCTTGGACTACGTAGATAAGAACTGTAATGGTTTATGATTAGAATATACACAACCTCCTTCCCCAATAAGTAACTCTGCCAATGCTTTACTAATTGATATAATGCATATAACTTTTTATCGTAGGTAGGATAGTTGCATACTACTCCTGTAAACATCTTTGAATGATAGGCAACCGGCTTCCTATCCTGCAATAAAATTGCCCCTAATACATAGTTTGACGCATCTGTTTCGACCTCAAAGGCCACTACAATTTGGCAACACTAACACTGGTACATCTTTAATCTTGCGCTTTAGTAACTGAAAAGTCTTCTCATGGTGATCTTCCCACACAAACTTCATACCGGCTGTTGTCAAGGAATGCAACGGTGTGACAATCTGTGAAAAATGTCGAATAAACATTTATAAATACTGACAAGGACCCATATAACTTCTCACTTCCATTACTATATGAGGTCTAGGCCAATTAGTAATGACCGAAACCTTCTCTATACCTACCTTAAGTTCACCGACACTCACAAGTACACTAGTTCTTTCCCAAACTCGTATTTCTTCCCATTAAGAAAAAGTTATTGTGATCGTAATGCTTCCAACACTTTGTGCATATTCACAAGGTGCTCCTCCCATGTTTGACTATATATTAAGATGTCATCAAAATACACAATCACGAAATCATCAATAAAATCACGAAGTACTTTATTCATTAACCGCATAAATTTCGTTGGAGCGTTGCATAACCCAAAAGGCATCACCAACCACTTGAAGAGTCTTTGTTTAGTCTTGAAAGTCATCATCCATGTATCTTCTTCCCAGATTCTAACTTGATGGTAACTCGACTTAAGATCTAGCTTTGTGAAAAACTAAGCCTTCTGCAACTCATCTAAAAGCTCATCAATCCAAAGAAGCGGATAATGATTCTTCATAGTAATCTTGTTTAACCCTCGATAATCCACACACATTCTCCAAAACCCATCTTTCTTCAGCACCAATAAAATTGGTGAACTACAAGGTGAGCAACTTGAATTAATAACCCCTTGCTCTAGGAGTTTTTGTACCTGTTTCTTGATTTCATCAGTCTCAGTTACAGAAGTCTGATACAACCCAATATTGGGTAGAGGCTCACCATTTACCAAGGTAATATTATGCTTCACATCCCTCTTGCGCAACATCCCTTTTATGCCCAGAAATAAGTCTTTATACTCCTCTTGCAACTTCCCCATTTCGGTTTGCTGCTTAGGAGATATTCCAAAGTAGACAACACCTTAGCCAATGGACGCTCTTGAGCCGGTCGTACCAATAATAACATACACTTGTCGCTCGTGTTAACCAACCTCTTCACTTGAGTTGTAATTACTTAATTATTTGTGGTGACATGCTCCTTACAGCCCTTGATATGAAACTCGTTTCCCTCCTTCACAACGATACTTGCGAGCTCTACGGTAATGAATCACATCTTGGTCCCAAAGAAAAGGCTACCCGAGATGACTTGACACACATATAAGGAACCACCTCACATGTCACTTTGTCAATAAACTTTTTAGTAATCGCAAACTTGAAGGTACACTGCTTCGTGATCTTCAACTATGTATCATTTGGAATCCAACCCAAACCATACTGCTTAGGATGAGTCATAGTAGTTAAACCCATTTTCTTTACCACCGCCTCAAATATCAAATAATTTGACTACTCAGATCAATGATGACATCTACTAAGCTCTGCTTTACTTGAATGCTAATTAACATGAAAAAGTTTTTCTCGACTCGTCTCCTAGGTAGCCCTAGGTTGCTTAAACATTAAAGTAAGTTTAGCATTTAACTTATCTAAATCCAAAAGATTAACAATCGTTGCGGCTAGTACGTGTTTCTCTCTCTTGCTCCTCTTCTCCTTTGGCCTAAGCTCTAGGTAAAGTTTATAACATTTATCTAAAATGTACCCATTTACCTTATAATGTTTACAGTAATTCCCCTTGGATAAAGACCCCTCTCTTTAGACTCCCCTTTGTACTCATTCTTCAAACTAGACTTGTACCCTGACTTACTCTTGTCATCTTTCTTGTCACTCTTCAAGTACTTGCCTTCAATAGCAATTACTTTTATGATAGCATCTTCGATATTTCCCACAGTAAAGAGCTTCAACTTCCTTTTAATGGACTGCGACAAACCCCCAGTATACTTCCTGAATACCTCATACTCGTCCAGATCAATGTCTAAAACCAAAGCTTAGTTATGAAACTCCGCAGTGAACTCTTTTACAGATTGCCTATACTTTTGGCGTAAATGATACCATTTGAACCATTTTTTTTACTCATTCCCAATCGAATAAAATTGTATCCTCACCAACACCTTAAACTCCTTCCAACTTAAGCTTCCTATTTTGTGGCATTTCTTATAGAACTTCTACTACGTGAGTGCACGACTTGCAAATTCCAATGCAAAAAAGTATATTTTTTGAGCATTTGAATATTTATAAGCTGTAAAAATAAGTCTATAACCTATCTAACCAATTATCCAATTTCTCAGCA
The DNA here is from genome assembly GCA_014058105.1 of Kingdonia uniflora. Classification (NCBI taxonomy): domain Eukaryota; kingdom Viridiplantae; phylum Streptophyta; class Magnoliopsida; order Ranunculales; family Circaeasteraceae; genus Kingdonia; species Kingdonia uniflora. The sequence goes on from JACGCM010002471.1 coordinate 53,511, forward strand.
TCGATTGAATCGTTGAATATTGTAATTTCAATTTTAAAATTGATACAAAGATTATGCATAGAATTTATTGACTTACCAATAATCGATCGTTCCTCAACGGATTTGGCATCACTAGATCGCTATCGACCTCCTCGTTACGCTCGTCTCTCTCTTCTTCCGCAGCCCCTTTCTTCTTCGTGCGCTCTTGCTATTTCGTTGAAGTGGAAGCTTTTGCGAGGTTCGTGATGCGTAATTGCTCAACCAACTTCCCTAGAGTAGTAGTTAGATCATAAAATTTTGTTTCTAACTTCTTGAGTCGATCTTTGGAATCGCCCATCTCCAAATTTATCTTATTCTTTGAGCTAAGTTTTTGGTAAATTGTCAACATACTTACTAGAATCTCTTTTGTTTGCCAGAGTCGGTCACATGTAGAGACTATAAACCACAACCCTCCGAGAATCATTACTTGAAAATCTAATACCACTTAATCCACAATCGAATTGAGATTAACCTAAGCGAAGAATTAATGCGAAGAACAAACAATTGGCGGTAAAAATTTCCTTTAGAGCTTTAATTGCTCAATGATTTAATTTTAATTGAATACCTCTTCAAACCCTAAGTCTCTCTTATAAAACTTGGATTCCTCTCTCTTTGTCTAGTATTAGCCTTTAATGGAGGTTACAAGTTTCTAGTTATAAAATAGAACAAAAATTCCCTTAAAACGCCGAAAATAATAAAGGAAACATGATAGTCATTTGAACAAACCCATGGGTCGTTCGAACGACTGACTCAATTAAGCCTAGAAAATGAGGCAGCTGTAATTGGTCTTTCTGGGAACCCAGTCGTTCGAACGACATGCAAAATTATGCCTAGAAAATGAGGCAGTCATAATTGGTCTTCTAGGAACCCAATCGTTCAAACGACTTACCAAAAGATGCCTAGGAAATGTGGCAAACAAAATTGGCTTGCTTTCCTCATATCTCGTTCGAACGGCTCCAAGGCTCGTTCGAACGAGTTGGCATCCTTTTAAGGGTGTTACTCTTCAAATCCTCTTGGATCAATAACATCGAAGATCAAAAAGGGTTTTTTAGCAACTGATAGCATCTTAACGCAAATCATCGATGAACATGTTAAGAAGAACAAGGATAGTGATCCAGAACATAAAGATCTCATAGACATTTTACTGTAACTTTAAAAAGATAACAAACTTGAGCTCTTGTTGACTAAAGATAACATAAAGGGGATCATCCTGGTAAGCATGCACTCAGTTTCTTTAAGTTATAATGCATAAAGATATTTGAAAACATATCATCTGATTATGGCACATTGGCAATTGTTACACTTGTAATCAGGATATGTTTACAGGAGGAACATACAACCCGACAAATACCGTAGAATGGGCAATGACAGAAATGGTCAGAAATCCAAATATTATGGCAAAGGTATAAGAGATCAGGTGGGTCATAGGTAAGAAAACAACTATTGAAGAGAGCGACATTCATGCACTAAGTTACATGAAATCAGTATTAAAGGAGACTTTACAACTGTATCCACCACTGCCATTGCTTGTTCCAAGAAAATCTACTAAGAAGTGTACAATTACCATATATGATATACCAGCAAATACTCGAGCCTTGATAAACTATTGGGCAATTAGTAGGGACCCAACGTATTGGGAGGACTTCAAAGTTTTCAATCCAGATAAATTTGTTGATGGGAACATGGATTTTAAAAGCAATAATTTTGACCTTTTCCATTTGGGGCAGGCCGTAGAGTCTGTCCAAGCGTCTCGTTTAGCGTTGTAGCGATGAAGCTTGCATTAACTGCTTTATTGTATCACTTCGGCTGGGAACTCCCCAACGGAATGAAGCCGGATGACTGGGACATAAATGAGAAATTTGGAATATCCGTGCCAAAAAAACTCAACTTGTACTTGGTTCCTCACTTGCATTTCCCTTTGTAATAAGTTTTTTTTCTAAATTTTTTGGGCAATTTGATTTTAAACCCTACATAATGACCACTAATTAATCTAACCCCCCTTATTATCTTTTTTATCTTTTAGACTTTAAAATTCGCCAATTTTTAAAAAATATCAAATTTACCCTTTATGCTTCGTCTCCCCCCAACACTCTTAGAACAACTTATCCACATCCGAATACCATTAGAAGGCGGGGTGTATTGTTGATAAGGATGAGATGAAGAAATTATTGTATAATAGTGAAAGGGGTTTGTAGTTATGAATTAAAACTATTGTAAAGTGTAAATCTAGAGTGTGAAACAAAGTTTTTAGGAAGAGAGATGTTAGTGATAGTTTGATTTTGGTTTGGAGATAGGTAATTTACAATTAGGAATGAGTGATTTCGTGTAAGGAATGAGTAATTTTAAGCTGGGATGAGTAGTTTCGAGAATAGTGATTTAGGTTTAAGTGGTTTTTTATTTATTGGGGAATAGTGGTTTTAAATTGTTAGTTGAAGGTATTCTCGGCAGTTTATATTATTTTTAACTGTTTAGGGTCCTTTTTATGTAGGGCCTAAAAGCTAATTTACCCTTCTTTTTTTCTTTTCTTTGGTCTTTTTTGTTGTTGTTGTTATTGTTGTTGTTGTTGTTGTTGCTACTGCTGTTGTTATTATAATGTTATTGCAGTGGGAGGATTTGGAAAAAAAAATAGGAATGGATTATAATGCATGAAGAGTAAAGTGTTTAAAATAGTAGTTTGAATTTCTTAAGTAGTTGTCCTTCAAATAGCAATTTCTAGATTATATATATAAAAAAAAACAAATATAAGTAGCCTGTATAAAAATAAACAAATCAGCCTTATTTATTTGCTCGAATCATAATACAGGAATCCACCAAAAATATATTTTGAAGCATGTGAACCTACCATTTTTCTCATCTCCTCCTCCCCTTGGAGAGCTGCCAACCTGGCCTTTTCCTCTACCTCTTTCTATTTGTCCTCCACATCAGGTCGATCTTCTACGACCTTCCCCCCCCCCCCCCCCCCAACAATTTAGAAGGATCAACCCTTCTCTTTTTTACCTTTTATGTAGCCTCACCACTTCCCGTGGTCCCCGACACTGTAGGATGTTTCAGTATTTGTCTTTTGGGAAACGTTTGAGCTAATTTGTTCGATGTAATGGACTCAGGTATCCTGTGTCCACTTGAAGAGCCTTAGGAAAGTTTGTTTGCCTTTCCCCATCAGTCCTCTTGTTTTTGCTACCATTAGCGCTCGTCATTAGCCTTGTCGAATGAGATTTTAAAACTTTCTGAACTCGGCTGTTTACATGCTTCTTCCTGCTGATGCCAAGATCTTCTAGTATAGCCTTTCATATTATGCATTATGGCGAATTAGTATTATTGATGGAAGTTATAGGAAATTAATAGCTAACATCCAAGCAAACTTCTTAGAGCATTTCCACAAGTGCTTGATGTTAAACTTCTGTGTCATGGCCCAGCCCAGATCCACCTCTACAGTACCCGGAGCATAGCGAAATATGAGACTGTACGACGTACATGCACGTACGACATGCATGTACAAGTCTTCTTTACTAGGCGCGACGACGCCTGTAAATATACTCGCAGATGCGAGAGATGACATCCAAACCATCCTAGATACTCAGGAGGGTCCTTAAATATGTATTCGGAATAGGCAACAACAACCGTTGAAGGTTCCATCAATAATCCTTACACCATAATTAC
>JACGCM010001062.1:0-33704 GCA_014058105.1 Kingdonia uniflora
ATTAGGAATTGATAAGATGACTGTCCAAGTATACTTTTGTACTGTGTGTAAGTAACATTCTAAACTGTCGAAGTAAAATTATGATCTGTCAAAGCAAAATTATGAACTCTGTGTAAGTAGAAAAGACATAAAATTCGAAGGTGATTTAGGTGCGACCATATTGTCGAATGTAAATGTACCTTAAATCGAATGTTTGATATACTTTAAAATTGAATGTGAGGTAAACTGCGCGACGAATGTTCAAGGCACAATATAGCCGATTTCTCGAGTACGAGAACTGGGTGTGTCGAAGTTCTGTTGGATTTGACTGGACGAATGACAGGCCGACAGCTGGTCTATCGATCAGTACTGGTTCCTGGGCAGTGTACCATGTAGGTTATCATGATGTTTTTTCATTTTACAGAAAAGGTTAATTTGATGTAGGAATTTATTGGACAGCTTAGAGTGAGGATCAAAGGTTAGTTGTTTTGAGTTTAAAGTTAAGTCAATGTGAGCTTGCAATTCGCACGTGTTATTTACTTTCAACACATCTGACGAAAACCCGTCGGGTTGGTGAGAGTAAAATTGTTGTCGCCTTTAATTAGAAAAATCGCGATTCACTTTTTATTGCCTTCTCCTCTTTATCACCACCCACGACTCCCTTTAACAGCTATTCTCTTTCACGAATCTAAGGGGATAGTGATGAATTTCTCCCGCTTCAATTGGAGCCAAATTTGTATCACGATCCCAATCTCTCACGGTTATCCTCTTTTTTATGTTTTAGGTAAAATTTCTCTCTCTAGATCTCTGTAACCTCTTTCTACATATGTAGTTTTGGATAGTATTAAACATTTCTCTTCTTCAAATAGATCTCGTTTTGGTGTTCGATGAGGCGTAACCAAGGGGAAGGAAGAAGGGGGTTTTCCTTGAATGAGAAGAGCACAAGTAAGTGAATGAACTCTTTGATTTTCAGTTAGTGTTCTTGATTTATCTGAATTGTTGATTGGGGATGTTAATGTTATGCTGTGTTTGGTTGTTTATTTTGCCCAATGTCCTTTTTAGATTTTCTGTATCAGGCCTATCTTTTCTTATTGTTTTTCAACTTGAAATCGAATTTGGATTATGTACAAGTTTGAAATGCCAGTGTAGATATTCTTGGTTTTTAGATGTTTTCAAGTACAATCCCAGTTTGGTTGAAATTTGACGATTCTAGTAGATGTCTCGTAAAATTTTAAGAGTTTGAAATTGGTAAAGGCAATTACACTTGACATCCCTGACACCATGCTTTTAATCTTCTTGACCTTGATTTGAAACCTCGTGCAAATTACGATATAACGAAGCAGACTATCTAGAGACTCTAAATTAATAATGGAGGCCTAGTGTATCATTCACTAATTAATTAGATATGCTATGACTCAAGGCTATAATATAAAGCTTCTACTTTGGTATGTTCACCACCTCATTTGCTAACTATTCATTGAGTAAAAAAACATGACATTTTGTGTATTGCATGACATAATGGTGCACTTATTGATTTGTAAATGTACTTTATTTGTTCCACTTCCTTATTACATTGATTACTCATGAATGTTTTATATTTATTACATTGATTACTTATGGATGTCTTCCCGATGGGTTTTGTTGCATTATTTATGCACTTTATTATTAATCTATCAGAGCATAGAGTATATTTTTCTCCCTGTTAAATATTTGTGATCCACATTGGTATGTGCTCTACATTTTGGTTTAATGTGCAGAAATAAAGCAAGAAATATATGAAACAATGGTTATCTTTTCTACAGAAAAAGCTAGCTGATGTGCAAGATAACCAACTTTCTCTATTTAGCTTAGCAACTTTGTTTATTGATATAGCTAATTTTTTGCGTATTGCTAATAAAAGGAACTTTGTCAGGAGCTAATGTCAGGGGATTGAATATCTGGTACGTAAGCTTATTTACATTATTATTAATATAAATAACACTGTTGTATATATTTGAAACACATGATATGACTTACTGCTGCTGTAAAAATGATCTCTACAAGTCAACTGGAGATGGAATCTTCTTAGTAAACATTGTATGGGAAAGGTCGACTGAAGTTTATAATCTATTAGCTCTAAGCACTATTGTACTTGAACATCCGCTAGGTCAATTATAGAGAAAAGGGAAGAAAAAAAAATGAAGAAGAATAAGAATAAGGAAATAATGAGGCTGCTCAAGTGGAAGTGATTTTACACATGTATAACATGTTTGTGTTTTTTTATATTAAGGTGCTCACTGATGAATGAGACTGCTAATGTTGATCTTAGTTTGTAAATATTCCTATGTATATTACTCTATCAGGGTTTTATTAGACCAAATATGATTATTTTTGTCTCGTGAATCCTACCGAGGAACCAAGCGAGACCCTCAATTCAGTACCACTAACTACAGCTCAACATTACTAAGTAAATTCGTATTAAGAATTAAGGCGGCTGTTCTCTAATCTAATCCTTTCTCCTACAACGGCTATTCTTACGTTTTCTTCTCCACCTGTTGTGCTCTGTTTCATAATCTAGAAGAAAATAAGAAACTTGTAGAAGGGGTTTCATCCTTTACCAGCTCACACTCCTCATCAGTAACAGACACATTGCTTTTCGTGTGAAAACAGCCACAAATTCAAACTACTAGAAAAGAAAACAGTTCTTTCCACGTAAAAGGTGACCAGTAAGCGTGAGCAGATACAAGTATATGGGGTCTAAAGTCTAAAAAACCCATTAGAGAAGTAAGAGGTGACCAGTAAGCGTGAGCAGATACAAGTCGTCTACACAAGGTTGAAGGTAGAATACTTAGTGGGTTTCAGATCCAGGGCGGTCCGGCGATGTGATAAATCACAGCACAAAGACAATGGTCTTTGACAGTAGGGGTAAGTGGAAGTGAAAAGAGTAGAGAATCTACTCAAGAGCATCTCCGGCAGTAGGGGTAAGTGGTTGTGAATCCAGTTGGGTGGTTTCTCTTCCTGCAATAGAGTAGAAATACCCAAAACTTTTATTCATGGCTTACATTTTGGCGAATCCGCTGGGGAATGGAAAACAACATGGCTTTACCAACCACTTCTTCTCTGCAAACAAACTGATGCTAAATATACCTCTGTTGTTTTACAATGCAGAAATCAGCAGATGCTGCACCAAATAGGAACAACAGGATTTCGTTTCTTGCAGAATCCAAGCAGCGTAACTCCTCTTCCTTCATTGTCTCTTGTGTAAAGGAGCCAATATCACGTTGCAAGAGAAATTTCTTCAAGGCTGAGTGCTCAACAAATGGTTCACTTTTGGATAATCTCTAAATACAGTGTCAAGATAAGTGTTCCCCTTCATATGAAGGAGACGTATTGCATTTCTTTCAAATAAAAAACATTACCATCCACAGCTATAATCTGAAAAACAGAGACAATACACATGTCGTATACAATAAAAAAAATCCAGAACTCGAAACAATATCAGCAAACAAGGCATGCTTCCAACAGGAGCCATGTTATTTCACTCCCTAGAAACATCCCAATAGGAAAGATAACAAACACCTGTATGCAAATCTAAAACAAGGATGATATTGTGAAGATCTTCACCAGAAGTTCTCTAATCGGCCAGTTTTACCAAGCGATGGATTGTACTTTTTGCAAGCCTGTTCGCTGGATCAATCTTTAGAACCGTTCTCAAATCCTCTGCCCCGAGCTTATACTTTTCAGTACTCTCGTACAAGAGCGCACGTTGTAGTAGGACAGATATGTTGACACCATCTTGTTCTAGAACCTGAGAAATAGAAATGGGAATTATGATCAAGGTGACAATTTTGCTAGAATAATGAATTCTATATCTACTAGTGTCAAATCTTCTGAGTATACTGTATGTATAAGTAGTGACATTATGCAGAAGCATAAAATCAATGACAAATTCTCGGAAAATCTGAACCTGACAATATAAAAATAGTTCCTGTTGCCGGAAACTTCTAACCAAATTACCATTGGGCTTTTGGCACAGTGGTGGTTGTGACCCTCCACCAAGAGAGGAGTTGTGGGTTCGAAACACCATGGGGTTGGAAACTCAGGGTATGGACCCTATATAAAACCGACTTGCCTTTCAAAAAACAAAAAACAAAAAACAAAAAAAAATCTTATCAAAGTTCTTTTCATCGAGATTAATTCACGATTAGTCAGAAAAAAGTCAACCTTATCCGATTTTCAAGGCGATCAACCCTCCTAACTTTCAAAAGAGAAAACCCAAATGCCCCCGAGAAAAATGTGATAACTTTTTTTTATAGAGAAATCACATTCTTAAGAAGTCAATTGTTCACAGATCGGGATTAGGTACCGATTAAATAACAATAAACTTTCAATTAAACAACAACTAACCGCAAAAACACCCTTAAAAGACAGTTACAAAACTTTGTTCAAACGAGATTAGACAGACGATTATAATATAATGTATTCTGCCATTAAGGAATAAAGGAAATTATCTCGATTATAAGAACCTTGCTTCTAACCATGACATGGCTAAATCTGATATAGATAAACAGAAGAGTAAATACAGTAGGAGAAGTATAGAACAATGTAGCACATACACGAGTGAAATTTTTACGTGGTTCACATTACCAAACTACGTCTAAGGAACTATCAGCTGCAACTACAGATACACTATAAAGATAGCGCACCCTCGTACCCTTTTCTTTATTTCTTTCTTCTAAGCTTCAAGTCCCTCTCAAAGCTTCTCCCACAGCCTCATGCCCTAGCTTCCCAAGAAATATGCACAAAAAAAGAGATCTCTTCTAACTATACGACCTTATCCCTATAGGTCCACATTCTGCAATGGAAGACAAAGTCTCAAGATTACCCAAAAATTGCCCTAGAATTATGCACTAACGATGGTCAACAAACTAAATGTACAGTCAATCCCGACCCCCAAGACAGCTACCAAGACGACCTTAATACTGGGATAATATTTAATCGCAATGCATTGAGCACCTGGTAAATAACAATGTACTTCTGACAATAGATGTCCATACTCTTCACTCATTTCAGTTTATTGTGTGTGTCATGTACTTTATATATTATGCATAAATACAGATATGTATCTAAGCAAACACTTTCATATAGAGTTATAAAAAGGATTGGAAAAAAAAATGGCAATACCTTTGAACAGTCAGCAATCGCTTTCTTATACTCCCCAACTTCTTTATAACACGAAGCTCTGCACGACAAAACCTCAATAATTGCGGCACTATCCCCAGCTTTCTCCAGAAGAATTACTGCCCATGACAGATACTTTATGGCATCGGCATGCTGTCCTTGCTTTTGACTATCCAGTCCCTTGTTTTTTGCCGATGAGGCAGTAACCCCAGATGGAGGGGGTGGAAGCCCGTCAAGCTCAGTTGTGCTACCAACATCATCATTACCGCCAAACTCCGAACCCACACCCCAATCATCAACATCAGAAAACATCTGGCTTTGGTATCCAGAACCATTAGATCCTGCTGGAACAGATGATGACGGGAACAACATATCAAGCGGGTCAATACTAGGAGATTTTGGAGGTGGCTGTTTTTGAGAACTAAAGTCCTGGACAGGGATCTCAAAAGCACCAAAATTGTCAAAATGGGGTTCAGAAAAACCACTTGATCCCTTCGTATCAGTGCTTGATTTTGCTGAATTTTGGGAAGACCCAAATGAGTAATCACCGCCACCTTTTTTACTACCTACCGATGCATTAGGGTTAACAGGTTGCTGCTTCTTAATTCCAAAATCAAGCAAAGACCCAAACGGGTCCTTACTTCCAGTCGAAGTCTCACTTTTCATCGAAGGACCCCAAGATTCCCATTTTTATTACTATTCGTGTGAAAACTCCCCAAATTCTCCGAAGAACCGACCCACTGTTTTTAATGGGAGCATTAGTTTTCGGAGCTGAACTCCCATCGAATACGAACTCTTAGCCCCTGTCGATGCAACATTCTTCAACGGAACATTACCACTACTACTCCCCTTACCTCCTCCAAGCGCAGACCCAACAAGATCACCAAACAAATTTGGGTTCTTCTCAACAATCCCAATCCCAATCCCAGTTGTCGATTTAGAAGAACTCCAACTCTTCCCAAATATATCCCCAACCATAGAACTAGAATTCGACAACCCAGCAGAGGGTTGACTCATCGGAGCTGGTTGATGAGTCCAAGAGGGCTTGTTTGGGGTCCATGAGGGTTTCTGAACCCCAGACAAATAAGGCGAAGACGACGAAGAAGATAATGAGGGTTGTTGGTGTTGCTTCTTCTGCTCGATTAAGGGTTTTGATCGATTGTTACTCGATCCCAACCCGAAATCGAAATCGAAGTTCTCAAGAGAAACAGAACCTCCTTTTTGAGTGTTATTAGAATTAGGTTTTCGTGAGTTTGAATTCATGGTTTTTTGATTTAAATCTCTTGATTTTGGATTCAAACTAACATGATCTGCAATAAAGATTGTTGAAATTTGGGGAAATTACGAGTGATTAGGGTTAGAGATTACCTGATGAAGATCAAGCAAAGAGAGAGAGAAGAGATCTGGAGGTTGATGCTAACGTGCGCCTTTGGCGATCTCTCAAACTTGGTAATGCCTGTTTTGTGCCGATACACGCGGTTTTCTTTGTCTGATAATAATTTATTTCAAGTGCCAGATGGAAATGCCATTTTTATACGCACATTTCTACATACAACTTGTAAAATTTTTTTATGACATTTTACCGTATAATCACAGGGTGGAATTCCGCAATAAAGAGAGGAGACTGTGAGTAATGAGTATGTGACGGATAGATGGATGAAAGAATATTATTGCGACATCTTTTTATCTTTTAACTATGCATATCAAATAAAACACTCTACGCTTATTTGATTACCATTTATTTTTAAACCATTGTGTGTGTGTATTTCTTCTTATTTACGCGCGAATGCGTTACTGTGAGTGTAAATAATATTTTTGATTTTTTTATTAAATTAGATGGATAGATCTTTATTAAATTAGTCGATATAATACCTATATATGTTTTTTTTTACATACAATGCATAGACATTGGCACTACATGTGATGAGTAATCCGGCTTTGAATTAGCAGAAATTGTATTAAGCCATTGTTTGTAATGATACTTGCAATATTTTCAAGGGTATAAGATGGGGGTTTAACAAAGATTTTGTATATGATAGTGTTTTGAAAAGCAAGACATTGAACCATTAATGTCACCCTCTTCCATTGTGACAAGTTTGGGTATTAGAACAATTTCATCAGGTTTAAGTACCAAAATGCAAGACTGCCTTGGCTAGCAATGCATAAATCTGCTTAATAACATGAATTTATTAATAAAGACATTACATAAAACATAATCTGCTTAATAACTCCAAATACGGGATAATTATGTTCCAAATAATGCACTATGAATATTTAGTCACATAAGTTGTGATTTTAAACCTGCATTCTTTACTACTCAACAACTATTAGGTGCAACAACTTCTTCTTCCAAAATCATGTCTAGGCTTAGGTAGGGAGTGCTTCGAAAGATATAAGCATAACGGTATTTAACGGAGTATACAATGCTGTAAACATATGTACAATCTCCATTTCTTTCAAACATTTTGCCTGCACTGGTGCAAACATTTGAGCGATCTTGATTTCTATCAAACATTTTGCCTACACTGGTGTAAACATTTGAACGATCTTCATTTCTTTCAAACATTTTGCCTGTTAAATAGGAAAATATAACCATATAAATATAACAATTTTTAAAAAGCAAAAGATAGAAAGGTACCTACAATAACCTGAGAACAATTGTGTGTGTGTGTGTGTGTGTGGGGGGGGGGGGGGGGGGGGGGGGGGGGGGGGGTACCTCGATAGATATATTCATAGATGTATTTTCACACATTTCACATTATTGCAAAACACCAAAGTTATTTTCCACAGCTTCAGCTATCTTCCAATTATCAACATTTTTGTCAAAATCAACCATTGTTAAATGTTCTTGCAAAATAGGACAATATAACAAAAAGATCTTATTATCACAAATTTCAAAAAACAAAGATATAGAAAACTATATACAAGTTTATGTATGTTTTAATCTGTAAGTTGATGTTTGATCTTATAATCACAGGTTTCAAAAACCAAAGTTAGAGAAATTTATATTAAAAACATAATTGTTAATCCACGATGATGACTAGTGTAAATATTTGTGAAAAGAGAATACAAGCTATGTATAAACACTTTTTTTATAATAGGCTTCTATTAAGTGTACAATTAAAATATATTTAGGTTTGATTTGAGGGACGCTTTGCTTGAGCGATCTGTGGCTTATGTGTTTGATATCGAGGTTGATAATAAGGTACTTCCATAATCATCAAAACAATCCTTTTGTAAAGCAATCCTTTTGTAAATATCGAGTTTAATACATGTCTATCATTTCCAAAGCAATCCTTTTGTAAAAATTCATATGATGTCAAGCCAAAAAGATGATTCCTCAATAACCTTACATCACGTCTTCTCTTTAATCTTTTATCATATTCACGTCTTCTCTTTAATCTTTTATCATATTCCACATAGCAGGGTAAAAGATTATTGTTACCTACTTAATCCTAAAACCCAAAGTCTATCTAATATAAAGAGACCTCCAGTTCTAACTAAAACTACAAAGTAACAGGAAAATGTTGAAGCAGTAGCCAGATACCATGCCTTTAGGAAGCATAGGGCCTGAGATGGGCTTCCACCAAAGTGGGCAACCAGTAATTGTCCAGGCTTAAATTAAAAATTTAGTACTCTAGACGATTAAAGTAAAACTTAGCTACACAATTGTTACAAAAATTCACCAAAAGACTGATATTAATTATGCCTACTCAGGAAAAATAAAAGAATCCAAGAAACTGCTATATCCTAGTATACTCCTTTAATCTGACTCACAGGTTGGAGGGAAATGATATATGAAGAATCACAATCTCGTTATAAGTAGAAAAGGAAGCTAGAAAATCTACATAGTTGTTTGCTCCTCTAAAAATTCTTATATACCTCAAAAGATCTAACACTCTTGTTAAACTTTTCGATAGCTTGTGTAAGAAAATAGTACTTTCAACGTAATATCTTATAGTTTAATGGGTATCCAATCACCACTCAGCAAATTTATATAAATTAGAAATAACTTAAGTCTAGTTGGTCAACAAGATCATCAATGCCTAATAAGGGAGTGTTAGGAAAACTGGATAATCAACTTACTTCATTCATAACTATATTTAATAAATCCAGCCCAATCTCATATCATAACTTTGCCTAGTTCTGGAATTTCAAACCTCCTTCCTGAAAGGTTTATACATGATGAGAAAGAGCTTATAAGGATTAACAACAAGATCTGTATTTGACCTAGACAAAACCTGTGAAATTGTTCTTCACCATTATTTCTTATATGTGAAAGTAAATCTAAATACTATTTAACAACTTAAGTGCAAAGCAATGACTACTTTTTATTAAGAAATAAGCAGTATATACTATAAATCCAACATACTATAAACTTAAAAAACAACAACATTATGAATCTTACTTGAGATCTGAAGTCAATATAGGCTATGAACACGCTTGAGAACACATCAGTATACAACAATATCGAGTAAAATTGAAAACCCTTACAACTATAAAATTCAAAAACAACAATAATATGAATCTTACTTGAGATCTGAAGCCAATATAGGTTTTGAACATGCTTGAGAACACAGTTATATACAACAATCTATACTACTAAAGGAAAAGCCATGAAATGAGAATACATCTCGGTCGTTGATCAGATTTTGCTATACATGTTTAGGAGACATCAAAGGCTATGCTTATAACCTAATTATGAGGATTTAATGTGGGTCATTGAATATTTTCGACCAAAATCAACCAAAAAAAATATTTTTTCGTCTGTCTAATAAACCCCTTGTCAAATACAAACTTATAATCTAAAATAGCTTTACACATTTGTCATATTTCAATTGTTAAACGGTAGTATTAGATTCCCGTTATTACCCCTCTAAAATACAAAGTTAAACCTAGGACTCAAAGGGTATTAGTGTATTTTGTATCCATCTTTAATCTAAATCCCATCTTCCTAAAAAAAAAATCCTAATTCAAAATTTGACCCTCCCTCATCTTGCCCAAACATCTCCTCTCAAGGTTAGATTTTTGATTATGTATATTTTAAGCTTTTCAATTGTTGATTTCACTGTGTATTTCAATCTAATTTATTCTCGGGTTAGTTCTTTGGGGGTTTTATAATGATTGTTGTGGTGGTGATTGTTGATATTGTCCATATTTAAGTTATGTTTGGGATTGGGCATCTCTAATCTCCGTATGCTTTGGGGATTTTATGATGATTGTTGTGGTGGTGATTGTTTATATTGCCCATATTTAAGTTATGTTCAGACTTGGTGATCTCTAATCCCCATATTGTTGAATCAAAATTTATTAAAGTTATGTTCGTCTTAAATTCAAAACTAAGCATGTTTGAGAATTGCCTAATCTTACTAAAGTTCTTACAAACGAGGTTGGCTAGCAAATTGCGCATGACAAATAACAATTTTTTTCCTGCATTATACTAACATATGTTTTTTCGACAAACAGGAGAGTTCCACCAAAATCTTATTATTTCGAGAGAAGATGGTCACCTTCAAATACCATCCGTAGTTTTGCTAAGTATTTTTAGAGTCCATCTACTAGAATATCCCCTGTATTCTATGATAGGGAGGCTATTATCCAATAAATTGTAATAGCCATTGACGTTTTCCGTTAACTATAATGGGAAGTCAGTCTTGTCCCTATTTAGTTAATGAGAAATGCAAAAGTCAAGTCGATGGAAGTATTTTAAGTCTACGCACTATATGCCAAATACTTAAAATAACTTGAACTTTAATCTTGCTCCATTAATGGAAAGCCTAAACATGCTTATACTATATTGTATTGTGAGGCTAAAAGCAGTAATAAATACTATTTTCTCTTATGTCCTGATTTATATAGTGATGTTCTTGGTATTAGGGTATTAGGATCTGGTGTTCTTGTTTATCTAAGTATTTATGTAATCATTTATCCAGGTATCATGGTGATTATTAGTGTACAAGACCTGTCTTTAAGTACTTCTACGCATCATCCCAAGCATATGTTTTTAATAAGTGCAATGATACAACTTGATATGGTTGAAAGGCGACAAATAGTTCACAGTCAAACACATGATGTGACCTACGTCGGACTAGTTAAAAGAAATATGCAATGTATTACTCTAAATTTCTGGCATCTCTTGGCTAGCTATGGCCGTGAAATAACAATAGACCTTCTAAAGGTGGTATGTCAAAGTGATCCAGTGCTCTCTATTGGAGATCAGTTCTGGAACACTAACGGTGACTATTTTTATGATTATCTTAATGTCGAAGTTGCCTCCTTAACCCTCAAAGATAGACATGAATTTATGTTTGTATATTTGGAAGTGGGGATGATCCATGTTTTCAATGAGCTCGGCCAAAGATTAAAAGATCACCAAGATATTCCCTCGACTACGCCTCCACATTATGGTTTTGAGGGTTTTCAGGTATTTAACCTATTTCTTGCTAAAATGGTTTATATAAGAATAACCAATTTACAAGATTCTAACACATTTCCCGTTCTCACCTTTATTTGTGATTAATAGACAAAGATCCAACATATGAACAAGCGAGAAACTTTAGGTGGTAGCAAACGATGTGTATGGCAAAAATTAGATCTATCACCTTCACCAGTGAACAATGACGCTTCAGTTATAGCTGTGGAGAAATTCTAAAAAGAGTCTTAGTTTTCGAATCAAGTACTACATGTTAAAACCTTACTGAAGATAAAAACAATACCAAATATTCATTGAAGAATATACATCTTCAGAGTAATGACGCTTTTTGAAGGGGAGACTAAAGCTATGGAAATGCTGCATTTTGCTGAGAGAAGGAGAACATGTAGTATTAGGAAGCTGAATAGTTGGATGGTACTTTTCATAAGTTGTGATCTTAGACTTACTATTTTGGTAAAAAATATGGTTTCAATGACATGGATTAATGGGTTTATGGTCGTCTAATGGCTGACATAACTCTTATGTACTTTGGTGATGATATGCTATTACCTATTGAGAATCTTGGTTTGACGGCTGCATTTGGTCTTACAATCTTTAATTGTTTCTTCTAACTTTAGGATTTGAGATATACCATTCTTTTACAGGTCCGACACTGAGCATATCGTCTAATGGCCTATATAACTCTCATGTACTTTTGTGATGATATGCTATTACCTGTTGAGAATCTTGGTTTGATGGCTGTATTTGGTCTTACAATCTCTGATTGTTTCTTCTGATTTTAGGATCTGAGATATACCATTCTTTTACAGGTCTGACATTAAGCATTCTCTAGGATCCTTAGCAGTTAAACAGGGCATAAACAAACATAGAGAGTGGTTATTATTGAGATGCCTTCTTAACAATCTACATATAATCATTTGACACTGTTATCCCAAGGCTCCCACAATCTGGTCCAAGTACACCTTGAACCAAATACAAAAAGCGCATTAGAAGTCTATCCCTTTACCAAGTATAGTTACAGTTAGGTGAAGTGTGGGATACCTAAGTTATTCAAAGGCTAACATCTTTAAGGCAGGGTACTAATTGTAATGGCCTAATTCTGGGACTGGGACTTAGCCTTACACCAAATATGTTTAGAATGCTCAAGAGTGATAAACAATAATCAACAAGATGATTTTGCATGGAAAACTTTTGAATATGTTAAAAACTACGACCTCTCTTGAGGATTTAATAAAAGAGAAGATGATCTTATTGAAGTTACTAGCTTATTATAATGAACACTCTGAGTAGATAGAGTTTTGGAGTAGGGATATTTCTGCATAGAATTGCCTATCCTTAATCTGTAGTTCTATGGTCCTATTTATAGGTCTCATCATATGACCGTTTGATGACCATTAATATTCTTAATGGTAGACGTTACAAAGTAGATGTAAGATATTCTTTGACCGAGTAATGTAATGTCCTGGTCTCTATTGTTGTACAATGGCTCTATTGATGACTGTACATTTGCGTACATCGAACTGTAGACGTGGAGGTCGAAAGCGATGACTCAAACTAAAGAATATTGAATATGCCTTAGTAGTATTTCCTAAATGCTGACGAGGTCGAGGATGAAGCTTTGAGTCTGAGGTATGAAATAAGCTATTACAAGACAACTCTCAGCCAATAACACGAGGAACCTCATAGACGAGTGGTATTGGTTGAGAAATTTATGCTGTATTTTCTTCCTGACGTTATTGTCTTGATACTTTCTGTGCCACGTGCTCTGCTGGTGAGATCGAAAGTTCGTATGTAGTTTAAAGATGAAGCATAAGTTTGAGCTGCGGAATACGCCACTACAACCTCCCCTCTCAGTCAGCAGTACAAGAAACCTTGCAGGCGAGTGGTGTTGGTTGAGAAGTGTTATTAATTCTATAGTTAAATCTGGGAATCATTTCATATGCATACTCATAAGTATCTTGTTTGTGACTTTTGGGTTTTCGGGAACCAATGGTTCTTGTCAATATTTATTGGCATGGGAAATCCTTCTGCCGTTGGGAATCTGAATAATCTTTTTTAAATGCTGATCATAATATAAAAGGTATTCAAAAGTGAGAGTAAGGAACCAAGTCTTCGTCTTTGACTCTCTTCTTCTCTATTCTTGACTGTTGTTAAATCTTGATTGTTGAGAGTATGGTGACTACCAGGAACCAATCTCGGGAGTCTAGGATTCGTAGAAAGATGGAGGAATAACATATCCGATACTTTAGATACCAACCTCTATATTTTTTGACACCGATTCCTATGTTTCCTGCCTATCGCCGTATATTATATCAAAAAGTGATAAAGGCGGGTGATGATTATTATCAGATGGTACAATTTCACTATCTGCTGACATCTAAGGTAGAGCGCCAAAATGGGCTTTGTTTGCTGGTGGAGGTGGCTGTTATAACTTAAGATGAAGCGGCAGACGTTCGTCCGAGGGAGTCTCGCAGGTATCTTGCTAGTAAATGAGCTCTTTCTAAAATGTAGGACCTTCCTGTCTCTAGCATGCATGGTGGGGGTTATGGTGAAAGAGGTGGGAGGATGCAGAGGATCATTTTCTTCTATGAACCATAGATTTTGGTTATGAAGAAGATCTTTCATTTACGATTTCTAGTTCTATCTATTTCCCAGATCTTGCAGTATAGGATCAGGGTTTGGAAGTTGCTTCAGTTTCATCATCTTCTTTGCTGATTCCTGAAAAGTAATTTGAGCTGTAATGCTGTGATGTAATCTATTGTAATTATTGGGGACATTTTGTTATCTATAAAGTATCCTGTAAAGAAAATTTTGAACTAATGAAATAACTTCATTTTGAGGTCATGATTCTTTGTTGCGAATTTTTCTGTATAGCTTATTATTTATATATGTGTATTTAAACTGGGTGAAAAAGTTTTCTGAATTGTGAGAAAGGGTGGGCATTGATCTGTACGTGCTACTGCTGGATTTGCATAATCTTGTATGTTGCCCCTTTGTATATTTTCTCGTACAAAATCGGAGAATATATTTTATACTATAGAAAGAATGATCTATCATAATATTATACATTCGATGTTGATATGTTACTGTTCCGTGAACTTTCTTTGAACCATATATATCATTTGGCCAAATTAGTAGGGTGTTATTTGCAAAGATCTTCCTGGCGGCTATAAAATCATGAATCTTGGCTGCTTTGATTGGCATCTTCTGCAGGGATAATTTTGGTGTAGAGGTGGTGAGTTTATCCATGGTGATGACTCGTGCTCAGTGTGCTCATCAGGCAGCAGATGGCCGCTTTCATATCAATGTTACTAAACTTCGTGAGCGGTATTTTTGCCAACTCCCTTATGATGTCGTGTTGCCAGAATGGCCGTTGAATATGATTGGACTAGGCGAAGAAGGGAAGCGTGTAAAGTATGACCGATTTTTCTTGCACAACGTATTTTAAAGGTCATTATTGAGTGCCACAGTGCGGGAACTAACCATTCGACAACTCGTATGTGATAAGATCGTTGAAGAGGATGCCAGGGCAGCAAGAGGGGTGATCATTCTGTGCAGGGAGGCGCATCACCGAGGCTATTTTAGATGTGACTGGAGAGTTCGGTAAGCTCAAAGCATTGAAGCTCTAAATAAGTAATCTATTTTTGAGTGTTCTGTGGTTGGGTTTTGAATAAATGTAAGATAAGGGATCTTGAGAGGATAAACGAATGTGATTTCTCGATCTGATTAAATTAAAGTAAAGTATTATATTTTAATTTTTGTGTACAGATTTTGTAGAAGACATCTGTAGGATTTTAACAACTGTATTGATATCTTTGAATTTTTGAATGTTGATCTATTTTAGGAAAGTTGTACGATCTTGGCAAGGTATTAAAGTAAGGTGATTGTTCATTTATATTGTGTTTGAGGAAGAGGTATAGAATTATATAATGGTAGACAATAGGGACAGACGTGATGATGATAGACGTTATCACAGAAGTTATGATGATGCCTTTAACCTAAAAGATGTGCCTGCAGAGATAATAGGGATGGCTGACACTATAAGAAGGAGCCATTGTTTCTCAAACTGAGGGAGAGTATAAAAATGTGCCTCTATCTCCCTTATAATTTATCTACAGTTTCAGAGAGAAAAAAAAATTGTGGTAATTTTATTTCCAAGGAAAGGAAACGTTTGAGTGTTGAGTATGATTTGAGAAAGAGATCTCCATCAGGTAGTAGAAAAATGTCTGAGAAGCGACAAGAACGTTCATACTTGAAAAGACGTTCGGGTAAAGCAGATGATTGTTATTCTATGAGTACAGGTTGGTAATATAAAGCTCTGTCGGGTTGATTTGTTTAGTAATTTATATGATATTTGTAGTAATCTATTTGATATGTATAATAATCTATTTGATATGTGTATCTGATAATGTAGGGGTTTTGGGGTGTTTGAATAAAAATGGGTAATATAAGTTTACGTATATGAATAGACTGTTAGAGGGAGAAAATATGCATTTGGGGAAGAAGGGGATAATTTAAAACAATTAATTTTGCATTTGTTTTGAGAATTTGTAAAATAAGCGTGTTGACTGGGTAGAAGGTGGGTTTATTTTGTCTGTATGTAATGTATGACAAAAAATATATTTATATATATTGTAGGTTTGATATGCGGTCCAAACCTAGTGTTCCTACCAGTAAATTTATAGTATCGTCCAATTCTTAGGAGACATCATCGTCGGGGAGGGGGGACGAGTGTAGTGTGATGGAGGAAATTGTAAACAGTGGTGAGATAAGCATAAAGGGTGGGGAACCTAGTAAGGTTGAGGAGGTGGTAGAAAGGGTGGATAGATTAGAGAGGGAGAAATTCCTTGTGATATACCTTGATGGGGTAGATGTAGGGAAATAGTATTTGAAATATAAAAAGAAATTACAGGGAGAATGGAAAAGTTATGTGGGGTAGCAAGGTTTATGGTTTAGGGCCTTTATCCCCAGTAAAGGGGAGGAGGTTGTCTACTACCAAGTCCCATGCTTGGCGAAGTGGAAGAATGATAGAGGGATTGGTGAGGGAGTTAATATCTCATATTATAATGGGCTCGGGCTATCAGGCCCGAGGGATGGGTTTTTGAGCTTTCTGAATCAGGTCGTATACGGCCTTAGAATTCCTCTGACCTTCTTTCAGAAAGGGGTTATGAATGTACTGCAGTATTGCCCTGCCCAATTAAATGAGAATGTTTATGAAATGATGAGGGTATGTAAGGTATTGAATGAGAATGGAGGAAGGAAGGGACTACAAAGAAGTTCGAAGCTGAAGATGTGATAAAGTATTATAAATGATAATATGTCGAAGGTCGAAGTAGTGGTTACTTGTATAGTGATTCAGCTAGGCCAAATTTTTTTGATTTCGAATCTGCGGGTAGACCATGGAACGACCACCTTGTGTGGGAAGTAGGTAACTGTATGTAGGTTCTAGATGAACCGACGCCCAAACTAAACCATAGATATTCTAATTTGAGTAAGTAATGTTGACCAATCTTCAAATAAACTATAATTGTCTTTGAACTGTTACTTAATACTGTGTTCCTTATTTAGGCAGAGCCCAAGCTTTTATCCACGCCGGACAAGACTAGCATGTTTGACTGTGTTGTTCGAGATCCATACGAGCTAAAATAGGTACTCTGTAAGTTAGGTATCCATAGTGACAAAAAGGTAGATTATGCAGTTCTCAAGGTTTAGCGTTCTCAGGAGAAACGAGATATGGCTGAGGAAAAAGTTGTCTTGACTATTGCTGATGTTCTTAGTGTTCCGCTTCCTGTATCTTAGAGTACTAAATGGAATGTTCTGCGGCCCGTGAGGCCAGCTCGACAGAGTCCCTCTGTCACCCGGGGGGGGGGGGGGGGGGCGACCCGACCACGGTATAAGAGATCGTAAAGTCTATATCTGGCAATATGGCAGATAATCTTGAGATTGCTCCTGTTGAGGTCGAGAAGTCCTCGCTAAAAAGAAAAAGGCATGGGGAAGAGGGTAGTTCTCGAACTAAACCTCACACCTCAACTAAGATGGAAGAGATGAAGCTGAAATATTGCTCGGTGGCTGCGATGGATCTGGAGCAGCTCGATGCAGAGTATTACAAACATACTTTTGTGGTACTATTTTTTTTGAAGTCCTTAATTGTTTTTGTATTCGGACTGAAAAATGTTGTGATGATTTTGACTCTATATGCTTGTACTTGCAGCTCTTAATACTGCTGAAGGGGGCACAAAAGTATTTTGAACAGAGGAGCTAGGAGTTTGGAGCTCTTATAGCTAGGTTTGAAGTTCAATATACTCACTTGAAGAAGTTTGCAGGCCAATCTGCTCGTGTAAAGGGGCTCAAAGCTGAGCTCAAGCTGGAGAAGGAACAAAGAACTGAAGAGGCTAAAATGGCTGCAGAGCTCGTGATAAAATACTCAGAGTTGGTGGCCCATGATGATGTGATGTCAAAATTAGTTGAGGCCCTGAAAGTGGAGCGAAATCACTTCATCCAATCCTACTATGATTTTGGATTGAGCCCAGCTGATGCAGAGCTAGGCTGGGTCGGAAGGTATAAGGAAATTTAGTTTTCTTCAGAGGCTCCAAAGGAGGTGATGGTGTACGTTGGTGTTTCTCCTAGGGAAGCGTTAGAGTTTCCACTAGAAAGTACTAAACCAGTTCGAGTGGCTGAAAAGACACTGGATCCTCCTTTTGAATATGTTGGCCTGTGTCAGCTGGTTGGGAAACATTGGATCCTCCATCTGAGGTAGAGCTCAGCAAGAATATCTAAACCTTCACTGGTATTCTATTTTTGATTTGATACAGCTCGTGTGACATCGAAGTAATGGCACTTTGTATTTATTGAAGTTTTGAGTAATGATTTGAAACATTTTTGTTTTGGATGTCTATATTATAACACCATATTTGTACTCTGTATAGGAGATAGAATGATTGAGAAAAACGAACTCTGAACTGGAGAGATCGTTGAGTAGAGCTAAGGATTCCATGACTCCTATTTAACAGGTACTTAATAAAACTGAATATGAGAGAATGAACTTTAAGTTGTATTTGGAGAAAACTTTTAAAGAGCTATATGATCTTCAATATAGATATGCTAAGATAAAAATAAAAATGTATGAGGTGTTAAGGACGGATGAGGAAAATGGGGTTATTAGTTTGAAAACCAAAAGAGTTGACCTATTTTAACGACACAAGTGATAAGGTTAGGTGTCAAAGTATGTTAATAGCCCTTGAAATTGTATTTTGAGGTCAAAGTAGATAGTGAACAAGGGTTAAAAGAGGCTTATGTAGAGCTTTAGAAGGAGAGAGGTGTAGTTTGGACCCAGTTCGAGTTATGTTTTTAGCTCAAGAGGTAGGTAATCATTATAGTTTAGATAGGAGAAAGTGTTATGCTTGAGCTGGTGTGTCTGTTGTATGGGGTGATATAAAACCTTTATCTGATACATTTAGCTTTACGTAGGATCGGAGGGCTATGAGAATTGTAATTTTTAGGATAAGGAAAGAGCAAATAGAGGTTCAAAAATGATTAGAGGGTGAATTAAAGGGGTTACCGGATGAGTTATTGCAATATGTGGAGCAAAAAATGTCTTTAGCAATGCGGTTGTCAAAAGAAGTTGTTGTTCAAATGAAGGTAGAAGTGAATTTAAGGGCTTTAGGTGTACTACAGAAACACACGCGTCAGCGGCTGCATAAAGCATAAATGACGTTGAAGAATCTTCTATATCCGTCACGAGCTAAAGTCAATGCTCGAATAGAACATGAGTGTCATATAGACAGTGTTATTGAATTTTATGGGGTAAAACTGTCAAGGGTAGAGAACGAATTTAGAGAGTTCGTGACAGGATGTGGTAAGGATTTTGATGTAGAGAATACCAAGGCTGGGAACATGTGGTTTACCAAAGGTGATAGAGAAATTGTTGGTGACAAACCCCTTCCGAGGTCAAGGGAACTACCTTCAAAAAAGGGTAAGGAGGAGGTTGAAAGCCTGATAACCCATTCGCGGCGTAAACAACGTCTGCAGGAGGTGGTGACCTTTACCACTCCGATAGATGTATAATTAACGAACATAAAGATTTTGAGAGACAAAGGGCAGTCTTCTCATTCCTTAAAGAATCGAAAATAGGGTATTCTCAATTTTATTTACTGGCCCTGCATATGTGTTAGATCTTTGTATACTGTTATTAATGATAAATGAAATTTGTTCTTTGTGATGATGAATTAAACATTGTATCGATATAATTATGATACCATGTTCTTGTTTTAAATTTGTTAACTGTGAGATGTGATATGTTAGTACAATCGAATTGTTTATGAATGTAAACTGTGATGACAGGTAGAATTGGTAGTTGTTCAAAGTCAGTGTGACGCTTTACGCGCCCGTAACGAACAACTAAACGCTGAGTTAAGTTCAATTTAGGTCACACTAAAAAGTACTACTGAATTAGCAGAAAGAACAAAGGTGAAGATAGTGAAAGTGCGAGGCGTTGGAGCTCGATTGTCTGAAGATCTACAGATGAAAAAGGTTGATCTAGCCAACGGACTATGAAAAATAGAGGAGCTAAGAGATATTATAAGAAAGAAAGAGGTAGAATTTACAGGTAGCTCGAGGCAAGCGGGCCAGCAGGGAGTGGAGTTATCATCAGCTCAAGTTTGAATTTCAGAACTACTGGCAGACTTTGAGGAAGAAGATAAGAATGTAAAAAACTTACAATTTTAAGTGAATGTACTCGAAGCGGAAGCAGCTGCGCTTCAAAGTATGAAGTGCTGTGGCTAGTCGCTAAAGTTCTGATAAAGAAGATGGAAGAGTCCCGTAATAAACAGAATGAAAACATAAATGCTGCTTGGAACAAAGTAGTCACTCTAGAAGATACCATACAAAGATTGAAGTTAAGTGCCTTAGAACACCTGGATGAAAATACAAAACTGCGGGATGCGAACACGAAGTTAGATACTGACCTACTTCAGGTGGAGATATGTCTCGATAAAGGAAGGGTAGAATGGGAGAGTCGTGAGGCAGAACTTGATGGGTCACTGTCTCTGATCTATTATATGGACGAGTTCATGATAGTGCTGGAGTCTCAGAATTCTGCTGTGCTAGATGAGAAACGTCGAGTAGAGAAGCAGTGTGAGCATTTGAAGATTTCGCTGTAAGAAGCTTAAACTAAACTCAACGAGCTTATACTGTCTAAGTAGGTAAAGAATGAAACAGGTAGTATGTATAAAAGAGATATGACTGTAGTGATTTTATTCTTCGTATCAGAGTTCTAGAGATTAAAAAAAGAAAGTAAACTAGTTCATGACGTTGTCATTGGAAAAAGTGCACAGTGCGACATGGAGGCAATACGATGTGAGTATCTAGGCCCCATGGTAGCCAAAATTGGGGTTATGAGACAATGTATGGTTAGAGATGGAAATAAGATTGTTACTAGAAAAATGCCGGAGTTTAAATGTCAACGGCTGTACGTGGGTTGTGCACCTGTCGTTGTGGGACCTTCCAATAAAGGTGACCACTCGAGTGATAGCTCTAGCACGGAGTAAAGATTGTGGGCATACACTATGTATACTAACGCGAATATTGTAAGAAAATAGGAATGTCTAGAATGATGATTTATACTAACCTTTTGTTATACCAACAATACCGTATTAGTCGAACATCTGTTGTATAGGATAGTCCCTAGTGGTTAAAGATCATAAAGGAACATAGGTGGCTGATCGGTTTGGCCTAAGCAACAAAGCATTTGTAACATAATAGGTGATCAGTTTGGCCAATACAATAAACGATCTGTAATGTAATAGATGATCAATTTGGCCAAAGAATCAAATGATCTATAATGCAATAGGTAATCAGTTTGGCCGAAGTAACAAATGATCTGTAATGAAATAGGTGATTAGTTTGGCTGAAGCAACAAACAATCTGTAATGTAATAGATAATCAGTTTGGCCGAAGCAACAAACGATCTGTAATGTAATAGGTGATCAGTTTGGCCGAAGCAACAAATGATCTGTAATGTAATAGACGATCAGTTTGGCTGAAGTAACAAACGATCTGTAATGTAATAGATGATCAGTTTGGCCGAAGTAACGAATGATCTGTAATATAATAGATGATCAGTTTGGCCAAAATAACAAATGATATGTAACCTGTATATAGAAGTACTTGTTGGATATATTAGAAAAGTACTATAGTGTAAGGCAATCGAACACAAGTATTTCATTGGTGTAAGATTGACGTACGATGAATGTGTTAGATTGAGTACTGTATGAAATAGTAGAAAGTACTAAGATATATTTGGATTGATCATAAATCTTTCATTGATGTAAGATCGTCATACAAGATGATAGATTGATTTGTAGAAATGTACACTGTGATTGATTTTTATTGGCGACACAATTTTAATCTCCTCGTGTTCTAAGAATTAGGGATTCGATCTCCATGTTCAGTGGCGAGATCGTAAGAATTAAGGCCACTTTTTTCGACTATAACAAAAGGACCTTCCCAATTTTTAGGAAGTTTCCCAGCGCTTGCTTCCTTTCTGTGTTTGGAAATTTCCTGTAGCACGAGGTATTTGATTTTGAACTCTCTATGGCGAACGCACTTGTTGTAAGATCGGGTTAGAGCTTGGTGGTATCTTCCCAAATTCATGATTGCCCTGACTCTAGTTTCCTCGATCCAATTCATGTTATATGCCAACTAGTACTCATTCTCTTCATCCGTCATGGTATGGTCGCGTATTGGGTGATGATATAGAGTGGTGATGATTGCTTCTATACCATACACTAGTATGAGCGGTGCGCAGTCAGTTGATATCGGAGGTGTTGTGCGATACGCCCACAGGATGTGTGGTAGTTCCTAGACCCAATTGCCTTTCTTCTCTGTCAAGCTCTTTTTGATCCCATCCACTATAGTTCGATTAGTGATTTCTGTTTGGCCATTCCCTTGAGGGTAATATGAATTTGAAGGGGAGTGGATGATATTGTGTTAATTGAGGAACTCAACAACTATGAAGCCAGTGAATTGAGGTCCATTATTGATTCTGATGAGATGGGGGCAACCGAATCAGATGATGATAGTTTCCCAGATGAATATTATGACTTCGTCTTCGCGTTTGTAGCATAGAGGGGCTATTTCTACCCATTTTGTGAAGTAATCCGTTGCTACTAGGAGGTATTTTTTTTTGCCTGGGGCCGTGGGGAATTCTCTTATGAGGTTGGGGGCCTATCTTTTAAATGGCCAAACAACGCTTCTGGAATGGAGTTCCAATTTTGGAGCTTGAATTTTGGGGCCATGTCTTTGGCTGACATCACACTTGCTTGCGAATTCAATGGTTTGAGCTTTCAACTTGGGCCAAAAAGCTCTTTGAGTAAGAACTCGATTTACGAGAGATCGTCCTGCTGCATGGGAACCACAAGTCCCCTCATAGAGTTCGTATAGGAACTTCTGAGCTTCTTTGTTCAACAAACATTTGAGGTACGGTCTTGTGTCCAAAATTTGGTAAAGGAGACTGTTGTCTACGATGTATCGCTTAACATTATCGAATACGTGTCTCTTCTCTATGGGTATTGTAGAGAGCTTGTCATCAAATGTGTTTTTTCCCCCAATATTCATGAGGTAAGGTCATCTCCAATCGTCCTCGTCCTCTTCAACACCCCCAGTATTGATAGAATTTGAGCTTATGATGTTAATATTGGGGGTGGATGATACTTTAATCTTTAGATAACGCGCTTCCGTACCAAGTATTCCTGCCAGGTACGTGAGAGAGTCCGAATATCAATTTCTCTCCGTGGTAAATGTTCGATAATAATTCTTTTAAATTTGCTCATTCTGTCGGCTACTGCTACTGTGTAGTTGACCATCTTTCCTTTCTTCTAGAACTTTTATGTGTAATGGTTCACTATGAGTAAGGAGTCTGTATAGATAGATAACTCGGAGACTCCAATCTCTAGAGCCATATCTAGGCCGTGAATCGTTATTTCATACTCGGCCTCATTGTTGGTTACTTCGAAATTGAGTATGACTACTTTCTCCATCCTGTCATTGGAAGGTGTGATAAGTACAATTACAATACCTGACCCTGTTGGTTTGGAAGATCCATCAGTTAAAAGATGCCAACCCCTTTGAGTTATCCAGTCTAACTTATCTTCAAAGTGTTCCTCATTGTTATCTGTACTATTTTCTTCCCATTCAGGATCTTCTACTGGGAAATATGCGAGGAAATCTGCTACTGCTTGACCTTTATCAGAGTGTCGTGGTTTAAAACGGATGTCATGTTTGCCAAGAGTGACCGACCATGTTTGTATACGTTTGGACTTTTTTCATTTGGGCAAGATCACTCGTAAAGGGTAATTTGTCACCACTCGAATCAAGTGTGCTTGAAAGTACAGTCTCAACTTTTGAGATCTGTATACAAGAGCTAAGAGCTATTTCTCGATCTTGGTATACCGGGACTCTACAGGAGCGAGAATCTTACTGATGAAATAGACATGTTTTTCTATCTTACCATCAAGTCGAATGAGGGCAAAACTTAAAGATTCTTCAATAACCGCAATATATATTGTGAGTTCTTCCCCTTCGTTAGGTGTACTCATCATGGGAGGTGATCCCAAGTAAAGTTTGAGCTCCTGAAATGCTGCTTCACACTCAGTTGTCCATTCGATCCCGGGATCCTTTTAAGATTTATGTTTTGTTGTCCCTTCACATAAAAGGTTGAGCAACCATCGACATCGATATGAAGACTTCGAAACAAAACAATTTATCGCGCCGATCTTGCCCTCTAACTTCGGTACGTTTTTTTTTGTTTTTGGCGAAGGCATAGATAGTAAAACGTTAATACGGTCTGGATCAGCTTCTATACCTCTCTTACTGATTTAATGTCCCAAGAACTTTCTTTACTGAACCCCGAACTGGTACTTTTCAGGGTTCAATCTCATCTTGTAGAAACGGGGGATTTTAAAAGTAGTGCGCAAGTCTTTAATATGGTGTTACTTTTTAAGGCTTTTACACAGAATATAATCAATGTTGACTTCCATCATTTTTTCGAGATGATCTTTTAATCTTTGTGTCATCAACCATTGATAAGTGGCTCCAACTTTCTTGATACCTAAAGGCATGACCTTATAATAGTATAAGCCATGTTCTGTATTGAAAGTTATCTTCTCCTGGTCATCAGGGAGCATAGGTATCTGATTGTATCCTGGTGCGGCATCCATCATGGACAGGATTTCGTGTCCCGCCGTAGAATCAAACAAATGGTTAATAATAAGAAGTGGAAAACTGTCCTTTGGAGTATGTTTATTGAGGTTCGTAAAATCTGCACACACACTCTGATCTTACTGCTCTTCTTTGGGACTGCCACAATGTTCGAGATCCATTCTGGGTAATTAGCTTTTATGATAAAACTAACTTTGATAAGTTTGTCGATCTCTTTATTTACTTTTTTTCGGAGTTTCGGTGCTAAGGTTCTCTGCTTCTGCTTGAGCTTTATCCTTTAAATTGAGCTTGTGGCAAGCTTGATTGGGATCAATGCCCGGTATTTTATGAAATGTACCAGCGAATACATCATTATTGTTTTTAAAGAACTGAATGAGGACATTTCATTCTGCTGTTGGCAAAAGAGTGCCAATGTATGTTCCTTACTTTTCGTCACTAATTTCGACGTACTCTTTTGTTTCTGCGCTTGGTAGTTGGTTTTCTGTAGAGTTTACTGTATAGTTTTTTATAACTTTTTTTTGTCGTTTTCTATAATTGCTATGTGAGCTATGGCTTTGAGGATTCTAGAACGATGATGACAAAATTTTTACATGCTCGAGTTAGCTTCTGACTTCCTTTGATCTCGTTTATGCCTTCATTCTACTCAAATCGCAGCGCCAAATGATAGGTGGATGGAATGACTCGCATATTATATAACCAACAGTGCCCCATTATACCCAAATAATGAGATTTTGTATTGATAACATAAAAGACAACGTCGAGTGGTACTGGTCCTACCGTGATAGGAAGTATAATTTCTCATATACGTTCTTCTTTAGATCTGTTGAATCCACAAATATCAATGTCACTAGGCTGTTCTTTATCAGCCAGTCCCATCTGGTTAATCGTTCTTTGAAAAAGTAATTCGGTAGTACTCCCAGTATCTATCATCATCGTCTAAAATACCATGTTTTATATTTTAGCATGATCACCAAAGCATCATGGTGAGGATAGTTGATATGATGAACATCACAATCGTCGAAAGAATTTCTGTTCATTGAGAGCTGAAAATGGGATGTAAATGAGCTTCTTTGTCTTTCCTGGACAAGTCGTGACATTGGCTGACCCGTCTTCTCATAGTTCTATTCGATTGGTTGACGATCTGAGTCTCGACGAAGTAGCAGAGCGACATATGGTATAAGTGTTTCTCTCCTGCGGGCTCTTTGGTTTGTACAACATCTGTAGGAAGTTTGTAACTCCCATTCTTATAGCCTTTGACGCCTACAATATACTCATGCATCCGTCCATCGGTAAAGATCTACTCTAACAACCGCTGTAAGGCAAAACAGTGATCTGTTTTATGATGCCTGACCTTGTGGTGAATGTAATATGGTTTGTTCTCAATGGCTTAGAGATATTATACATTGTAGAAGAAATGATCCGTCTGAAGTATAGGATAAATACTGGCTATGGTCACATTCATCTTGGGAAGGCAGGGATTGGGCAAGTTAGTCCTCTTTCAAGGTCGCTCGTCGTTAGATTTTTTTTGTTTCCTGTTTCTTCCCTGATTTGCAGTACGATTAAAGTCCTGGCTGGCTGACTGATCTTGAGCTATTAATATTGATTTTTAAGGCTTCTGCCTGTTAGACACCATTCTTTCTAGGTCGATATAATCGTTAACCTTTTTGATCATGTTTTTTAGAGTTGTTGGTTTGTTGAGGATGAGGTATTCCTTTGCCCTTCCATAAACAAGTAGCGCATTGGTGAAGGCCGAAATGGTAATCTTCTGGTCAAGTCGATCTACTTTTCGATCTAACTCCGAGAACATCTTAGTGAATGTCCCGAGCTTCTCTCTTAGCATCTTCTTAAGGCTTAAGAGGGAGTATATATTCTCTTCTTTATCTCTATTGTGCGAGTAATTCTTGATGAAGAGTTCTCACAGCTGTTTGAAAGTTGTAATGGACCCTTTAGGTAGTGTGTAGAACCATTGCAGAGGTTCGCCGGACAAGCTGGTTGGGAAGAGCCGGCAGAGAATATGGTTAGATGTGGAATATAGGCCTAAAGCATCTTAGAACTCTTGGACGTGCTCCACTGGATCTGTTTCTTTGTATTTGTGGATCTTCGGAGTATGGAACCCGATGGATACCTCACCATCCAATAGCTCCTGTGCGATCGGGTTCTTCTATAATTTATTGTGGATTCCTTTAGTCAGAGTCTGAGCTTCGAGTATTTCTTTGATTCATCTCTCGACATATTCTTGGGTCATGTATTATTGAGCTGTGGTGGTCGGGCGGGTGACGTGTCCTTCTCCAGGATTATAGTCGCCACTCTCTTCACTTAGGCAGTCTTTCGCTGGGACTCGAACTCTTTAAGGTAGATTTTTAATCTGTCTGACTCCCGCTGGTCCGCCGTCTACTTCCTAGTAGGCTTCCTGAATCGGGATGGGTTCCATTTCCTGTTGATGATGGTTAGATCAAAACGTACCTCCTACGTGATTTGTCTTTAAGCGTACCTCCATACGCCACTACACTAACAACAATAGGTTATTGATTTGTCTTTAAGCTAAACTAGCCAAATGATTTGTCTTTTAAGCCATCTTATAAAATAATCCTCACATTAGTTTTCCTTCTTATTAAGACTTCTTTTCTGTAATTCAACTAGGTTTTGATCTCCTCTTCTCTTCTCCATCCTATCTCTTTTACTCCAATCATAGACCTATTGTCTGATCTCGATTTGCATTCGATATTAATATAAACAAAAACTTTAATCATAATTCCCCTCTTACAAACCATTAATTGAACTGTAAGATCATTGCTACACCGCCAACTTTGATAATGCATACTTTCAGGTAAGAAACTTGCAATGCTTTAAAATTTTGAGTTGCTTACTTTGTTGTAGATCAATTTTCTAGTTTACAGATAATACTTCCTTTGTGTATAGGTAAGGTTTCAATGACCACTAATATGCATACCACTGATGTTATTCAGAAAAGATCCTCTGAATCATTAGCTCTTTGAGATCTTGGCGAAAAAAGGCAAAACAAAAATGTGAAAAAGCATGAAATTTTTTACTCTGAGAGTAGTACAAAGGTATGCCCTTTTATAACGTGTGCCTTTAAAGCCTTGATTAAATATAAATCTATCATTGATGCTCAACTTTTCTTATATAGTTAATTGGAAAAACTACATAAATTGCCCAATTCAAACAAATCCGACGTGATTGGGTTAACACATACAAATGTCAAGATTGGCGTTGTACATGTTGACAAAATTCGTACCCTTTCAATTGCCTCAGTCATTCATGTTAAAGTATCTTTTTATTGCTAATTAATTTAGTTCTGTATGCTAAATAAAGGTACTCAGTTGTTAGCTAATTAAATACAAATGCCGCAGGTGGTTCTGAAAATGTAACCCATGTGTTAGCTTCTGAAGAACAAACTGCAAATAAACTTCAAACAAATTTGAAAAGAAGCCAAAATTATGCAAAGAAACAACTTGGAAAAGTATGTCGTTATATAATATTAACTCTTAATTCCATGGTTATATATAATTCGATAACCAATGCTCCCATCGTACTATGCAGAGAGCAACTAAAATGCATAATTCTAACTCCAATTCTAGCAAATCTATAAAAAATGGAGAGGTATGCATTTATAACATTTGCCTTTAACATCATGATTGTACATAATTGAATCTTTAATCTCCTCATAAGATCAATTAAATGTACTGCTTGGAGTACCCCATTCAGATCCCATCTATGATGTAAACAATTCTAACATTATCGGACTAGCACAAGACAATACCATAAATAACATTGTGCGACTAAAAGAATCTCTTATCATAATGAGAGATCCTAATAGAACTGACAATTCATCAGTGGGAGAGATAAATGAAAATGTATTTTTAATACATGAGCAAGTCTCTCTATCATGCGACTCACATATTTACCATCGGAAGGTCAGGTTTTATTTATTATAAATTTTGAATATTACCTAACAACCTTCTAATTCCCTTCCAGTTGCCTCTACCGTATCTGTTACAGGTACATATTAAATAATAGTCAAAGTGATCTACACAAATCTTTCCATTATTTTGTAAAAATATTGAACTTCACGTGTATATTAAAGCTTTGACCACCTTAACAATAAATGCCATAGGTGATTCCCGACGATAAAGGAACGTACTTACTTTTGAAGAACAAGAAGCTATAAGGCTTACAATAAATGCC
Organism: Kingdonia uniflora; assembly: GCA_014058105.1. NCBI lineage: Eukaryota > Viridiplantae > Streptophyta > Magnoliopsida > Ranunculales > Circaeasteraceae > Kingdonia > Kingdonia uniflora. The sequence goes on from JACGCM010001062.1 coordinate 28,994, forward strand.
AAGAAGCGTAGGAATTACAACAAGACACAACTTAGTAATGTATGCTTTTGCATAACATTTACAATTAATTCTATAACCGTATGTAACTCCATATCTAAGGATCTTAATATATTAACTGCAGAAAGCAACTGAACTGCATCATTTTAACTTCGATTGCATCCAAATCAAACAAATTGGGAAGGTATGTATTTTTTAACGGTTGATTTTAATATCATGATTCTATAGAATTATATAATTATGATTATACCTCATTATAAGATAAATTAAATGAACTGCATGGAACACTACATTCAAAGTCTAGCCACGACGTAAACATGTCTAACATTATCAAGGTAACGAAAAGCAATACCATTAATAATATTGTGCACATCGACAATGTTTGGCTTTATCTAACTATAAACCTATGATATCAACATAATTCATGCTACTATAACTGATAATGTACTCTTTATGCAGACTCCAATGTTTATTGAAGCCAGAGAGGTTGGATCTATTCCGATCCCTGACAACTTTCCAACTAACTCTAGATTATCCGTTACAGGTATATATATGAAATATAGTTCAAATGATCTATAAATCTATTACCTTATTCTACAGAAATACTAAACTTCACATATGTACTTAAACATTGACCACATTAAAATAAATCGACTCAGGTGGTTCTCGAAAACTGAAGCATATGTTAACTTCTGAAGAACAAGAAGCGAAAAGGCTTAAAACAAATGCCAAAAGATGCGAGGATTACGCAAAAAAAAAAAACTTCATGGAGTATGTATTTAAATTACATTTTCATTTTTTCATAAACATTTGTAATTCTATAAATGATTATAACATTTTATTGAATATATACTGCAGCAAACATGTAAAGTGAAAGATTCTAATTCCAATTGCAACACATTCAAGAAAATTAAAATAAATACCGGCAATAGGAAATCGTATTCTAAACAATGTCAGAAATAGAAAAATGATGTTCCAAAGTCAGGTATTTAAGCAGACTATCCTCTTATTCCTTGTAACTATATTGTTATTATTGTGAACTAGTATACCATTTTCTTACTAGGTAGAACAAATTAGGAACAATACATTGCTCAAAATGCCTCGGTGTTGTTAGGCAGAAGTTGTGGTATTAAAGATACACTTAACAAAGGAAATGCTCAATTTGCCTCGATTATAGATACTACGTTGTCCGATATAGGAGAGCCAATTATTGCCAATGATGTATTCAAATTTCTCAGATATGTGCCCAACATCGATGCGTCAGTTGCTATTGCCACCACATAGCAGGTATATCTAACATATGCATGCTTAGTATTACTAATAACATATTTACTAACAAATATCATATGTTGCCTGATGTGCCTATGGAATATTACATTAGCCAGACCACTATCATGAATAATACTTTGCATAATAATTTGTAATTAAATACTACTACTATCGAATTTTTAGTAACATCTTCAGACCAGCTACTTACAAACGAAACTACCATGCATAACAAGCCCAATCCTAGTAACTTTAGAGCCATCGGGCAAAAATTATGCAAGAAACTATGTAGATTCAAAAAGAATTAAGACCTATAAACTTCCACCGCCAAGACAGTGTAAACACTGTAAAACTTGCCTATTCGTTAGGGAGACTAGAGGTTTTTATTGCTTGAGTGGGAAAGATGACTTAGAAATGTCGCCAGTTCCAGCTGAACTACTAGAACTTTACGACAATTAATCTACAGTAGATAAAGATTTTAGAAAAAATTAGAGTATACAATCGCTCATTCTAATGTACATCTATCGGGGTAACATTAGATGGATCTCTTTCTAATGCTTTAAATATAATTTATACATTTACGGCCCACGGTGTAATATACCATAAAATTAGAAGTTATTTACCACCAAAACTTGAGAAAAACGGTTTATACAACTGTATTTTTATGATCCACTTAATCAATTTATAGATAGACTTGAGGAAAACAATCTTTTGAAGGAAGAAATCGTTGTTAGGTTAACAGAATTTTTGGAGAAACCACAATGTGCTTATTCAACAATTCAAAAAATTTGGAGTTTACCTGATCTTTCCAATCGTGAACTTTTTATTAAGTAAACACCCAAAAGGAGCAAAACAATATATTTTACCCACTGTCTATGATGTTGCAGGTATTGTAATCGACTGAAGAGGAAACAGTGGGATAAAATATTGTAATTCACCCACAAAAGATGGTTTACAAGTCATAGATGAATATGTTGAATTTTATGCCCCTGTCAATACACACTCTTACTACCAAAGGGAACTTATGGATGGGATTTAGGGACTTTCAATAGAAATGACAAAAAGAACCGATTTGTGCATCTATGCTACATGTTACAGCATCCGCGCGCAATCTGCTGAGTTACTTATCCTTAGAGGTGATTATTTTACAACATAATATTGATCAATTCGTAAAATGCATTCGACAAGCAACCTAGGGTATTAGACATAGTCAAATAAAATTAGGGCTGAGTGATTCCATGGACCTATAATATGCTATTAGGTCTGGTGAGAAGGCTAGGTAAAAATGTTGGTACATGAATTATTTCTCCCTTTCCCAAATGATAGTCCCCACATATGTACTAGCAACTTCAAATACGCAATGGCGTTAGTGTCCAGAAATGCAGTAAACCAGATCTTTTTTGAACATGACTTGTAAACTCAAGAGTGGCCAAAGATAATCAATGAGTTAGGTCCGTGACAACACCCACAAGGTTGCCGTGCCAGATTAGTTACACATATATTTTGGCTAAAATCCTACTTTTGAGAATGACCTAGGTCATAGGATTAGTTAGGCGCATTGTTATCTAATAGAGTTCCAAAAATAGAGCCTTCCGCACTGTGCATATGTTTGGTCATATTACAACAAATAGGATCGCCTAGATACCGAATGATTAGCACCAATTGTAACGAGCTGAATTTCCAGACAACGGAGAATAGAGCCTGAACTTTTAAAATTATAAACAACAAATGTGCCTGGATCATGTGGTCCCAATAATACAATGCGTTTGTATGGTATAGTGTTAAGTATAAAAAAAGAATCCACGTCCCCAAAATCCAATATAGGGTCATATTAAAACCATGTCACCAGGGCATACGGTCGGGGATCCAAAGATTTGTCCCCCACAAATACCTTGCTAAATAAGAATAGCTCAGTCTATTCACTACGACAATATCATCAGAGTAAAAGATAAAGCGGAAGTAAAACACATAGTATCAACTGGAAATATCCTATACAATAATCTGATATTTACAGTGTCAAAAGCTAGGATCGTACACGAAATACTAAACCACAACATAATCTTCATGCTGTAAACCGCTCCAATACAGTAAACCCTCAGAAAAGCCAACAGCTGCTCTGCCTCTGCAAGGGTGGGGGGGGAATATGAAAGTGAGCAAAACCATGCTTACTAATGTCCTATAGAGCTAAACCTAACTTACTAATAAAATGTGGTCGAGAAAGAGAGGAGGTGAATGTAGATATAAAACTATTTAAGTAGCAATAATATATAAGTGCTAGATTAATAGTAAAGAATGGATAAAGAAGGGAAATTAAAGATTTAGTGGGAGTGATGCGCTGATGAGATTGACTATGATAGTGATTTGCTATGAATTTGCTATATGATATGGTTGCTATGATATGATTATATTCTAGAATTGTCCTACGACTGTGGTGCTTATGATATGAAGAACCCCAAAGACATTAAGACCCTATAATGACTATATGGGTTGATTCCATGGGACCGCTAATTGCCTACTAACCTTAAGAGATGTTCGAATTGGTACAATTGTTTCATTAGTAGCAAACTCGACCACCTTAGATTATCATTTGATCAGAGTGTTTCCGGCTTTTGCATCCATAGAGCCAACGCCCAAACTTTATTTTACTTATTCAAGGGATTTCAACCTTAACGGATGGATAAGACGGGAAATAGACCAAAAAACTTCCTCATACCAGCCGACACTCCCGATGGGTAATATATTAATAGTATCCAGCCCGAACTTCACCTACTTATTTAAACCCATGTAGGAATCCTAATCATTGAGGGTCAGCGAAGGTAGAGCTTTGTATGTTTCGACCCCAGTTAAGTTAAAAGTAATGCAAAAACCCACGCCGCAATATAGTCCCAAAGGAATCAAATACACGGTCACCCACACCCAGACCCCAACACACATAGGAAACCCCTCGGCCTGAGAGAAGGTAACAATCCTAACACATAGCCCCAACATGCTACACACACATGGGGTAACCACCCGCCTCAAAGGATGGACAACTTATCCTCACACAGAGTACTCAATGGCCACAGTCATAACTACGAAAACATAGTCTCTACAAAAACTGGTAAAGACAGTATTCAAGACAAAGCCACAAAGATACCGGCCCAAAAGCACAACTTCCTATAAGACAAGAGAACACCACCCAACATGGCCTAACGAAGATGGAAAGATGCACTGAAATAACAACTACTGAGATACGAGTATATAAAACTATAACTATATCTACAAAACACCCTCCTGCCAGAGTAACACTCCTAAATCACCACTTATTAAATTAGTAAAAGAATTTATTAAGGAAGGGAAACTTCGCTGATAAGGATAAACCAACTAACCAATAATCATATAAGGTAAACCACTGCAATACACAGGTAATAGCCACACCAACGCCACCCCACCACCTGCAACAAACACA